>PVKZ01000254.1:600000-1054039 GCA_004027375.1 Macroglossus sobrinus | reverse complement strand
TGCTTAGAGTTCCCTCAAAAGGCCACATCAGAAACTGAAGCCAGCTGCCTCCAGTGTGAGCCTAGGTGCTGCTCAGCAAGGAGCATCTGAATCCCTGAGAATATACCTGGATGTGACTTGGATGGGGCTGTGAGTTGGATTAGGTGGGGTTTCTGGGAATCCTCTGGGCAGGGCAACCTCTGTTATCTAGTTTGATGATGTCACAGCTATGACTGCACACTGAGACGGGGGAAGACTAAACAGGGAACAATAAATATTGCCAGGACTTCTGTACAGAGTGAGTCTTGCCTTGAGCCCTCACTCAGATAATGTCTCCCTGTAAATTCCTGATGCCCCCTTCGTGCAGCCAAATCGGCATTGATGCTCAGAGCAAGCAGGTCAGTTACCACAAAAATCTGCTCACAGACATGGCTCCTTTAAGAGGCTTCTGCCACTACCACTGCCATGGCCTCCATCTCATTCAGCTGCTCAAGACCAGGCAGCCCCACGTCCTCGCCCCGTCCTACCCTCTGCCACTGCAGGGTGCTTTCTTAGATTTATCTCTGGTTGTATGGCTTGTTCGTCTAGATCCCAGGCAATTTTTCCTTGCTGCTGCTCCTTGTTTCAGTCACAACTTTGATTTGGTCACCAGAGGGATGAACAGAGCCTCTATCATCTATGCTATTTTTTTCCTCCCATGTTAACAGTTTCTTAAAACATAAACACATCCCTACCCTATAGACCAGCCATTTTACTCCTAGATAATTACTCAAGAGAAAGGGAAATATGTGTTCATATAAAGCCTGGTACGCAGGTGATTGTAGCAGCTTTATTTGTAATAGCCCACAATGAGAACTCAATTGTTAATCAGCTGGTGATGAACAGAGCCTCTATCATCTATGCCATTAATTTTCCTCCTCCTATCCTTTACTATTTAAATTCAAACTCCTTGTTTCAGAGAGATCACTATTCATTTTGCTTCTCCATTTGGAAAGTTACATGGTTTTGTTTTTGTTAAAAGACAAAAACAAAAATAATCTGGATTTACAAAGAAAAAAAAAAAGCCAGACTATTGAATCAGATGGTCACAGCTTCATATTCAAATCTACTGAATTGAGCTGTGTGATCTTGAGTAAGTTTCTTAACCTCTCTGAGCTTCAGTTCCCTCTTCTTTAAAACGAAAGATTATATTGCCTACTTCCTAGGGCTGGCTTCAGGAACAAAGGTTGTCACATCAGCTCAGAACCTAGCACAGTGTCTGGTACATAAAAACCTACAACGAATGCTTATCTTCCTTTATCTTTCTCTCAAGTCCCCAACAAAAATTATTTTCTCATGGCATTGTCCTGAGGTCACTACTATGGGTGGTAGGGGCAATGAGTTCTGCTCTTCCTAACTTCAGCTTCCTGGTGTCACTGGAGGAACGTGGAACTCAGGACCAGGCTAGAGCTGTGCACTGTGCTTTAGTGCTGATGTTTGCACAGGATGCTTCATGCTAATGGTTCACAGCTGAAATCAGAGCTCCATGCAGCCAACTCCAATGGGCCAATGAAGGACAAGCCAAATATCTTGCCAGTCCCTAGTTCTCGGTTCCCACTGGGAAGCCCACAGAGTCTTTTCACAGAAGGCCCTCCTTATATGTGGCATGGTCAAGAGTCATCTCTAAACCATGGAGGAATGTGAAGCCAACTGCTTGGGCACTGCATGTTGGCAGATTCTGAGACGTTATTTTTTTTGTTGTAGCATATTTAATATTAGGTGGGAATTGTGCCTCAATCTAATGTACTCTTATCTTTTTAAAAATTAAGGTTCTTGTGAGTTATAAAAAATGTTCCAGGGCATTACAGAGTGGGCTATTAACCCCAAGGCCTTGTGTTTGCCTCAGCAGGCCCATCCTGACAGAGGTAGACACCATGTTTCGAGGGAGGAGGCAGGGTAGGTCTTTGTCTTTCATCATGGTACTGTGGTCAGTGGGGTCACATGATTGCTTGGGATTAATAGAGGACAAATTTTAGAGAGTAAAGCTGGACTAGTCTCCACTCTCCAAGCCCGGTCTTTAAAAACCTGTGACTTTAATGGTACTTTTCCTTCCAATAACAGAATATCTAGCTCAGAAGGACCTAAACAGTCAGAGGTTGTTATTCCCCATAACAAGAAGTCCAGCAATAGGGTAGTTCTAGGGTTATTTCAGCATCTAAATAATGTTGTCAGGAATCCAGGCACTTTCTATCTCTTCCTTCTGCTATGCTCAGTCTATCCTCATGGCTGCTAGATGGCTGCCACTACTCCAGACTTTACACATAGGCACAACAGTGTCCAATGCAAAGGAAGAAAAGTCTTGCTTTCTGGACATCTTTTTTTTTTTTGTCCTTCCTATTGTGTTTCTCTTCAATCATGCCCCTCTTCCTCCCACTTAGCAGTAACCACCATCCTGTTTTTATGATACGCTTTTCCTTGCTTTCTTTGTAATTTCACCATCTATGCCATCTATGTATGCATTCCTCAATAGTATTGGGGGTTTTTGCCTGTTTTTAAACTTAATATGCATGGAATCATATTGTATATGCTCTTTTGTGTAATATTTTATCTCATCATTGTTTATATGACTTATACATATTGTTGTATGCGGCAGAGGTTTGTTCTTTTTCATTCCATGAGAAGAAGATAGCACAATGCATTTGCCTGTTCTCCTGCTGATGGATGCTTGGGTCTTTCTGGGGCCACTATGAACAATGTAGTTATGAACATTTCCATGACACTGTGCACATGCATTTCTCTTGAACATGCACCTAGGAATGAAGTAGCTGGGTTGTAAGGTTGTGTGGGCCCAACACTAGCACTGATTTTCTAATGCTTGTACAAGTTCCACTCCCCCTAGTGTGGATGAGAAATTCCTTTGCTCCACATCTTTGCCAAAACTTAGTGCTAATGAAATTGATCTTTCTGAAAATGTGAATCAGACCTTGTCACTCTCCTGGTTCAAGTCCATTTTACTTGGAATAAAATCTAAACATTTTACCCTGCTCCCTCTGTGCTCATGTTTGTTACCACTGGAGAGGAGCTTATCACCTACTATGCTCCAGCCACACTGGCCTCATTTCTGTTCCCAAAAGTACAAAGCTCCAGTTGGGTGGGAATAGGAATAAATGTGGCTGAAGAAAGGGGCCAGGCCAGGCTCAGGAGCAGCACCAGAAATCATAGGAATGTCTCCTATGCAAGAGATTCCTGTGGACACTCCCCACTTTCCTTCAAGGAGTAATGGCTCCATGGGCCCTTGAAGCAAGAGTGTCTCCCTGGCATAGGTTCTATGAATTTTTCTTGTATCACAGCCCCTAAACCTAAGTAAGTCAACCATGTCACCAGTAGGAGTGATCCGTTCCAACTCCAATGCTGGAGGACAACCTGCTGCTCAGAGAAGAAAAGAGCAACAGGGAATAATTGAGCACATTGATGAAGACAGAGTTAAATAGAGAGAATTAATAAACACACCAGTAAGGATATCTCAAAAGTAGAACCACACCATAACAAACTCCACCAACCATTCTTTCAAATCATGTTAGAATTGATTGCTCAAATCTCATTTCCAGGAAACATTTGCCAATTCTCTGTGAGGTCCGCATTGCCTGGGGAGGAAGATGAAGAGTGTGTTGTTTGTTTTTAACAGAGTTGAAGTGACAAATATTAAGTTGGGTGACTAAATAAATTCATATCTTGATGAGAACCCTGTCTTGGGAATCCACAGGACTTTATCCAACTAAGAAATGTGAGCTGTCCTCAAAGTCAACTGAAATTAGTGGAAATCTGGGAGGAACTTGGCCAAACATTCAGTCAGGGGCTAAAAGATTCAGCAGAAAGAGGCAGCAGGAAGCAGAAGCTTCTCAGCCTGCTGTCCTGACAATGCTGAAGCCAATGTACATGAGTTAGGCCAGGCCTTCAAAGATGACATCTGGCCAACCCCCTAACAGAACTGATACAAAAGATGTGGTAGATCACATGTTCCAAATGTGGATACGACCATCTCTCCCATCCTATATGCCCTACTTCAAAGTGGCCTTGCCACACTTGTATTAAGAGGCCAGGTCCAGGTACCCTCCCCTTGAACTTGGCCTGTCTTATGACTGCTTCTGTACCAATAAAGTAAGGAGTAGGTGACTGACTCTCCAAGGTGTAACCAGAAAAAGCTATGTAGCTTCTGCCTGGCTTTCTTTGGATGTTCACCCTAGAAGAAGCTAGCTACTATGTAAAAAATCAACTAGCAGAGACTGTCACACTAGAGAGACTATATGGAGCAGTTGACAGCGAGTCAGCATCCACTGCCAGCCATGCAATTGTGCCATCTTGGAAACCCAGTCCAGTCATTCCTTCAGATGACTGCGTTCCCAGCCAGCAGTGACCTCAACCAAGTGGGAGGCTCCAAATGAGAGCTGCCCAACCAAACCCTTTCCAATTCCTAAACTACGAAATTGGAGCAAAATAAAAGTTATCTGAAGTTGCTTTATTTGGGGGTAATTTGTTATGCAGCAGTAATAACCAGAACTAGAAAGAGAGGTGGGGAAAGTAGAGTGGAGGGGATGAGGGGTGAGGGAAGGGAGGGAGTGTCAGATACAACAGCATGCAGGACATTGAAGAAAGAGGAGACAAAGATGAAGGGAAGGAAGACAAAAATAGTGGGAAAGGGGAAGAGAGAGAGGAAGACTGATGAAACCCTGATGGAGTCCAACCTTCTTTTACTGATGAGCTTTTCTCATTTTCTCCAGGCCCTGGCAGCAAGGGATAATCTATTCTCTTCTCTTATGTTTCATAAGCCAGAGCTCTTGAAGTCTCCCTCTGACCTCTTTACACCTTGATATACAATTTAACTGGGAAGCAGGGGAGCCATTTCCTGTTCCAACTTCCTTTTATTCCAACCCTTCTCAACAAAACCTTTACAGAATCTACATACCACTGAGCTCTATGGGAAAAAGACAGCAGTCCTTTCCCCTAGTCCTACTGGGAGTCCTTACTGGGGGGGCAGGCAGAACCCCAGCTTTCTTCCTTTTTTTCTTGCATCTGTATCCATGTGAATATGAACAGCAGGCAAATAACAATCATAGATCTCTACTCTTCTGTGTAAAAAAAAAAAAAAAAAAAAAAAAGCAGGATTACAGTAAGCCAGAAAAGGATGTTTTGAAACATTTGGAGGGTTAAGTGGGCATGTGGACAATATAGCTTCCCTTGGGTAACACTTAATGAATGCTCTTGCCATTTAAACTGTCACTTTAAAAATAAAACCCTCTCCCAATGATGACTAGAGCCCTGCCACTTGACGGAGAATCAGCAGAACATAAAGGATCTTATTTGGACATGACATTCTGTATTGTAATTTTTGTTCTGTTTTATTTTAAAATTTTCTTTTTATGACATGTCTTTAAAATATTGCAGCCAGGAAAATGAGGGGATAGGGAGAATAGATGAAGCAAGATTGGTAACATGGTGATCATCATTTAAGCTGGGTGATGGGTCTGGGAGTTCATTGTACTATTCACTCTGCTTTTATGAATGCTTAAATTTTTTTGCATTATAAAGATCTCATTGTTTTTCTTTTTGCTTCACTGGAAAAGAAAAAAAGATGTTACGTTTTAAATTTAAAATGTGCAAGTTGCCTTGTTACAATAAAACCAAATGTGTACACAGAGATTTTGATGACTCTCTCAGAACATATTACACTTCATACCTTCCAGGTTTGGTTCACTTAATAAATATATTATCAACCTCGGCTTCTCTAAATCTAGCCCTGTGCACATGGCAGGGTCATATGAATTGATCTAATACAACTCCTCAGTTGGTGTAGTTTACTAGCAATTGTGTTATCAGTACATACTACCTGGGGATGTCATGTTGTTTAACATTTATTCTTGGTTTTTATATTTAATTTTTATCTCAAAGTGTTTGTTTTGACAATGGGGCCACCACGTCTACTCTGATGCTAAGACTTGCCATCACCAGGTGAATTTTAGGTTCGCTAATGCCCAGGAACAATTAGGGTATTTGTTAGCAGATCTTCCTCTATAAGCAATGTCCAAGGAGCTAAAAGAGGCTCTCAGAGTCAGTGTTTGTGAAAAGATTTTGGGAAGAGAGTACCTTTTCTCTTTATTTAGGTGCCAGCTATCAATCACAAAGCAAAGCCAAATGGAATGCCCTGTAACCTCAACTTGTGACTAATTGAGCAGATGATCTTGCTTGATCTGCTAAATGCCACTGTGCATACATGAAATGTTTTTAAAAAGACATTACCAAGAACATGAACTTTGTGAGCTGTAAAATTGAGTAGCTGAATTCAATGCTACTTATGTTTTTAGACTTATGCGTTCACACCAGTTGGTTGAAGACTGATATGGGCTTAGTTGTATCTCCCCAAAATTCATATATTGAGGTCCTAAGCCCCAGTACCTCAGAATATGACTGCATTTGGAGATAGAGCCTTTAAAGAAGTAATTAAGTTAAAAAGAGTTTCTTAGGGTGAGCCCTAATCCAGTATGACTGGTGTCCTCATAAGAAGAAGAGATTAGGACACAAACACACACAGAGGGAAGGCCATATGAGGACACAGGGAAAAGATGGCCATCTGCAAGCCAAGAAGCGAGGCCTCAGAGAAACCAACACTGCTCAAATCTTGACCTTAATTTCCAGAACTGTGAGAATATAAATTTCTATTGTTTAAGCCCCCTAGTTTGTGACTTTGTTTGGCAGCTCTAACTATCTGACGCAAAGGCAAATCTTTGGGATACATAAAACTTATGAACATGGATTATGTCAAGTGTTTTATAATACTAAAAATATTTTCTCCAGTAATCTGTTGAATGTAACAAATTATGTTGATTAGCTTCTTGAACCACATTTGCATTCTAATAGTAAATTATTTTTATGTATTGCTAAATTCTATTTGTTGATATTGAGAAATTATACATCTCTATGTATATATGAAATTGGTGCATATTTTTCTTTTTTGATACCATATCAAGTTTTGTTATTTAAGTTACTATGACTTCATATAATAGATTAAGGTACTGTTCATCATTTTCTTTGCCTTGGAATAACTTAAGTAACTGAAATTATGTGTTATTTAAAGATTAAATAAAGCTTGCTCATGAAGTAAAAATAAAAGATTTAATAAACAAGATTAGTCCATCAAGAGGGAAAATAATATAACAAAACCTTCTTAAATGGATAGAATGGAATTTCTCTACATGAATCAGGAATTTTGGAATGCTATTTCTTCATTTAAGTCTGGTTCCTCCTTGTCACTGGTCTCTGAGCTCTAGGTCACCTGCCCTGGAAGCCTCCTCTGACCACCTAGGCCAGACCATGCACTTCTGTCATTATAGATCACTATCTGAATTACCATACCTACATATTTATTTAACTTTTTCTGTCTTCCATGACAGCAAGGGTCTTGCCTGTCTTATCCACTGTTGAAGTCCCAGCAACTTAGCAAGCAGCAAGTTGACTCTCAATAAATATTTGTTTAATGTATGAACCAGACCAGTCTTACTCTCTACAACTGTACTGTCCAACTCAGTAGCCACTAGCTGCATGCAGCTATTTACATTTAGATTAATTCAAATTAAATTTAATTTTTTAAAAATACTGGCCACAATTCAAGTGCTCAAGAGGGCCTGCCATGCGGCTCTGAGCCAAGTGGGAACAGAGAGATGAGCGCTCTGTTATTAACACCAGGAACCATCATTATCACCTTTTACCAAGCACTTGCCATATGTTGAGAACTAAGACATGTTAGAAACTTTATCACTGTCTCTTCCAACAATTCTGCAGGGCAGGTAATATCACTCCTATTAATAACAAGGAAACTGAGTCTTCAGTCATATAGGGTCCTAAGCAAGTGACCAAGGGAAAGGGACGGTCCCTGTTTCAGGGGCTCGCAGGAGTTGGAGAGGGGCATCAAGGGCCCAACCAAGTCAGCTATATCTCAGAGAGGAATAACAGCCCCAAAGGAATCTCAAACACAAGATGAGAAACTAGGAATTGGGTGTACTTGACAATGGAAGGGGGGCCTCAGTTAAGTGTGCAGGTGCCCAGGGCTCCCACACACCCTGGGTACCAGGCCTGAGGCCATGAGACCAATGACAGACCCAATGCTGGAGAAGCAGAGGCTCTGATTCATATTTTGCACAGGCCAAGACTAGGTCCAGTGTTCCCGCCCCTGGTGGCAAAGGGCTGAGGAATACTATAGATAGCAGAATGGTCAGGGTGCCAGGGCACCGTCAAGACTCCAATGCCTGGGCCATTCCTGGCCTGCTCCAGGCTTTATAGTTGGTTTGTAAAGTGCTTGGAGCAAGCCGCCTCTTGGGAACAGAGTGGACAGTGTGCCTAGGTTCCATGGGCCTCAGTGTCCTGAAGTGAAGGGCCTTCACTTAATACTGGAGCCACTGTGCTCTAGACAGAACTCCCCCAACCTCATGGACATGTTCTGGATTGTCATCTGAAGCAACCTAGAGGCTGGAGGGACAAGAATAAAACAACTACCTAAGTACAAATCATCAGCCTTCAGTGGTATCAGCAGTCTGCTACCAGAGCTCCCAGCTCCGATTCCAGGCATCGCCCCCTTCCACAGGAGTGGGGGTGGGGTGGGTGCCAGGCTGCCCTCAGAGCAGTTCCCTTGGAGTGACCTTGCCTCTTCTCCCAGGCCCTGGGAAGCCACGCAGAGAAGCAGAGGCCCTTCATATGCAAGACTATCAAAGGACTGCAAATCTGCCTGAGGTGTTACATGTCTGTTTTTAGAACAAGAACATCACATCAGCAGGAATCAGTGGTTAGAGATGGAGGAGGGTGCAAAGCAAAGGAGATTACTGGCTGTCTTAGAGCTTCAGGTCTACCACCACATATCTAGGGCACATCTGCACAGAACAGAGGGCTAGCCACTCTCCTCAGCTTTGTAAAGCTGCTCTATGCTGGGCACTATCAAGGCCCTTCGCATGTATGAAGTCAAAGTGTGCTCACAACAAGGCTGCAGGCAGGTGGCATTGTCCTTGCTTTGTGGATGGTAAAACAGAAGCTGCAGCTTCTGGGTTAGGCTGAGAAGGGTGACCTGGGGTCCTGATTCCAGGGCTCAGGATCTAGCATCTGCGGCTCTTTGCCAAACCTTTCCCTAGCCTCTGAGTCTGCTCTGACTGAGTGAGGCAGGTGCAAATGCTGGGGAACAGAGGCCCCAGGGGATACTTTTCACCAGTGACCAATGAGACTTGCTACATAAACATCTGAACAACCTCATCCCTGTTTCTACACTGTCTTCTGGAGGTCCCCACTGGATTTGGCTCAGCTGCCACAGTAGAAACTTGCTTGATAACATCTCTTTGTTGGCTGCTTTTCTTTCTTTGCCTCTCTTCTCTGCACCCCTATCTAGGTTTCTGGGATGATTTGCCCTTGAATCTCAGGGCATGCTTTCAAGGGAACCCAAACTAGGCAGAGAGAAAGAGGACAAAGTTGATAACTAATAGGGGTACTTGTGGACACCTCATCATATGGCCTGGGAGAAAGTGGTCCAGGGATGGCCATTGGAGTATGAGCCCAGCAGCAGAGCCTCCAACTTGGCATTGGTTCAGCATTCTATTCTGCATAGCCCATCCAGTTTAAAGCAGGACCCAAAGATGTGAATCAGGGTCCATCTCTGGAAAAGGTGTCTGGCCAGGCCTGGGCAGCTGGACCAGGGCTCAGGACAAGGTATAACCACAGTATTCATTCTAGCTGTGGCAGAATCCCAGAAGCATTGACTCAACATACCCAGTGGGTCAGAGAAGTGGCTAGTAGGGTAGGGACAGGATTCTTGGGGCCCACAGGACAACTGAACCACTTGAGACCCATTTCCAGGAGCCAGTCTAAAATGGCTCAAAGAGCAATGAATTCTGTGCAGGAGGGTCTCACTCACCTGGACAAAAATAAGCAAGTCAAGGTTTTGTGCCCAAATCTCTATGCCCTTCTAGTGACAGCTGGGCTCTGTACTCTCTCACCACCATCAGCTTAGCAACATGCAATCCATCAATATCCACATGTGTTCTAAATATCTCTCCATTCATCCTATCTCTTTTTCCCCATAGCCACCTTATTGGTCTCAGCCACCACAACTCTCTCACCCAGGCTGCAGTAGCCTCTAGGCTGGTCTCCCCACTCCCACCCTTGCCCTTCTCCTGTTCTCTGGTCCACAAGGTGGCCAGAAGGATATGTTAATGGGTCAAGACTTTTCTTGGCTTAACGTTTCTGGTGGCTTGCAGTTTCCAGCCCTTCTCTGCTCTTTTCATTATGAACCTTCCCATCTTGGGACCCTGAAGGACTTGCCCTTACCCCACTTTTTACTCTTCCTAAATGACATCATACTACCCTTTGGATCTCAACTCAAACACTACTTTCTGAGCACAACCTTCCATGGAAACCCATTCAGATAATCATCATGTTACGGGAGGCATCCTAGCCACCATGAGAACACCAAGAGCCAAAAGATAAAATATACAAAGAAGCCTTTAAGAGAACTGAAGGAGAGATGGAGGAGCTTCAAAATACATCTAATAGACATTTCAGAAAAAGAGAAAGAAGAAGATGACAAAAAGCAATTTGTAATGAGACAATCTTTGAGAACCTTCAAGAGCTGAAGAGCAATATGAGACCTCAAATCAAAAATGTACTCCAATGATTCATCACTCCTCTGGAATCTTTAAGATGTTATTCAGTCAAAGCTGAGAGATCATGCCAAAAAGTAAGATGTATTTTCTAGTTTATGGAGAATGAAAAATGGCGTAGATGATAGAGGCTCTGTTCATCCTTTTGGCAACCAAATCAAAGTAGTGACGGAAACAGGGAGCAGTGGCAAGGAAAAATCACCTGGGATCTAGATGAACAAGACATACAACCAGGGAGAAATACAAGAAATCATCCTGCAACAGCAGAAGGTACGATGGGGCAAGGATGTGCCCGGTCTCGAGTGGCTGAGTGAGACAGTGGCAGTGGCAGATGCCTCTTAAAGGGTGTCCACAAGTGGATTTTTGCAGTGACAGATCTGCTCATTCTGAGCACCAGTGCCAATTAGGCTGCACGCAGGGGGCACCAGGGATTTACAGGGAGACATTGTAGGGGTGAGGGCCCAGGCAAGGCTCACCCTGTACAGAAGTGCAGCGGTATCCATTGTTCCTTGTTTAGCCTTCCCCCATACTAGTGTGCTGGACACAGCACTGCCATAGCTATGATGTCATCAAACTAGATAACAGAGGTTGCTCTGCCCAGAGGATTCCCAGAAACCCCGCCTCCTCCAACTCACAGGCCCACCCAAGCCATATCCAGGTATATCTTCAGCGAGTCGGATGCTCCTTGATGAGCAGTGCCACACCAGATTCACACTGGAGGCAGCTATCCTCGGTTTCTGGTGTGGCCTTTTGAGGCAACTCTAAGCACAGCATCTGTGGATTGCTTGCTTAATCTTAACAGGTGTCCTCGGAGAGGTAGAGGCTTGGACTAAGTTTGGCCTTTAGCTGAACGCCCCTCTCAGGACTGTGCCACTGGATACTGATTTCACAAAACCACACGAATAAGATCAGGAGGTTTAGGAGCTTTGCTTAGGACATAGAAACAGACATGGAGGGCAGCCAAAATGAGAAGACAAGGGAGCAGAAACCATATGAGAGAACAGAACAGAGATCCAGATATAATGGAGTCAAGTAATCTAACAGATGCAGAGTTCAAAACACTGGTTACAAAGATGCTCGATGAACTTTTGGGAAGTGTAGATAAATTCAGTGAGAACTTGAACAAAGATAAAATCATAAACATGGAAATGAAAATTATAAAAGGGAACCAGTCTGAAATTAAGAACACATTATCTGAGATGAGAAGTATATTAAATGGAATAAGCAAAGGAATAAACAAAGGAATAAAAGATCAGATGCCCTAGCTAGAGGACAGGAAAGCTAAGGACATGCAATCAGAATGGCAAGAGATAAGATGCCAAGACTATAAAAATAATTTAAGGAGCATCTGGGACACTATTCAGGGTCCAAATATATATCTCATCGGTGTACCTGAAGAAAATCAAGGTGTTGAACAGCTGTTTGAAGAAATAATGATGAAAAACTTCCTTAACCTGGTGAAGGAAATGGACATAAAACCAGGATCCAAAGAGACCCACACCAAGACACATTATAATTAAAATGCTAAAGGTTAAATACACAGAAAGAATATTTTAAAAAAAAGAAAAAGAAAAACAGATAATTACTTAGAAAGGAACATCCATAAGACTGGCAGCTGATTTCTCAAAAGAAACTATACGGAACAGAAGGGCTTGGCAAAAAATATTCAACAGGTTGAAGACCCGGGATCTACAACCAAGGATTCTTTATCCAGCAAAGCTATCATTCAGAGTGGAAGGACAGATAAAGAGCTTCCTAGACAAAAATAAGCTAAAGGAAGTTATCACCACCAAGTCAGTATTATAGGAAATGTTGGAGGGACTTCTTTAAGAAGAACAAATACAAAAGACTTACTTCAGTTTAAAAGACTAAAAGGTAGGGAATGGAAAAAGATATTGCTTTGATGAACCTAGAAGATATTTAAGTCAGACAGAGAAAGATAAATACTATATGATTTAACTTATATACAGAATCTAAGGAATAAAAAGAACAAACTAATCAAAAACAGACTCACAAATACAGTGGACAATTTGGTTACAGACAGAGGGGAGGAGATTTTGGGGGGCTGAGAGAATGGAGTGAAGGGTTAAAGAAGTACAAATTAGTAGCTGATGGATGGTCACAGGGATGGGGAGCATGGCATAGGGAATGCAGTTAGCATTAATACGTTAACTAGGTGGAGGGTCAGGGGAGAGAGGGAGCAATTGGGCAGATCATTGCACGAACTATATAGATGTCTAATCAATGCACCGTATGCTTGAAACTAATTAAAATAAATAAATATTTTTAAGAAAAAAGATGCACTCCCAGAATAAACTATAAATTTCAGATAAGCCCATATATGCCTCTATTATAATTAAATCACCTAAAATCAAGGATAGAGAGGAAATTTTTTAAATTATTGAAAAGTAATCACAAACACCAAAAGATAGAAAAATATAATATAAACCTTCCAAACCAGCCAAATTTTAAATATACTTTGAAATATGTATGCATATATATATATGTACATATATACATATATAGCCAATAGAAGACAAAGATGACAAAAGAAAGTAAAGAATATACAATGGGATGGTATAATATATCCAAATATATTATTAATCACAATATGTCATTTGAACAACACAAATAATAAGTTTGATCATATATGTGATATATATAATGCCCCACCCAACAAATTGAGAATACCCATAATTTTCATACACATTAAAAATTTATATAAATTAATCAGATGTTATATCATAAAGAGAATTTTGACAATTTTCCAAAACAACATATATCATACAGAGCACATTTTCTGACCACAATTCAACTGAAATAGACTCAATGTGTATTTTTATACTTATGTATTAGAAAATCAAGAAAGATTGAAATAAATTAGTTATGTGAGAAAATAAAGAAGCTTGAAAAGGGACACAAAACCAAAATCTAGAGAAAGTATAAAGATGGAAATAACAAAGATAGATCAGAAATAAAGAGCTAGAAAACAAACAAGCAATAGAAAGAACTTTTTAAAAACTGATAGCAGAAAATGTCCTTGTCCCTCAATTTCCATTTGCTTTTTCCTACAATGTATAGAATCTTTAGGAGGTACATAGCCATCCAGTAACCTTCACAGCCAGATGTGAAACATGAAAGTAGACACAAATATTGCTTGGAACTTCTGGGTCAAGCCTTTAAAATGAAGTAGTATACTCTCCCTTTCCCTTTCTCTCTTCCAGCTGACTGGAATGGAATGCAGGTGTGATTGCAGTTCATGTTGACCATGGCAGAGCAACAAGACAGAAAGAGCTCCCAGTGACTTTCACAAAAGTTTGGACTTTTATCTGAGACAATGTATTAGTTTGCTTGGACTAAGATAACAAAATACCACAGACCATGTGTGTTGAACAAAATAAAATTTCCTTTCCCACAGTTTTGGAGGCTAAAAGTCTGAAATCAAAGTGATGTCAGGGCTGGTTTCTTCTGAGGTCTCTCTCCTTGGCTTATAGATGCCCTGCTTCTCATTCTGTTTTCAAGTGGTCTTTTCTCTGGGTGTCTCTCTGCGTGTCCAGATTTCCTTTCATTTTTTATAAGGACACCAGTCAGATTGAATAAGGGCCCACCCATTATAACAGGGCCTCACTTTATTACCTTTTTAAAGGTGCTTTCTCCAAATAAGGTCATATTCTAAGAGTTTCAACATGTGAATTTCAGGGATAAAGTGGACATAATTCAGACTATAACAGATAGTAAAAATATATGACTTGCTCAAGTCATTAATAACTTTAGGTTTCTGTTACAACAGTCAAATTTATATGCTACACAAATACAAAAGCTGGTTCTTGGGAAGGAAAAAGGTAAAATGAAAAGACTACAGTTAGCCTGTGCAATAAAAAAGGAGGGTGGAAATAAGCGCTATAAAGAACAAAAAGAAAAATATCCATTCAAACAGTAACTACACTAGTAAATACATTTAATCAATTCAGAAGTTGGCCTCCACCATCTCAAGCTTAAATAAGTTTAGAGGCAAATTTTCTCAAAATTCTGAAAATATATACTTTTTACAAAAATGTTTCAGAGGATAGAAAAAGAATGAAAGCTACCTATTTCACTTTATGGGGCAAGTATAACCTTGATAAGAAAACCAAACAAGGATAATTTTTAAAAATGAAATTATAGATCCATTACACACTTACAAACATGTATTTTAAAATCTTAAGCAAAACATCAACAAATTTAATTTAACAGTGAAAAAAATTATGTAATAATAGTTACCAGCAAGATAGGGTTTATCTCATTAATAATAAAATCTATTAATGCAATATACTGCATTATGGGATTAAAAGAGGAAAAGTGCATATGATCATTTCAGTAGCTATAGGAAAAGCACATGATAAAATTCTATACTCAGTCATACTAAAAAGTAAAAATAAAAATAGCAATCTAGCAATAGAATATAATGTCCTTAATATAATAAAGATATTTATTCAAGACTTACTCAAATATTACATTTAAGGGTAAAGTTTAGAAGCAATTCAATTAAACTAAGATGGCTAGTGTCCTCTAACACTGCTTCTTTTCATTTTCAGTATTACATTAAATTTCCTAGCCAATGAAAGAAGGCAAATAAAAATAAATAAATAAAAGATATCAATGAAAAGAGAAAGTTTATTTGGAGAAAATATGAGTGTCTACATAGAAGATCCAAAAGAATCTATATACAAACTTACAATTAGTAAGATTGCTGTACACAAGATCGACATATAAAAATTAAGAACATTCCTATGTACCACTAATAACTAGGATATATTTAATTTCTTTTTCAGGCGAGGCAACTCTTGGTTGACCTCATGGATTGCAAGGATCCTGTCAGCTTACAATTCCTTATTTTTTTTTTTTGTTTTTTTTTTATGCCTATATAGCACCTCGTTTTCCTAGGTGTTCTCCCATCCAAGTACTAACCAGGCCCGACCCTGCTTAGCTTCCAAGATCAGAAAGGATCAGACTTGTTAAAGGTGGCATGGCCATAGACTGATAAATTTAAATTGAAATTCTATTTTAAAAAATTTTTTTAAGAAATAAAAAACTACAAGGTGCCTAAAATAAAACCAAAAAAAGTTGTGTAACACCTGTATGATGCAAATTACAAAACATTATTTTAAAAGTCAAAAGAATTTCTAGATAAGAAAAGAACAGATGCCACTTTCATGGATAGGGAGATTCAATATCATAAATTCTACCCAAACTTATCTGTACATTAAATAGAATGTCAAAAGAATCTAAAAGTTTCTTTTGGAAACTTGACAAACTACTTCTAAATATATATACAGAAGAGCAAAAGGCCAAGACTAGCTTTAGACAGATTAGATAGAAAGATATATTATATAACTAAGATAGTGTTATATAACTACAAGGATAGACAAGTAGACTAACAAAATAGAATAGTCCAAAAGCATGTACAAATCAATAAAGAGAGGCCTCTTCAATAAATGGTGTAAGGTTATGCATATGGAAAAAATAAAATAAGATCTCTACTTTACATCACACAAAAAGATCAATTCCAAGTGAACTAAAGACTTAAATGTGAAAAGCAAAACTTTTTAAAGTTTTAAGGAAAATATTCTTTATACTCTTGAGATAGAGAAGATTCCTTAGAAAGGACACAAAAAACTTGAATCATAAAGAAAAAAATAAGTTCAATCACATTAAAATTATGAATTTCTATCAATAAAAGATACTATTTAAATTGTTAAAAGACAATCCACAGACTGAGAAGATATTTGCTGCCATATTAAAAAATTAAAATGCAAAACAGGTTAAAAAAAAACTTATACAAATCAAGGAGAAAAATCTATATAACAAAAGAAAGAAGAAAAGAAAACAAAGAATATAAAGAGACAAGTAACACAAGGGAAAAACCTAAATGACCAATTAACCTCAGTGGTGATCAGGGGAATTGTAAAATAAAACAAGATACCATTTTACATTCAGCAGCTAAATCAAAGTTAAAGTCTGATAATACCAATTGTTGATGAAGATGTAGAAAATGGAATTCTCACACATTGTTGGTAGAGTGTCAGTTGCTATCAGCCCTTGGAGAGCAAAGTGAAGATGCTCATACTCTTTGCCCCACCTGTTCCATTAGTATTCTAAGATATCATCCTAGAGAGAAATCTCAGCACCTGTGCTCTAGAATACATTTACAGGAACATTCATTGCAACATTGTTTAAAGCAGAAAAAAGGTAACATTAACAAAGCAAATGTGCCCCTGCAGGAGAATGGATAAACATTAAGGTATAACATATCATGGGTATGATGTAGCAGTTAAAATGAACAAGAGCTACATATATCATTGTTATACACATAGTGTCAACTTGTATAAATCTCAAAAAATCATCAAAGGTGAGCAAAAAATCAAGTTGCAGAAGAATACAGAGTGTGATCCCACTTATAGAAAATGTTTTATGGTTTAATTTTTTAAGCCTAGTTTATTGAGATATAATTTGCATACAGTATAATTTACTCTTCTTAGTGTACAGTACTTAGATGCAGCAAATGCGTACATGGTATGGTCATCATCACAATTAAGATATAGAACAATTCCTTCACCCCTCATAATTCCCTGGTGCTGCTTTGAAGGCACAAATCTCCACACCCAAGTCTGGTAGTAATACAGTATGCAACCTTTTGAATCTAGCTTCATCCACTTAGCATAATGCATTTCAGACTCATCCATATCACTGAGTGTATCCACAGTTTTTTTTTTTAATTGATGAACAGTATTCCATTGTATGAATATACAAATTAATTTATCCATTTACTAGTTATAGTGTACTTGGGTTTTTCCATTTTAGGACAACTATGAATAAACTTGCTATAAACATTTATGAACTGCTTTTTGTGTGACTATAAATTTTCATTTCTTCTGGGTGTGGGATTACTAAGTCATATGGTAATTCTATGTTTCCTTTTTGTGAGAAGCCACCAAATAATTTTTAAATTTTTCTGTACAATTTTGAATGGGTGTTCTAGTTGCTCTGCATCCTCATCAGAACTTAATGTTGTCAATTTATTTCTTTGTTTTTTAAGTATTGTAATGAGTGTCTAAAGGTATCTCGTTGTGGTTTTAATTTGCATTTCTCTAATAGTGAATGATGATAAGCACCCTGTCATGTACTTATGTGCCATCCATATATCTTCTTGGCAGTAGGGTATGTTCAAATCTTTTGAACATTTCTAATTGAGTTATTTGTTTTCTTATTATTGAGTTTTGAGGATTCTGTATATTCTGGATACAAGTCCTTTATCATACATGTTTTACAGAGTTTCTCCCAGCCTTTGGCTTGTCTTCCCATTTTCATGAATGTCTTTTAAAAATCTGATATTTTAAATTGTGATGAAATCGAATTTAGCATAATTTTCTTTTATAGCTCATGGATATAAAAGCTGTACTTAAGAAACTTTTGTTTATCCTAAGGTCACAAAGGTTTTTTCCTATTTTTTCTTCTGGAAGTATTCAGAGTCTATGATCCATTTTGAGTTAATTTTTGTGTAAGTTGTGAGGTATAGATGGCCAACATTCTTTTTATAAATTACTTTCTTTTTTTATATATGAATGTCCAGTTCTTCTAGCACCATTTGTTGAATTGACTACCCTCTCTCTCCATTGAATTACCTTCATACTTCTGTCAAACATTAACTAGCTGCGTATGTGTGGGTCTATTTCTAGTTTATAAAGTTTCAAAACATGAAAAATAGGATAAGTCTTTACTTATTAGGGAGAAAAAAAGAGGAATTTAGATAGATGAAATTATGTCATTTTAAAAAATATTTTAGCCATTCTAGTGGATGTGTAGTTGTTGGCAGTAAGGTTCTCAGGAAACAGACTCAGAAATGGAGTTTAGCATGCTGAATGTTTATTCAGAACTGCTTCTGAGACCAACACCTGTGGTCAGGAAGGAAGCAGAAGCAAGCAGAAATAGAAGGTGTGCCTCTAATGGCCTGGCCCCAGAGAAAGCACTAGAGCTGGAATGGCCCTTCACAGTTGTCATAGTTGGCCTGAATGGCTGGTTAGAGGTGGACCCAGGCCAGGCACAGACAGCAGCTAAACTGGGCCTGCACCAGAGCCCCTCCCAAGAGGCTCCAGTATCAACACACCCAGTTGCTGCTTCAGACCACTCAATTAACTCCACAAATGAAACACCTAAAGTGTAGACTTGGCAGTCATCAGAGCCCCCACATAAGTAAATTCTGCTCCGTGGGGTCAGTATCAGCTCATCAGCTATAGTCATGGCCAGTCCTCACAGCCAGTCAGCCTGAGGGTTAATCCCATGCACTGATGTGCCAACAGCAATCAAGGCTCAACTGTAACAGGAGGTTACACATAACCCGCACAAGGGACAACCCTGAAAGCATCTGGCTCAGAGGACCAGGGAGACTGTGCCAAGAGGCCTCACAGGGTACCTACTGCACAAGGCCACTCTGACAAGACTGGGAGATGTAGCAAATCTACCTAATACATAGAAATAAGCACAGGCAGGAAGCCAAAATGAGAAGACAAAGAAACATGTCCCAAGTGAAAAAGCAGGACAAACCTTCAGAAAAAGAACTAAACAAAATGGAGGCAAGCAATCTACCAGATACAGAGTTCAAAACACTGGCTATAAGGATGCTCAATTAACTTAGGAGAAGAAGAGATGAATTCAGTGAGAATTTACATAAAGAGATTAAAAAAACATTTTTAAAAAGTCAGAAATGAAGAATATAATAACTGAAATGAAGAATACATTAGATGGACTCAACAGCAGATTAGATGAAGCAGAGGATTAAATCAATGATTTGGAGTACAAGGTAGTAGAAACACACAGCTGGAACAGCAAAAAAAAATATTTTTTAAAAAATAAGGATAAAAGTTATTACAACAAGTGTGACAACATTGTAGCAGGAGAAGAGAGAGCACAAGGAACTGGAAGATTATTTGAAGAAATAATGACTGAAAACTACCCTAATGTTGTGCAGAAAATAGGCATGCAAGTCCAGGAGGACTGAGTCCTAAACAAGATAAACCCAAGATGCCCATACCAAGACACATCATAATTAAAATGCCAAAGCTAAACACAAAAAGAGAATCTTAAAAGTAGCAAGAGAAAAGCAGTTATTTACCTACAAGGGAGCTCCCATAGACTGTTAGCGGATTTATCAACAGAAACTATGTAGGCCATAAAGACACAAAATACTCAAAGTAGAGCAAAGCAAGGACCTACAACCAAGATTACTCTACCCAACAAGGCTATTATTTAGAATCAAAGTAGAGATAAAGAGCTTCCCAGACAAGAAAAGTTAAAGGAGTTGATCACCACCAAACCAGTATAACAAGAAATGTTAGACTTCTTTAAGAAGAAGAAAAAATAAATAAATCCAAAATGTGAACAAGAAAATATTACCAAAAAAAAAGCTTACATTGACAAAGACAAACACATAATAAAAGCAGTGGATTAACCACTAGAAAGCTAATACAAAGGTTAAAAGGCAAAACTAGGAAGATCATGTGTAATTACAATAGTAAATTAAGGGATACACACACATGTGCACACACACACACACACAAGAAGTAAAAAGTAATGACAAAAACATGACACAGAAGGGGTGAGTAAAATGGTAGTGATTTTAGAACATGTTTGAACTTAAGCAACTGTCCGACTTAAATAAGACTGCTATAAACAACATGGAATATATGAAGCACATGGTAACCACAAACATTACAGAAATTATTCAACATCCAAGAGAAGAAAGCAAGAGAATAATGAAGGAACAGAGAACTACAAAAAAAATCAGAGAACAATTAATACAGTGACAATACTACACACCTCTCAATAATCACTTTAAAGGTAAATGGATTAAATGTTCCAGTCAAAAGACATAGGATGGCTGAATGGATAAGAAAACAAGACCCCATACATATGCTGCCTACAGGAGATCCACTTCAGAACAAAAGACATATACAGACTGAAAGTAAAGAGATGGAAAAAAGATATTTCATGCAAATGGAGACAAAAATAAAGCTAGGGTAGCAATAATTACATCTGACAAAAAAGACTTTGAAACAAGTTTATAGCAAGAGACAAGGAAGGACATTTCCTAATGATAAAGAAATCATTTGTGTACCCAATATAACATACTTTGAGTATGTTGTGCCATTTCTTTATGGCACAAATATAAAAACAAATACTGACAGACATAAATACAGTAATACAGTAATAGTAGAAATATTAGCACCCCATTGACATCAATGGGTCAGTCATCCAGAGACAAAATCAACAAGTAAAGAGTAGCCTTAAATGACACATTAGACAAGATAGATTTCATTGATATTTTTTAAATATTTCATACCAAAACATCAGAGTATACATTGTTTTCAAGTACATAAGGAACATTTTTCAGAACAGACTACATGTTAGTCCATAAAACAAGTCTTAATAAACTTGAAAAGATTAAAATCATATCAAGGAAGAAATCAAAAGATATCTTGAAACACATGAAAATGAAAACACAAAAGCCAAAATCTATGAGACACAGTGAAAACAGTTCTAAGAGGGAAATTCACAGCAAATATAGGCCTACCTCAAGAAAAAAATAATTCAAATAAACAATCTAAACTTACACCTAAAGGAATTGGAAAAAGAACAACAATTAAAGCCCAAAGTGAGCAGAAGAAAGAAAATAATAAAGATCAGAACAGAAATAAATAAAATAGAGTCTAAAAATATATATATGTAAAAGATCAATGTATGGTTTTTTTGATCAACAAAGAGTTTATTCTTTTAAAAGATAAACAAAATTGTAAAACCTTTACCCAAACTAATCAAAAAAAAAAGAGAGGACCCAGATAAATAAAATCAGAAGTAAAAGAGAAGTAACAACTGACACCACAGAAATATAATTATATGCCAATAAAATAGACAACCTGGAAGAATAGGTAAATTTCAAGAAATGTATAATCTTTCAAGACCAAATCAAGAAGAAACAGAAATCTGAATAGACTGATAACTACTAATGAAATTGAATCAGTAATTAAAGAAAAAAACTTTCAACAAACAAAAGTCCTAGAACAGATGGTTTTACAGGTAAATTTCGCCAAACATTCAAAGAAGAATTAACAACTATTCTTTTCAAACTTTTCAAAAAAATTGAAAAGAAAGGAAGGCTCCCAAGCTATTTTATAAGGCCAGCATTACTGTGATACCAAAATTCAACAAAGATATTTAAAAAAAGAATTATAGACTAATATCCCTAATGAACATAGATGCAAAAATCCTTAACGAAATAATAGCAAACTGAATTCGGCTACCCATTAAAAAGATCATATACCATGATCAAGTTGAATTTATTCCTGGGATTCAAGGTTAGATCAGTATCTACAAATCAATTAACATGATACATCACATAAACAAAATGAAATATATTTTGAATAATTTATGTAATGTTGTATTTAGGTTCTATTCTCTCTATATATTAATAGATGCAGAAAAGGCATTTGACAAAATTCAGCATCTGTTAATGACAAAAACTCTCAGCAAAATGGAAATGGAGAGAACATGTCTCCACATAATGAAGGCCATATATGACAAACCCACAACATACTCAACAATGAAGAGTTAAAACCATTTCCTTGAGATTAGGAACAAGACAAGGATGTCCATCTTCACCACATCTTTTCAATATAGTATTAGAAATTCTAGTTACAGCCAAAGAAAAAGAAGTAAAAGTCATACAAATAGGAAAGAAAAAAGTAAAACTGTCATTATTTGCAGATGACATGATACTATATAGAGATAACTCTAAAGAGTCCACCAAAAACTGTTAGAATTTATAGATGAATTCAGTAAAATAACAGAATACAAAATAATATTCAGAAATCAGTTGCATTTTTATACACCAATAATGAACTATCAGGAAGAGAAATTAAGAAAATAATCAAAAAATAAAATACTTAGAAATAAATTTAACTAATGAGATAAAAAGCTTGTACTCAGAAAACTATTAGAAAGAAACTGAAGATGATATAAATAAATAAAAGTGTATACCATGCTCTTGGATAGAAAGAATCAACATTATTAAAATGCCCATACTACCCAAAGCAATCTACAGATTCAATGCAATCCTTAAAAAACTACAAATGGCATTTTTCACTGAACTAGAACAAATAATCTTACATTTATATGGAACCACAATAGACCCCAAAGAGCTAAAGCAATCTTGAGAAAGAACAAAATTAAAGGTATCACACAACCTGATATCAAACTATAGTACAAGGCTATAGTAATCAAAACAGCATGGTACTAGCGTAAAAATAAATCATAGATCAACGGAACAGAACAGAACAGAATAGAGAGTCCAGAAATAAACCCCTGCCTATACAGCCAATTAGCTATGACAAAGGAGGCAAGAATGTACAATGGAATAAAGACAGTCTATTCAATAAGTGATCTGGGAGAAAACTGGACAGATACATGCAAAATAATGAAACTAGACCACTTTCTTACATTATATACAAGAATAAACTCAAAATGAAATAAAGACTTAATAGATTAAGACCCAAAACCATAGAATTCCTAGAAAAAAAACATAAGCAGTAAATTCTTTGACACCATTCTTAGTAATATTTTTTTGGATATGTCTCCTAAGGCCAGGGAAACAAAAGAAAAAATAAGCAAATGGAACTACATCAAAAAAAAAAAAAAAGAAGTTTTGCACAGCACAAGAAACCATCAACATAACAAAAAAGATAACCTGACAAATGAGAGAAGATATTCACCAATGATACAACCCATAAGGGGTTACTATCCAAAATATAGAAAGAATTCATACAACTTGAAACAAACAAACAAAAAAAATAATCCAATTAAAAAATGAGTAGAGGACCTAAACAGACATTTTTTCAATGAGAACATAAAGATAGCCAATAGACATGAAAACATTTCTAATCAGCAGAGAAATGTAAATTAAAATCACAATGAGATATCACCTCATACTTGTCAGACTGGCTATCATCAATAAATCAACAAACAAGTGTCGGTGAGGATGTGGAGAAAAGGTAATCCTCATGCTCTGATGGTGAGATTGTAAATTGGTGTGGCCATTATGAAAAAAAGTAAGGAGGTTTCTTAAAAAAATTAAAAATAGAGTTGCCATATGACCCAGCAATCCCACTTCTGGATATTTATCTGAAGAAATCCAAAACATTAATTTGAAGAGTATTCATCCCTATGTACACTGAAGCAATATTTACAAGTAAACTTAGTGGCCATTGATAGACAAATGGATAAAGAGGATGTGGTACATATATGCAATCGAGCATTACTTGGCCATAAAAATGAAATCTTACCATTTACGACAACATGAGTAGACCTAGAGGATATTATTCTAAGTGAAATAAGTCAGAAAGACAAATACCATATGATTTCACTTACATGTGGAATCTAAAAAAACAAAACAAACAAATAAACAAAACAGAAACAATCTCATAGACCCAGAGAACAAACTGATAGTTGTCAGATAAGAGAGGGGTTGGGGGGCTGGGTGGAAACATAGAGGGATTAAGGCGTATGAATTGGCAGGTACAAAACAGTCACGAGGAAGTAAAGTACAGCATAGGGAATATAGCCAATAATATTGTAATAACTATATATGGTGTCAGATGGTACTAGACTTATCAGGGGTAGCACCTCATAAATTATATAAATGTCTAACCAATATGCCATACACCTGAAACTAATATAATGTTGAATGTCAAATGTACTTGGGAATTATTTTTTTAATTTAAAAAAAATTTGACTGTTGGGGCAATAAATTTATGAAAGGTGGTCTGAGCAATGCACCTTTGCAGTAAATCACAGTAGGGGTATGCTTTGAGTTTTAATTTGCATCTCTTCTAGTAAAGAGGTTGAGTGCCTTTTCATATATGCTCATTGGCCATTTGAATATATCTCCTTTTTTTGAGAGGAATCCAGGAAGGGTAATAAGAGTGTCATGGGGCTTTACTGAGACACAGGTCAACCCCTCCGGAGCTTCAGCTCCTACACATAGCATAGGAGCAGCCCCCAGGGGAATGGAAAGCCAGACAAATCTGGGTCCAAATCCCAGTCTCCCATTTCTTCGCTGTATGCCCGGGGAGTAATTCAACTTCTCTGAACTTCAGTTTCCCCCTCATAAAATGACTGGGATTGTGATTAGGGGTGGAGGATAAGAAGGAAGGAAGGAAGATGTTTAATCTAAACTCTGGTCCTCTGGGATTTAAGGATGTCCAGGAACAAGCTTTTCCTGAGGGAAGAAAAATGTAAGGCCCAAGTGGATAAAACATGATCAATCCATGAGGTTGATCCTGAGATAATCCCTGTGGGTCCATATGTGAGTCCATGGAAAGAAAATGCAAGAGAAACCTGGAGGAACGTTGTTTCAGTGGTCTATTGCAATGAAACAAACCATGCCAAATTTAGCAGCTTCAAACAATGTTTCTTTTACTCAGGAATCCATCATTTGCATAAGGCTCAGTGGGAACTACTCATCTTTGCTCCAGGCAGCATCGGCTGAGTTGGCTGAGACTGAACAATCTAAGATGGAGCACTCACATGCCTGGCTAGCTGGTAAGTGAAATCTGTAGGCAGGGAACCTCAGACCCACTCCATGTGTGATATGGGCTTCCTCATGGCATGATGGCTAGTTTCATGAGTGAGAAAACTAGTAATAGCTATATCACTTTTATAACCCATTGTGTCACTTCTGCTATAGTCAACAGTCTATTCAGATTCAAGGAGAGAGAGAAGAATCAAAGTCAAATTGCCTGAAGACCACGGAAGATGGGAGATATTTTTGGAAAGCACAATCTGCTGCAAGCCCTTTCCCTAAAATCTCTGCATAATTCTGAGAGCTGACATGGCACATTTTGTAGTTATATGACCACAGATAGACAAATAAGGACAAGTAGGGAGAGGATACTCCTTTTAGGGTGAAGGGGGCAGCTCAGAGGCCCAGGCTATGGCCTAGCCAGGCTTCATGCAGGAGAGTTCCTTAGCCCTCCAAGGTGCAGGGGACACAGCAAAGGAAGAAGACTCCAGCTATAGCACATTTGCCTTGAGCTCAGTATAAAGCCTGAAAGCAGTGTTTCAGCTTGGAAGCTGATCACAGAAGGATGGAAAAAACGATACTACATAGTGGAAGAATGTGAACACAAGCGAGACACCCCCTGGGGCTCCTGGAAATAAACCACAGAAACTTCAAAAGGCATAGAAGTCCCATTATAGCAGGAAGGAAATAAGAGGAATACTGTTTGTTGCCACTGATATAACCTGATTTTTATCCCCAGACTGGAGAATGGTAACTTACCAGAGAGAATGTATATCAAGTGCCCATCACATAGCTTAGCATGTGGTAGAACCTCAGCAATTGCTTTTCTGAACTCTCTGAAATGTTCCTCTCCCATAATGAGCCTTGATTATCCTAGGCTTGAAGTTCTCTTAGGGGTCCACCATCCAGTGGGTCCTGTGGCTGATTGCCAGCAGATAATGCATATGCAGTTGATACAAAAGTCCCCAATCCTCTGTCAGGACTGAGATCTGTCACAGCATCATTAAGTGTCCAGGCCCCATTCAAAGGGCTAGTGAGCTCCCATCAGGGCCAGGACCATGGGGACCAGAACAGGGGTCAGGGCCAAAAGCCAAGCTGGACTGGGCAAGGGATTTTCCCAGAGAGGATGAAAGAACACTGTATTGGTGTCCTATGGCTGCTGTAACAATGACCACAAATTTGGTGCCTTAAAACAGCAGAAAGTTATTCTCTCACAGGTCTGAAGGGCAGAAGTCCAAAATAGTATAACTGGGCTTAAATCAAAGTGTCGTAGACAGGGTAAAGGGGGTCAAATATGTGGTGACAGAAATAAGTCTAACTATGGGAGATGAACACACAGTGTAAATATATATATGCCTTACTGTTAAAGTGTACAGCTGAAACTTATTGGATTTTGTTAACCAATGTTACCATAAAAATTAATTAATTAATTAAAAAAGAATAAAAAATCAAAGTGTTATCAGGGCTGTGCTCCCTCCAGAAGCTCTGAAAGAGAATCCTGGTGGCTAGATTCTGATGGCCATTGGCATTCCTTGGCTTGTGATCATATCACTCCCATGTATGTCTCAATGGTCATATCACTTCTTCCTCCTCTGTCGGATCTCTTACTGCCTCTCTTTTGTGTGATACTGTGATTATATTGGGCCCACCTGGATAATCCAGGCTATTCTTTCCATCTCAAGAGTCTTAATCACATCTGCAAAGATCCTTTTTTCCATATAAGGCAACATTTACAGATTCCAGGGGTTAGGACTTAAGATATCTATGGGGGGTATTATAAGCCATCAAGGCATAGACACAGGGGTTTGAATGATGATCAGGAGGAAGGTCAAGGTCAGAGTGGAAAGAGCAGTGTGGAGAGCTATGTGTCGAGATTAAGAGGAGGAGGAGATGTCAACAGGAGCCAAACAGTTGTCAGGAAACCAGCCTGACATGGGGCCAACAGTGTGAGTTGTGGGTGGGAGGACACTATACCTGGTCCCTCCAGAGCGGAGCAGTAAGCAGAGGGCAAATGCCACAATCCTACCATAAGAGGAGTATGGGGTTGAGCAGGAAAAGGCCACTGGAGGAGTGGGGGAAGCCTGAGCAAGCCATTCACCCATACTGACCTTTGGACAAATTAAAAAACACATCCTTTTCTCAGGATGCTTTACTTCCACCTTTGGAAAGTTATCATAATATACTGATTTTTCTTGTAAGAGCAAGAAACTTTATTGCTTTGTTGAAAGAGTGTTGTAATTAACACAAATCTAATGGCACCACTTAGATGTACCCAGAACCTACACCACCATCTGTGTTGCACAATACACATATCTAATAGGGAATAAGAACCAGGGAGAGTGAGCTTGAAAAGCTCCCAGGTCCCAAAGGGAAACTGGTGGAGGCTTAGGCAAGGTCCAGAGTTGGGCTCTGATACTGTCCATGGCTGGGTTTTTACACATCTGTTTTACATCATCTGTTTGCTTGAGTGGGCCGTGTCCACTGAAATGGTAAAGATGGGGTGGGCAGATGAGCAGGAGATGAGGGCCTTGAAGGCTGTTTTATTGGTGCTGATGGTGTGATTCCAGTGCAGAGTCATAGATGTGTTCCCAGGACCAGAAGCAAGTACAATTTCCTTTGAGAACTTTACATCTCAGGGCTCAATTCTACTACCCAATAAAGGACAACTACCATTTATTGATCATCTGCCACATGCCAAGCACTGCCCTCTTAGCTATGCTCTGCCATGTTATCCTCATTCTACAGATGATGAAACTGAGAGTAAACTTCAAGAGAGTAAACAATTTGCTGGGGTACACACAGGAAGAAAACCACAAGATTGGGATTTACTCTAGGCTGCTGGTACTCCATGCCACCTCCCACAAGGAGATAGGAAGTTCCAGGTGAGAAGGCCATGACAGTTCTCCCAGTGCACTTGGCCTCCTGAGCCTGGGTCCAGGCTTCCATCTTCTTAGGCCTGGGGCATGAACAATGCCTGATCCACTCATTCTGTTTGAAAGTTAAAGAGTAAATTAAAGGGCTTCATCATCTCATTGAGAGTGGAATAAAACACTTTGGAAAGGCTGGTGCATTAACTGCAATCGAGTTCTGCAAGGTTCTCCATCGCTGGAAGGAATGTCCCTGATAAATTGTTCTTTTCACTGAGATGTGGCTAATATCTCATGAGCAATCCCAGCAGTGTCCATTGCAGATGTTTCTGCATCTTCAAAAAGGATTTTAGAAAGACCACATTGCTTCCCAAGAGAGTGAATCATCTTTATGACATCTAAAAAGTTGCCCTAGGTACAGACCCCTCTCCTATGACCTGCTGAGAAGGAACTCTGAGGGTGGTTTGGGTCTGGGGTCAATCAGGACCCCCAAAATACCCATCCCCAGTTGCCAGTCACCACAGGTGCACCATGAGTCACTCCACAAGCTTTGAATGAACATCATTGCAGGAAAGGCCACACGCCATCCCAGCTCTGCCCTCCCTGGACCCACAATCCAAACTAGGCTACGTGTCAGTTCCACAGGGTTCAGTTATGGTTTTCCTGTCCCAAAGATTTAATAATCGACATCTCACCACCCTCTTGGGAGGCAGCCACCCAGAGTCTTGCATTTTAGTGATCATGAAACTGAAGCACAATTTACCCCAAATCACACTTTCAGAACCTTGGGCCCTGACTCTCTCCAGAATTAGTTCCTAGGGTATTAAAGAACTGCAGTAGGCTGAACTTAAGAACAGGTAAAATAACAACAGCAACAATGCACATCCATCAGGCACTTCCCATTGGTCAAGCCTATAATCAGCACCAACACATACCACCCCAAACCCTTGCAATTTACAGATGAAGAAATTGAGGCACAGGAGTGTAAATAGTAGGGATGTGGAGGCCCCTAAGTCTCTGTCTTCCACTCTGTTGACCTTTTAGTTCTTAGAAGCTATACCTGCTGGTCCACAGACACAGATTATGATACACGCACATAAAAAGAGAGAGAGAGAGAGAGAAAGAGAGAGAGACAAAGAGACAGAGAGACAGAGATAGAGACAGAGACACAGACACAGACACAGACACAGACACAGACACAGACACAGACAGACTGACAAAACAAGACAAAAAAAGGCTGAAAGGGCATAGGCTGAGTAGTAGGTATGAAGGTGGAGGAGACAGAAAGAGGGTATGCAAGGAAATGACCCAAGTTAGAGAGAGAGAGAGACGAGAGATTCAGTGGCCTCTTGTCCTGCCCTAGCCCTGCCTAGGGATGGCACAAGAAAAGGGTGGGGGCTCTTGATCTTACACCTAATGTTCACTCATAGATTCAACCAACAGGCATTCCTTAAGTGCCTCTACATGCTCAGTCCTGGTGTAGACTTCTGGGAGACTCAAGAAAAGTTGTGCCCAGTCTCCCTAGCCTCAGTCTCCCAATCTGTACTGTGGGCACATGATTCCCGATCTCTCCAGAGAATCAGATGTAACAACACACATGGGGGCGCCAAGGGAAAGGCATGGACAGATCCATTTTCTTCCTCTCCTCCTTCAGTGAGGGGAACCACACAATCCAGGAAGGAGTAGAGAGTAGAAACCACAGAGGGAGCCTGTCCTTAGGGGCCAGACTAACAAAACTGCTTATCCATTCATTCATTCATTCATTCATTGAACAAATATTTACTGAACATCTGCTGTATGCCAGGAACAGCACTGGATACTTTCACAAAGACATTCTTTCATTTACTCTGCATGCAGACAGATGCACGCGCCCACACACACACACACGAGCACATGCACTTCAACACATGCACACGTACATATGCACACATACCCACAGATGCACACACTTGAGCAGGCACTCTCACATGCACACCCTATGAGAGTGGCACCATTATACCCATTTTACACACTTAACTTGCACAGAACAGAAGGGGATAGAGGCTAAATTTAGACCAGCCCTGGCTCTCTAAGATGCAGAGTTGGTTGGTTGCTTGGTTGGTCAGTCAGTTAGTCGGTCGTTTTCCCACAACTCACACTGTCTACTGCAGTGGGGCCAAGTGATGCCTGGTGTCTCTAAGTGTGGATCTGGCCTCTGGAGGGCTCCTGGCAAGTCTGGACAGCGAAGGAAGACTGTCCCCAAGATCTGGATAGTGACTGGTGAAGATTAAACTGTGATTACTTATATCAATTCAGTCCTTTGTACTTTGGGTACCAGCAATCCTTTCCTTTAGTAGTATGGGGACACATGCGGGTAGGGCATCTCTAGTAAGGAATCAGAGAAATCTCTTCCTAGAGTCTTGTGGAAAGTGTGGAAAAGGGAGGTGGCTGAGGCCTAAGATCCCTCAGAATAGACCAATAGAGCATCCTTTTCATCAGGCTCCTCCCTTGCTCAAGAGCACTTGAGCTGTGACTCCCCATGGCCATCACAGGTGTTTGTCAGACTGAGGGGAGGAGATTCAAGGTCAGCTCACTTGAGGACTAGATAAGGAAAGAACAAGATGTCCCTAGGCTGAATAGAATTCTCCTGACCATCACCTCTTTCTTCTTTTTTCCACTCCCACTCTGTCTGAGCAGCCCTTGCTGATAAAGCCCACACTAGGCTTTAGCAGGCAGAGTGACAAGTCCTGCCTGTCCTGGGCATTACTTTCTTGGGCCCAGAGACTCCAGACTGAAATGAAAAGAGGTTTCTAGAGTCCACGTTTCTCCACCCCATCCCACCCCATCATAGCAGGGTGATTGAGGCCTGGGAGCCCATAAAAAAAGAAAGGTCCAGGCTCCTGGAAGCAGGATAGGACCTGGGCCTGAGTATTTTTATCAAGTGCTCTTGGTTATTCTGACACCAATCAGAGTTTGAGGAACACTGCTCTATGGCTGTGCTGTCCAATGAAAAAACAATACAAGCCATGTCATTTTGAATTTTAAAAATTAAAAATAAAATGAACTTGATTTTAATAATATATTCTACTTAGCCCAATATCCAAAATATTAGCATTTCAACATGTAATCAAAATAAAAACTTGAGATATTAATGAAATATTTTACGTTCTTTTTTCCACACCAAGTCTTTGAAAGCCAGGGAATATTTGACATTTCTAGCTCATTGCCATTCAAATGTTTTATTTTCATCCATAATACTTGATTACATTTAGGTTTCATAGATTTCCATAACTAAGTTGTTTCAATGTAGTGGGACCAAGTTATTCCAGTTTACCCAGGTCCTGGTTTTAAAACCTCATTTTTAGGAGAACCAGGACAGTTGGTCACCCTATTCTAAACATACTTGAACAGTTTCTAATAACTGAATCAAATATCAGTTTTTAAATTTAATTAAAGTAAAATTAAAACTTCAGTTTTTCACATTTCAAGTGCTCAATGGCCATGTTTGGCTAAAAGGCTACTGTTTCAGATCTAGCATCCAGGAAGCCCCTTCCTTTTTACGTATGACCAGCCATGGAGGATCTGGTTTCTTAAGAGGACTAGTTTCTTCATGGCCCCTAAAGGGCATTAACTATAGGAGTAATGAAAATAGGGCCATAGCATTGAACAACTATCACGGCAACATGAGGAAGATGGAATGGGTGTTAGGAGGCCCCTGTAACCATTTGAAACAAGGGAGTTATGTTCTGACATGGGATCATGATGATCAAAATGGAGGGAGAAATGGATTACAGAATGTAATACATAAAATCATTGAGACTTGATGATTGATTAAATATGGGGGGAGAGGGCAGGAAGAAAGAGGTAGCAATAATTCCCTGGTCAACCTAGTATGATTCCCTGGTCAGCCTCCCCAAGCCACCACCACTAGGTTGATTCCAGGATATTCCAGTTATCTTTTGCTGCTTAGCAACCAGCCCAAAATGTAGTAGCTTAAAACTGTGTTTCATTATAATTTTTCATGGTTCTAGAGGCAGACTGAGCTCAGCAGAGTGTTTTCTGTTCAGCACTCCTCTCATATTTGTGACAAAGGCTTACTCACCACCTGACTGCTGGTGATGCTGGCTGTCAGCTCGAACCTCAACTGGGGCTGTTGGATGGAATACTGTTATGGACCAAATTATGTCCACTGCCCCTTAAATTCATATCTTGAAGCCTTAACCCCTGGTACCTAAGGAAGTGATTTTATTTGGAGGTAGGGCATTTAAAAAGATAATTGAGTTAAAATGAGATCATTAGGATGAGCCCTAAGCCAATAGGACTGGTGTCCTTATTAAGAAGAGATGAGAACACAGATATGCATAGAGGATATGCATATACATGAAGACCATGTGAGACATAGGGAGTAGGTGGCTACCTACAAGCCTAGGAGAGAGGCCTTAGAAGGAACCTACTCTGCCAAGACCTTGATGTTGGACTTCTAGCCTCTGGAATTATAAGAAAATTAATTTCTATTGTTTAAGTCCCCCAGTTTATGGTACTTTGTTATGCAGCTCTAGCAAACTAATGCAAATGCCTACCTGTATTCTTTCCTGTGGTTCATGCTTCCTCATAGCATGGCAGCTGTGCTCCAAGATGAATGTCTCAAGAGGACCAGGTGGAAGCCATGTTACCTCTTATGACCTAGTTTCAGAAATCAAGTGGTGTCATTTCCTCTGTAGTAACAAGCCTACTCAGATTCAAGAGTGGGGGAACATATTCCCATCTCCTAATGGGATGATTATCAATATCATGTTGCAAGAAAATCATGTAGAACAGAAGATCTTGTCATAGCCATCTTGGAAAATATAATGTGTCAGTACCAGGTTGGTAATTTGAGGGATTAAGAATAGTGTTGCTAACCAAGACAGGGGTTATAGGAGAAAGTGGAGATGGGTTAGATGATGAGATTTAACCAGGTTGGGTTGGCCAAGCCTATGAACATTTAGTTGAACACAGCTAACCAGTAGGAAATTAAATATGTAAATCAGGGCCTCAGAAATACGTTTTGAGCTAGAACTGTCAATTTGGGGGCCATCAACATATTACAAACCAGAGACTGGGTACGCCCACTGAGTGAGAGAAGGTGAGGATAAAGGGAATGTATCAGCTATTTATTGCTGAATAATAAACCACTCCAAATATTAGTGGCTAAAAACAATGATTTACTATTTCTGTTTATATAAATTTGCTGGGTAGTTACTCTTCTACTTTTACCTGGCTCACTCACGTCGCTGCATGTAGCGGGACAGTGAGCTGGAAGGTTTGAGATGGTCTAGCTTACATGTCTGGTAGTTGGTGACAGCTGTCAGCAGAGGGCTGGGCTCAGCTAAAACAGCGGGGACATTTGGACCTCTGTCTCCAAGTGGTCTTTTATCTGGGCTTCTTTACAGCATGATGATCTCAGGGCAACATTCTAAGTGGACAAGTCCCAATGCATAGGACTTAGCAAGCACACTTGCTAATACCTTGTTGTCTAAAGAAAGTCCCATGGCCAAACCCAAAGTCAAAATGGGATGTCTTACCAGAAGGCATGATTCACTGGTAGCTATCACTATAACATACACTACAGGAAGGATCACCAAGTAGGCCTCCACTCATTTTAGGGTTGGGCAGAGAAGAAACCAAAGATGGAAACCCAGAAGAACCAGAGAAAGACAGAAGAGCGCAGGAATCAAGAGGGGAGGAATTCTACCAGGAAAGTGCCAAGCAAGCGCTTGCAAGATCTTGAGAGTAAATGTCTCAGCCTAGTCTCAGGCTGAAACCATCATCTGGATTTGGTGACCCAGAGGCTAGTTTCTTTAACATCTCAAAACTAATTTCAGTAATCAGTTTCACAGAAATTTTGAGCACCAAACACAACTCCATGAAAGCAATTCTGTAGGTCAAACCAAAAGGGCCCAAATTTGCAAACTTTACATTGGTCTGGCTTGATTAAATAGAAAGACCACAGTGTTTCCAAATGTTTTTGACGAAGACCCACAGTAAGAAATACCTTGATATCCAGATCCAGTATGCATGCACATACATGCACACACATCCATACATGCACACATGTACACACGTGGCCAAAATGAGTTTCCTTAAACAGAAAAAAATAATAGTCACTTACTGTTACTATGTGCAAAGCTCTGTGCCATTCTCTGTTTTTTTTGTTTGTTTGTTTTTTAATGCTAGTCATGCCCTGCTAAATTGATTTCACCATGAACTCATGGGTCATGCTATACAGAATGAAAATACTGACTTCGTCATCTAGAGTGGAAGGCAGAAAACTGGCCAATTTCTGCCTTTAGCCTTGTTTGTTTGGTTTCACCTGTTGGATGTTTATTTAAAATTGAATTGTATACCTTCAGGAAGGCCTCCCTTCTATTGTACCATTCCAGACTGTCTGATACCATACTGCTTCACACTTTTATGCCTGGCCCCTGAATCTTTTTTTTGTTTGGGACTTCTAGATCTCTAGATTCTAAATTAATAGATGTATGCATTTATGCATTCTTTTAATATTGAATGCCTGTTTCACACATGCCAGTCACATTGCAGGTACTGGGGATACAGCAGGGAACAGACAAGAAAATCACTGCCTTCACAGAGTTGAGATTCTAGAAGAGGAAGGCAGACAAGTTTCTAAAAAGTAAATATATTCTTTATTAGAAGATAATAATTCCTTTAATGTAATAAAACAAAAAGAGGATCAGCATGCTCTAAGAGCTACCAGATTGCAGTCTTCACACCCTTTTGTGGAAATGAGGGAGCCTATTACATACCCACCTAACAGAGAAAGGCTGAGAGCATGAAGGAGCACAGTCAGAATTTCCCTCAAAAATAGAGTTCCCAACTTGCCCCAGCAGGTAGACCTGACCCATCATATCCCCAAATTAATATGCCAAAGTAACTTTAATCTGGAAATTTTCAAAACCGGTCAGCCAATCGTGGGATATGGTTATTGGCACATTGGCCCTGGGATGGGAAACCCTTCAAATGTATTTCAGACTTTTCCCCAATTCGGCCTTTGCAGTGCCCATCACCCCCAAACTTTCCCTCAGGATAAATGGCCCCCTCATTAGCTCTGCACACATGACCCCTCTCGACCCGACTCCTGGTGACTGCGCCTGCCTTATCTCTGCCTCTCCTCCCTCACATTTTACGCTCCAACAAAGCCAAACACAGCACCGCGGAGGCTTTCACGCTTCTGTGCCTTTGGACACGCTGTTCCTTCTGCCTGGAAGGTCCCTGGCCTCCAACCCCGCGCACCCCCACCCCGCTCCTCAGCGAGCTCCCATTCATCCTTCAGAACCCAGCCTGGATGTCCCCTCCTCCGGGAAAACCCTTTAGATCTCACGACCCCATCACTGTTTCCAGCACTCCTCTCTGTTTTGCTTCTTTGCACTGTAATTACTGGTTTCATCAAATCTCTTCCTTCCCAGATTTGGGCCTCCTCCAGCGCTGGAGCTGTATTGGCTACTCACTTTGCACCCCAAAGCTCCCTGTCCCGAGCACTAAGACAGAGCTTGCACCGAGGCTCAGGCTGGCTCAAAAGCCCCAGTTTCGCCCTCCGCCTCCCCAAGGACCCCGCGGGGACCCTCCCTCATGCCTTTCTGGTGCACCGGGCCGACCACTCGCGCGGCCGCCCACCCCTGATGTAAGCAGCAGGCAGCTCCAGGCGGAGCGCGACTACAAGTCCCGGCACGCCCCGCCACGGCCGCGCATGCCCAGCGGGCCGGTGTTTGAGTGGCAAGTTGTTTGTTACAGCGAACACCAGCTGCTCTCCGCGCCGGGCGCCGTGCGCCGCCGCTCCGCCAGAGCTGCCGCCCTCGCCCGCCGCCCGCGGCCCCTCGCGGCTTGGCGGGCCTACCCTTTGTCCGTCCGGGCCCGCCCGCCGCCCAGCTCCCGGTTCCCGGGAGGGTTGCCCGCAGCGCTCGGTGCCGGCTGGGCGCGCAGGGGGCGGGGGCCGCGGCTCGCCCCCCGCGGATGAGCCGCGGCGGAGCGCGGGCGGACGATGGAACTCCACATCCTGGAGCACCGGCTGCAAGTTGCCAGCGTCGCCAAGGAGAGTATCCCGCTCTTCACCTACGGCCTCATCAAGCTTGCCTTCTTGTCTTCCAAGACCAGGTGAGCGCGCGGGTCACGCCGCCGGCGGGGAGAGACAAAGAGGCGCACCCGGGCGTCCGTCCTCTCGCCGCCTCTCGGAAAACAACTTCGAGCCCCGGGAAGCGCCCCCGCCCCGCCGGTCTCCTTGTTTTTGACAAAGCCACCCAATCTGCCCTCAAACAAGGTCCTTTCACCTCGATCCCTCCAGATGCACGCCCGCCTCTGTCTCCCCCCATCTCAGCCCCCTCCCTCTCCGCCCCTCCCTGAGATCTGGAGGGCTGGGGAGGCTGCAGTGGCCAATCCGTGAATGAATGAATGAACGAATGAATGAATGAAAAACAGGTGTGGGGACGCGGCAGTGGAAAAAAACAAACTGCCACCTCCCATCCCCCAATCCCTCCATTGGGCCGGCCCCCGTCCCCAGAGCAGTGGGGAGGGATTCTGCTGAGCGCGGCTACCCAGAGCAGAAAATCATAAAATCATTAGTGGGTGTTTATCTCAAGGTGCTGGAGGATTGCGGACGGTGCCGAGGAACTGGGGGAGGGCAGGAGACTGGCTGCGGGTGAGCGTAACGGTGGTTCTTAATCCTCAGGGTCCGGGAAGGTGCGGGGGGGCGGGGAGGCGGGTTCCCGAACCGTGGAAGGAGGAAGAGCAGTGGTGTTTATGGCTCTGCCTTAAGGCTGGGCTTGGATGCTGTAGAGGGGGAAATAGTTAAAGGTCTTGGGAGGTTGAAAAATAACAAGTTCTATTTTCCCAATGCCAAGTTAGGTCTGACTTTGTGAGCCCCGGTAGATGCTTGGATTGAAGTGTTTTTTGTTTTGTTTTGTTTTGTTTGTTTTTTAAGGTGCCCTAGGCCAGTGGGGTGTGAGTGAGAGCTAGACTCTGTAACTTAAATCCCTTGTTTGTCCACCATTGTGACTGACTGACTATTGAAAGGGATGAAGTTGTTGCTGGTTAGGATTTTCAGAGACTGGGGCGCGGAGGTGGTTCTCCCTCCCTGCAAAATGAATGAATAAATTACTGGACAAGGTTAATGTTAAAATGAAGGGGCCCCAATCTACCCTCTTGGGCGCTGAGCTCAGAGGAGCTCCAGGGATGCAAGGAAATAATTCAATTTGAGCCTCTTATCTGGTAAAGTTCTTGCCTGGAAATCTCACTTTGATGTGTGTGTCAGAGCCGGGGAGCTCAGTCCAGCCATTGTTTTCCAGATGGAACGAGATCTGCCAGTGGCATCTTGTTTACTTTCTTCTCCAGTGGGGTATGAAGGGTTGAAATCCTTGTCTTTGCTGGGCTCTGGCTCCTTTGATTGCAAAGGTAATTATTAAACAGGTTATTTGAAAACAAAAGCCCATAGCTCAGATTCTGAATCTCCCCTTCCCCTTCCCCCACAGCCCCCTCTGGCTGTTGACACCCACCATCTTAAATCTATCTACCTGCCACCCCCCCACCCCCAGCCTGTCTTGAGTCCAGGACTGGAGTAGGAGAAAGTGACCTGTTTTTCCAACCCTTGGCCCTCAGCCCCAGGCAGCCCCCTGGCTGATTTCTCAGCTACCATTCAAATCAAGATGATGACTCAGGCTGTGGCTGTGCAGGGCCTGGGTGACAGGAACAGGGGGCATGGGGGGCTTCTTTGAAAGACCGCAAAGGACCACTCCCTCTGCCCCTATCCCTTTGTGAAGTGACTGGCTCTCTTCCAGCCCCACCCCAAGTTCCACTTTGGTGGGCTCATAGATAGGCACGTCCTAGGGATGAGCTCCTGCTGATGTGTCTAATCATGGAAAACCTAATCCTCGTGGGTCCCACTTTTCCTTCTCTTGCAGGAGGCAGCTGGTCTGAGGCCCAGGTGACCAGTCCAGTCCCAAGATGACTCAGAGTTCAAAAGTCATCTGCATGTCTCCAGGGTCTGGCTGTGGAAGGTGCTGAGTTCATTTATCAAATGGCTGAAGGCTGCCTTCATGTTATTCTGGGCTAGAACACTGACTTCAGATTGTGATTAGCCCCCTCACTCCCTGTGTGACCGTGGCAAAGTTCCTTTCCTTCTTTGGCTCTCACTTTCTTAGTCTGTGATGAAGAGAACAGCGATTTGGCCCACTAGTTTTCACAGAGCTGCTGTGTATGTAGCATGGAATGATTGTGGAAATGGGCTTTTTAGCAAATATAAGACATCGTGGGGTGTGGACATATTGTGTAAGTTATTCTCAATAATCAGTCATCCAGGTAGAACTTTTGATCCTCTTTGATTCTTCCATTAGTATCTGCCCCCAAGTGGTAGCCCACAGCCCTGTCATTTTCCCCTCCCACCCTCAACCTAAGTTCAGCACAAATTTGTGTAGCATCCTTCACCACCACCAGGGTGGTGGTAGGGTGGTGGTAGGATGGATCTGGATCCAGAATCCTCCTTTCTAGCCACTCGCTGGCAAACACTTTGGTGACCTACAATTTACTTTATTCTTCCTTTTAGTGCTTGCATCTCTACCTGGAATCCCCACCCCAGTAAATTCCCATTCAATCCTCAAGATTTAGTAACATCATCCTGAAACTTTCCTGAACCCCCACTTTCCTCCACCTCCAGCAGACTTAATCACTTCCTCCCTCTTGTGTCTACCTTGGGGAGGAGTATAACATTGGAAGACACACACTGTGTGGGGGTGTATCTGGGTCCAAGAGATGCTGAGATACCCTCCTCCTCCCTCTTTGAAGCCCAGAGCCTGGTAGGAGAGAAGGACAGAGGTGATCACAATACAGCAGGTAAAATCAGGGAAGGGGGCTCCAGTAGGGCGGGGGAGGCACTGAGAGACTCCCTGCAGGACGCAGGTAGGCTTCCTACAGGAGGTAGCACTGGGTCTTAGGCCTTTAAAATAGGAATTAGCTAAGTGAGAAAGGAGATCCTGGTCCCAGATCCTGTGTATATCATGGTACAGCTCTGTGAATTAGGTTTTACACTGGCTTTGCAAAAAGGACTTTGAGGCTCAAAGGTTAAGTGACTTGTTCAAGGTTACATCAATGAGTGGTAGAGCCAGGACTTGAATCTGCATCTTTCCTGCTTACGCTCAGAGATTTGCGATTTCATGTTGCAAATGATGCCCATATTTAACAGTTATGTCCAGCCCTTCTATTTGCAGCCCACTATTCTAAAGACTTAAGGAGCACAGAGTGGCACCTATAGGCTTTCTGTATTCCTTCTACCCTATCTTTGTGGGCCTTTTCTTCCATCAGGAATGTTTGTCCCTCATTGCCCCCCTCATCTAGACTTTCTGTATCCTGTCCCCTCAGCTCAGATGCATCTTCTGCTTAACCTGTCATCACTTCTGTCCAGCAAACAGTATATTGTTTGCTGTCTTATTCTTCCTCCTAGATTATAAACCTTATACTTGGGAAGCTTTTTGTGCGTCTTTTTATCTACTTACCCCAGAGATAATAAAGCCACCATCTATCACAAAGAGGTAAAGAGGTGAAGACACTGGATTTAAAGAAGTAAAGTGGCTTGTTCAAGGACACACAACTGGAAAGAAACAGAATTGGGATTTGAACCAGGTCCTCTCACCTCTGTGCTTAATACACTGCTTTGTAGGCACTTAGTAACTGCCTGTTTGATGGATGTCCCACTCGTGCACAGAGTGACCCAGATTTTAGCCAGAGTCTCTTATCAGTACCCTGGGGGTTAGAAGAGGCACAGCAAGCAGAATCACACCTGGAGAAGCAAGGCCCAGCACTCCCGCCTCGGCTCTCTGCCCCAACTCAGGGCAGTATCTGAGTGTGAACGGAAAAGGGGGCAGAAGGCCAGCTGAGTGCACTTATTGCAGGCGTAAAGCTAGATGGTGAGACCCTGGGTGAGCAAACTGAAGGCTGTCCACAGAGCTCTTTCCTCCACCCTTGTGATCACCTGAAGTTCTGTATCCCACCCACCCTTCTCTCCAGCTTCATCTCTCATGACTCCCAGCCATACAGACCCACACAGCCATATACCCTATGGTTTCTCTAGCTTCATGCCAGTTCTGTCTGCCTGGAATGTTACTCTTTGCCCTACTCCCTTTATCTGCCTGCTCATTCTTTGAGATTCCATTTTAGCCTCACCACCTCCATGAAGTCTTCCCTTACTGCACAGCTGAGCTCAGACCCTTCCTCTGGTATAATGGGCATAATCTCAAGATGAAATATGACCCACCATGGAATATTAGCAGGATGCTTAGGGCTGCAAGTAACAAATAGCCATGACTTAGCTGTCCTAAACAATAAGAAGTTTGAATTTCGCATGATAAGACGTGAGTTGGGCTGCCCTAGGGTTGATAATTTAAAGGCTTGATGGTGTCATCAAAGACCCATGTCTTTCTATTTGGACATCCTTGGTATGACAGTGGTTCCCTATAGAAGGGCTAAGGCAGCTCCAGGTCTTATGGGCAGTTGGGAAGAAACCTAGTGAAAAGAAAGGGCTGTTGCCTCCAGGTGTCTCTGAGTAAACCTTTCTAGGAACATGTCCGGCTCCTGCACATACTTCCTCATCTCACTGATCAGACTGGGTCATGTGAGCATGCCTGCACCAATCACATGGACAGGGAATGAGACCATCACAGACCAGTGAGGATTCAATACTGCAGGTGGGGCTTGTGGCCACCAGGAGGTGGAGGCTAGTATAGCCCTTCTGGTTCTCAGATTTGTTCTCTGTGACCCTGTCAGGCAAAACGGAACAGTTAGTAAGTATACAGTAAAAACAACTATGACAACTGCAAGTTGCCTGGAATATCTCTTTACGAATGAAGGAACCAAAACACTTGAATGCCCAAGGACACACAGAATTGGCAGAGCTGGGATTTGAACCCAGGAAGTCTGGTTATGGAACCTGTCTTGATGACCACTAGGCCAGGCCTAAAAGCACACCAGTTTGTACATGCCTCTTCCAGGCCATCTTATTTGAGTGGCAAAAAAAGCACCTAGTTGAGTATGTAGTAAGCTCATGTCCACAGAAATCTACACTGCCTTCCTGGGCTGATCTGTTGTTTGCTGATCCCCAATCCATCCACCTCCATGGCAGTGCAAATAGTTAGCTTAGCCAGAGCTCCACGAGGCAAGGCTTGGAGGCTGGAAAGAGAAAGGTATATGCAGAGTGCAAGCTGTGACTGTGGCAGCTGTGACCACAGCCTGGGGTTGGTGCAAATGGATTTGTTTTGTTCACACAGAAACACTGCAGCATGTACCTGCTATGTTGGGGACCCAGGTGGAAACACAAAAGGAGCTTCTGTCCAGTGGGAAGAAAAGTGTGTGTTCTCCACCAAAGGTGGAGGGTAAGAGGCCCAAATGCCTGGAGGTTAGGGACAGCTGGTACTACAGGGACTGAGTGGAGGCCATGGGGCCCGACTTGGGGGGTGTCATGGTTCACTCTGAATCCCTGACCACAGTTCTGCCTTGCTCAGAGCTCTTCTCACACTGCACTGTGCTCCTGGCTCTCTCTCCTTACCTGGCAGTGTGAATATTCCTTGATCTGACTTCTGTCCTCTATGGCTTTGTCCTGTCTCTATACCACACTTGCCCTATTTTTAGAGTAACTCTGGTAGTTTTTAAATATCCCCAGTTTTTTGACACTATTCCTTTCAAAAGCCGGAGCTCCCGTGCCTTTAGGTGAAGGCAGGATCAGCGACTTCCTTCTAACAAGGAGAAGGTGGCAGAAGCAAGGCTGCCAGGCTTCCACCAGGTGTTTCCACAGCAGCTGCACCATTTAGCGTACCTGAGGAGTAGGGATTTGAACCCAGAGCCTCTGGCTGTAGAATCCATGTTCTTAAAGCAGTACACTATCTGCATGCAGGTGTATCTGCCTCGGAGCCTGGAGGCCCTTACCAGCTGAGTGACCACAGTCTGGGCTGCTGAACCTGTGAGAGACTCAGTTTCTTCATGGCAAACAGAGCCCGGCCCACTGCATGCTTCTCCCATAGTCCTCCTGTTATGGAGAAGGCGAGGAAGTGTCATGTTTGTGTGGGCTCTGGTGGCTCCTGGGGCCCTCGGAGATTGCTCCTGGGTACCTCCTATTTCTCACCTATCATTAATAGGTGGTTGTTAGAGTGGTGGGCCCTGGGAGGTATGAGAGCACTGTGGCGGCCACACCTGGAAGCCTTGGTGAGGTACCATTAGGGGAACATGGGGTCCCTCACGGGCAAAGCCTAGGCTGTGGCCACTTGATCTGAGCTGAGGCTACCAGGAGATGTACAGCCCTGGCATGGGGGAAGTGAGGGAGGGAGGACAGGTGGGCTTCTCCTCCTGGTAGGCCCCTTGCCCTTAGCAGCAGTTATGTGCTTGTTCTCAAGGTGGGGTTATTTTTCCCTCAAAGGCTGGCTCTCCAGTGACACCCGGCTGGGCCTCCTGGATGCTCACCTGGACATTCCTCTTCACCCTCAGGGCCTGCCTTCCATTTGATCCCCTCCCCACACCATGATTTATTCCCTTTCTTGAGCAGGAAAGGCAGTAAGTGGAAATTTGTTCTCAAAGTTCAATCTTTCTCCTTCAGAGTTCAAAAGTCGCTGATGCAATGACTGATATGATGGATTTAGAACAAACAAAGCTTAATGTCGGACACCTTTCTTAAAAGCCTACTATGCGCCAGGCCACTCTGAGGCTTTCCATCATTTTACCCTCACCAGAGCTCTGTAGGAAAGACGAATTGTCCACCAAGGCAACAGGGGAGACAGCTTCTCAGTAACTCGCCCCAAGTCATGCGGCAGACACCTAGCAGATTGGGGTTTGGGACAGCTCCCCATTCCCAGACCTTCTCTGCCTGTGCCCCATTCTGCTCATTCCCACTGTTAACTCTAGACAGAAGATCTTATGCCAAAGGTCCTTTCTCAGGAGATGTGCACATAACAGTCAAGAAAATGTGTTTTATCCAAAGTCCACCACTTACCAGTGGTGTGACTGTGGACAAGTTGTTAGGAGCCTCAAAGGAAGCTCAGTTTCTTCCTCTTTAAAATGGATATTATAATATTGATCTCTTTAGGCTGTGGTGAGGATTAACTGGGAAATTTTATGTTAAGAACTTAGGTGTCTGACACACAGTGGGCAGGTTACTCATACGAATTCAGTGTATATTTATTGAGAGCTGAAGTGCCCTGGGCTGGATGGCAAGCATTGGCAAGGAAGAGGTGGTAGCCTCTGCCCCCATGGCACTGACAGTCTATCCTTTTTCAGACTCATTGGAAAAGTCGATTGGATGGTTGCAGGATGAAATGATTTTTACTTGACAAAGGGAGATTTTTTTTCAGATTGGGAGATCTGTAGGGACTGATTTAGACTGCCCAAGGTCTTGGGGACGGGGAGGCCAGCAGGGGAGGAAGGGTCTGTGTATTTGCAAGCACATAGACCCGAGAACACTTGGGGCTAGGCAGGTGGCTTGCTGTAAGAACAGCTGGTCAGAACCAAGAGTTCTGGTGTCCTTTAGTCAGCCTTTTAAAGATGTGAGCTCTGTGCTCCCAGCAGAGTCTTAGGGGCCATTGTCTGCACTCTACACTGGGGAGCTCTGCCTCACTGAACCTTGGACACCCACACTTGGCATGTTCCAAATGGTGCTCCCACCCAGATGTGCTCCCACCCACCTCCATGTCTCCACATCCATCTCTTTCCTTCAATCCAGCTAATCTCCAGGCCCTTGCTCTAATCCACCCCTCCTCGACACACTCAGTGCTTCCCCTTGTCCCCCTTTATTCAAGCCCCTCACCTGATGCTGTAGCCCTCTTGTGCCCTCTAGGCCCTCTTTCTTGGCAGGCGGGCAGCTTCAATCTGCACAGAGGTGAATCCTATCCTACCCATGTGTGAACTGCTGGGATGAAGTCCAGGCCCTGAGTGTAGTCCCCAAGGCCCTGCCCCCTGGACTTGGCCTTCCCAAAGCCCTCCCTGCCTTCTCTTCTTTCCTACTTTGTTCTTGCTACACCTACCCCTGCAGCTCCCCTTACCCTCTTCTCTGACCAGGATACCCTCTACTTTGCTGCAGATGGTCTTGCCTTCTGAGTTCGGTGTCCCAACTGTGTCATGTATAAGCTGTGCAGCCTGGGCTGGTCACTTCCCACCTCTGAGCCCTGCCATCCTGTCTTTTCTGTAAGATGTGAGGCAGTCATGTTTGTGCAGCCTGGAAGGTTTGGCCCAATGAGAACTGGTGACTCTAAAACCCAGGCCTGACAAGGGTAGGGCCTGTGTCTGCCATCTCAGTGGGGTTGAGTGTGAGAGGCACTTAAATGCTTATCCCTCCCAGGAGTCCCCACAGGGAATAATTCTTCTCCATGGTCCTCAGGGCACCAAGAAGGTATTCATTCTGTATTATCTATGGGAGAGTTTAAGTATGACATCAAAGGCCTCAGGAAAAGTACAGAGTTGTCACCCCAGCTGTATGGTATGACACAGAGTGAGCCATAGAAATTGGAAGAACCCCACTCCACCCCATTCTCAGAGTTAACACTGGAGCCTGGAGTAGGATCTAGAAAGCGGGTGGGGAAAGGTTGAGAAGGATCCTTGGACCCCACACCTTAGGGATGAGACTGGGAAAAGGCTCTTAGGGACAGGAGAATCCCCCTTCCCCTGCCTCCTGTGCCCCTCCTTGCCAACCAGGAGGTGGGACCTGTCTCTGATTTCTCCCCTTCCCTGGAGCAAGGGAGCCTCCTCCCTCCCCATTTGGCCCCTGGGCTTCCAGGTGAACTGTCCCAGCCACTCAGGGCCGTGGCAGGTGCACTAGCATGGGGAGGACCCTGTGGTGAACTAACTAGGAAAACTTACACGCACACCCAATCTGAACCCCCTGAGCTGAGCAGTCCTTTGGGATAGGTATTCCACACCATGTCACAGTTGGGAGTAAGAGGGCCGGAGATGTGTTGGGAAGGTCACCTGTAAATGACAGGGTACTCCAGTGGCTCCTGGGCCAGGCTTTATAGGCCCCAGTGGGTAGCCCAGGTGTAGAGTGTGCTGTGCTTAAGGACAGTGAAACCACATTTCTTTTTTGATCTTTCCTTTTCTATATACTTTTCAGTGTAGTTCTATTCAGAGATTTCCTCCTCAGCTTCCTTCTAGCCATTCCCCTCCCCCAGTGCCTCAGTCCCGGTTAGCCCCATTGAACTGCCTTTAGTTGTCAGTTTCCACTGAAAAACAGAGAAGGCCTAACACCTTAATCCTAGGGCTGTCCCAGGCTTAAATGAGATCATATAGATAAAGTACTAGTTCAGTACCTGCTCTGGAGTTGGAGCACCATAGAGGTTGTAGGGCCGGGAGACAGTGGCAGTTGTGATTCTACAGTGTCCCTCTGCACTGTGGACCTTACTTCGTATACCCCTTGTGCTGCTAAAATGTCCTGTGAAAAATCAAACCATTGATAAACTGCCCTATGTTAATGCCCCAAGGAGTGCTGGTTCTCAAAAATCAGGATCCTTGAATCCTCACGTAGAATGAAGGTTCTCCCATCCCCCTCCCCCGCCACATCCATCTGTCTGTCTGTTTTGTGAAGGCAGGTTTCCTCCACACCTCCTTCCTTTTCCCAGCAAGCATTTCAGACAAGTGTATGATCCAGCCTCCTGAGGACTTGTTCATCACCCTGAGGAAAAAAATCTAGGCCAACAAGAATGAGAAGAAAGTTGAGGAGTGGGATATTGCTGGGGGTAGGGAATTGTCAGTAAGAAAGAGCATGAATCCTGGAGTCTTGACAGATCTGAGTTTGAATCGTCACTGTGCCACCTGTGTTAGTCTGCTTGGGATTAGTAATCAATACCACAGATTGGGTGATTTAACAAGAGAAATTTATTTCTCGCAGTTCTGGAAGCTAGAAGTCCTAGATCAAGATGCCGACTTATTCGCTTCCTGGTGAGGGCTCTCTTCCTGGCTTGCAGATGGACCCCTTCTCTCTGTGTCCTCAAATGGCTTCTCAGAGTATGCAGAGAGGGAAAGCAAGCAAGATCTCTCTCTTCCTCTTCGAAGGGTACTGATTCCATAATTGGGGTCCCATCCTCATGATCTCCTCTAAACCTAATAGCCCCAAAGACCCCACCTTCAAATACCATCACATTGGAGGTTAGGGCTTCAACATGAACTTGGGGAGACACAGACATTCAATTCATAATACCACCTTTGGAAAATTATTTCACTTTAGTAAGTCTCAGTTTTCTTATCTGGAAAATGAGGTGGTGGTGCTGGCCCCCCGTGGGAATCTCATGTGCTCATATGTTTCCAGTGCCCAGTATCTAGGAGGTACTCAGCAGGCATTGGCGTCACCAGTGAGGCTTCCCTGAGCACCTGCCAGTCTCCACAACCCTCAGGATCTCCCAGGCGGTCTGGGACTCTGGGAGATGCTTGTTTCCCCCCAGCAGGCTGTGGTTTGGGGCCTCTCCCACCAGGCCTGTTGCTCTGGTCTTCAAGCAAGGCCTGAGCACAGGTCAGCCCTCAGGAAGACTTGTGCAGATTGTTGGTCCTCATTTTGAATCTGAAGATCTTAGGAGACCTCCGCATCCATTATTTACCCACCTCTGCAGGGCCTAGGCTTACTAGGGGGGATCCATCAGCTTCTCCTGGAAGCCCTGCATGGAGAGATGGCAGAGCACCAGGGTCAGCTTTTGGTTGATAGGATACCTGGCTTGTAAGGTGGGTTAAGGTCAGAGCCCTCTACCACCACCAAGTAGAGGAATGCAGAGGTGTGAGAGAGGCAGGGAACCCCACCATCTTTTGATGTTCTTCCATTCTTCTGATAGCAGGCTGTGGCTAGGATGTGCCCTGGACAGGAATGAGGGGAGGATTGGTGACTGCCAGGGTCAGGCGCAGGTAAACGGTAGGGCTGGGGTTTGACCCCAGGACTGTCAAGTTTCCTGCATCATGCCCCTAACCACCATGCTCCTCCTTCCTGCACCTTCTCAGTGAACCTCACTCTTACTCACTCTCCTGCCTTTGCAGTTCACCCCAGTACTGCTGCCTCCTGAAGGAAGGCCTTCTTGCCTCTCTGTTTTTTTTCTCATTTAAAATTTTGGATAGATAGTAAATTCACAATTTATTAGAATTCCAAAGGCATACAAAGTTTCCCGGTACAAACTCCCTTCCACCCATTCTTCAGCCACCCAGTTTCTTCCCTCACAGAGAGTGAGAATCATGAGGATTCTGAGTGATATGTCCTCTGTGTATATGCAAATATGCATGTGTATTATTTTCCCTCCTCTTTTTTTTTTCCTTAGCAAATTAGTGTTAACCATGCTCATTGTTCTTGTCCTGCTCCATGTCTTCTTCAGCTGACACTCATCTTGGTGGTGATTTATATCCTTCATTTTAACTGCTGCATAGTTTTCCACAAAACAGGTAATCATCGTATCTTTAACCTATCTCCCACTGGTGGACATTTGCTCCCAACCTTTGTTGTTGCTTGCTGTAATGTGTAACCTGGTGCACAGACCTCATTTTGCATGTGTGGGAATGTTTGTAGTGCACACCTAGAAGCAGACTTCTGGGTCAGAGTATCTGTGTTGGTGAAGTTCTTACATGGTGCCTCTGGAGAGAGGTCCCAGTTTATACTCCTGTCGGCATGGCCCCAGCCTGCTTTCCACCGCCTCACCACCCAGCATGTCATCAGACAGCCTGGCAAGTGAAAAGATCCCCTTTCTGTCACCTTCCATCCTGGAGGTGCGTGTATGTTTGTGCATTACCCACGCAGGCCCCAAGGCATTTGATAGTTTTCTTGTTTGGGGTTCTTTGGCACTCTTCATCTTATCTCCCTGGCCAGCTTTCAGGTCCCCAGTGGGCTGCAAGGATCTTAAGAGTCTTTCATCTTTAGAGTACCCAGCCTGTAGCTGTCCCACCATAGTTAAGGCCCTGATTTTTTTGTTGTTGTTGTTCTGGTATCTGGGTATGTGTAGCTCCTCCATCTCCCATGTGCAGTTGCAGGCAGCTGTCTGCCAGGCCCTGGGGCCCAGGAGTCAGACCTACACTCAGCCATTCACCAAGTGCTCAGCCTTCGAAGCTGGTTCCACACCACTCAGGAACTGTCCTCTCCCAGGTCCAGAGCTCTCTCCTCCACAGATGTTGGAAACTGTCCCAGATACCGGCACCCCAGCATTCCCACCCTCCTGCTTCACTTAGCTGATTGGGAGGCTCCAGGCTCTGGGACCAGCTAGATTTGAGCAGCACCCTCCCTAGGGCCTGCAGGCCTGCCAGAGCTGAAGTTGACAGCTGTCCCACAGGTAGTATGCAAGACTCCATAAGCCACCTTCTTGCTCCAGGGCCATGAGTAGGCAGCTTTTGGCCCCTTCCACCCTCAGAGGGCTCTGGAAGAGGCTCCTCACTGCTGCCAAAGATGATTACCTGTGAGGTCACCTACCTTCTGTGTGGGCAGACACTGATATCCAGGCCTCTGGGGCCCAGAAGTTCTTCCCCATTTTACAAGTAAGATGCTTACATTCTGTCCACTTACCAGCTCTTGTTCTTTGGCAGGGTGTTTATCTCTCTGAGCTTCAGTTTCTTCATCTTCAAAATAGGGTGATAACGCTGGCATGGCCAGCCTGTCAAAATTGCATTTTATGATCTATTCTGATTACTTTCCTTTTTTTTTTTCCAAGGCCATTGTCTCCCTTACTTTCTCTGACTCAGTGACTTCAGCAAATTGGACATGGCCCCAGGGATGTTGACCATAGCCAAGTGAGAATTTTAATAAAAGGGAAATATTTGGCCTGAAGCCCATGGAAGGCCCTTGAGGCCTGGTCTTATGGGGCAGAGCTAGTCAGCCTCTGGACTGTCACCAACCAGCTCTGAGCAGCTTGAAGAGGTGATGACAGGAGTAAACCAAGCAAAATAAAACACAGTTGATGAGAAGGTTGTGTTGTGAGGGTCTGAAATGGCCTGGAAGTATCTGCGTAGATTTTAGGCCCCGGCAATTGATCCCACTATTAACCGGGAGCACAAGGCAGTGGAACAGCTTGGGCTGGGGGTTTGCAGGTGTGTTTTAGCCATTGCTTGTCCCGCTCCCACTCCTCAACCAGGCCAGGTGCCTGAGCACTTTGGAAAGAGCAAGGGGTTCCTGACCCCAATCCAGGTAGTAAGCAAAGCCCTGAGCTGACTGAGCCCGCCCAAGCCAGGGGGAGCCTGAGGCATGTTGGGGAGAGTGGATCAATGGGTAATCCACAACAGGGCAGGGACGTGTAAGGCTGCTGGCTGGGGACAAACTGGTTTATTACAACCCTATTCCTGCCCCAGTCCTGAGGTCTGGGACAGCACCATTGGGGTAGGCAGTACCCATCCTGGTAGAGAAGGATAGCACATTGAACACCTGGTTCTTGACTGCTCTGGGCTGGACTGAGGCTGAGATCTTTGTCTTTAGTTTGGCTCTTTCATTTCATGGATTTGGAACCAAGTCTCAGTAGGAAAGGACTTGCCGTGGCATGCAGTGGTCACAGTGATCCCCTAGGTGCAGACAGCACCTAGGGAGCCAGACAGCTGGTCAGTTCAGGCTGTTCCCAGGCCCAGTACCAGGGCCTAGCAGGTGGCGTTAACTAATAGTTGTGTCAAGAGGGCTGTGGAAATGGACCTGTGGCAGCTGAGATGGAGAAGGGGATGGAGGACATGGACTTGGCTCCTTCTCTCCTTGCCTACCCTTATGTTCTCCCACTGCACACAGTCTGTGCTGCGCCCTTCCCTGAAGGCCTCACCTTCTCTCTCTCTCTTTGCCTTCCCTATCCTGAGGACCCTGAATCAGAGCCCCATAGGAGCGGTTGCCTTCTGGGAACCTTCTTGAACCTTCCACCTCCCCTGCATTAGGCTATTGATAGTTCCTCTCCTTCAGCTTGGGAATCATCTTGTATATCTTTTCATGGGCTTACATTCATTTCAGCCCTTTATTCATCATCTCTGGTCTTTTGTCTAGTTGTTTCACAAGTTTCTGTTCTCAGTAACCTACGACATCTTTCAGGGTGCTATGTACTGAATGTCTTTGTCCCCTTAGAACTTATATGCTGAAGCCCTAACTTCCAATAGGACTGCACTTGGAGACTGGGCCTTTAGTTAGGAGATAATAAGGTTAAATGAAGTGACAAGGATGGGACCTTGATCCTTAAAAGAAAAGACCCAGAGAGCTCGCTCACTCTGCATATGCTCAATAGGAATGCCATGCAAGGACAAGGCAAGGCAAGAAGGTGGCCATCTGCAAGCCAGGAAGAGTCCTCTCCAGAAACCTTGTGGACACCTTTATCTACCTCTGGCCTCCAGAACTTTGAGAAAATTGATTTCTGTTGGTAAAGCCCCACCCAGTGTCTGGTACCTTATTCTGGCAGCCCTGGCTGTTGCTGCCCTCTGTGTCTCCCTGCCACCCCAGCCCTCTTGGGCCCCTAGCTTTGCAGTGAGGACCAGTGCAAAGAGCCCAGAATTTGGGCTTATTCAGACCTCTTCCTCTCGTTAATGAGACTGTCTCGAGCCTCAGTGGGCCTATCTTGGCAATGGGAGGGTGAAGATAGAGGCAAGCAGGTCAGGTACTCTAGGCACAATAGCAGTTTTCCAGCCTTTTCTTCCTCACTCAGCCTTGAGCGCATTAAAAGTGCTCAATGTCAGGGCTAAACATTTCCTCCTATGAGCTAAGCAAACAACATGGAGACTTTTCCTGGGAATAGTAGAATAATGTGAGCATCAAACTCATACCAGCAGATATTCATTCATTCTTGAGGGCCTCATTGAGGTTCCCAAAACCATGGAGCCAGAGATGGAATCTGAGCCTGAAACAGTCTCAAAGCTAATGGCCTGGGGGTGAACCACAGCCAATGAACAGGCTGGGTTGGGTCCTGAAGCTGCAAGCCAGGGAGGGTCAATGAGCTCTGTTTTAGGTGGGGGTTGCTTGCATTTGAGTGAGTGATTGGGTTGGAAAGTTCCAGAACCTTGCTATCCAAATCAGTAGCCTCTTGCCACATTTAGCTATTTAAATTTAAATAAAATGAAATAAAATAATTCAGTTCTTCAGCCTTACGAGCCACATTTCAAAGTGCTCACTAGCCAAATGGGGCCAGTGGCTATACAACGGGACAGTGAGGGTGTGGACTATTTCCGTCATTCCAGGAAGCTCTGCTGAACAGCCCTGTTTTAGAAGGTTGTTTGGGCTCAGTGAGAGAGAATGCTGGTTCATTTTGGCAATGGCTATCCTAACTCAGTGTTGGGCAGAGTGGGGTCACACCTGGCCATATTTGCCATTGGAGGGCAGGGGCTGGGGATATGAGCCATGGGCCTCTAAATAGATCAGTTGTGTGGATAAGGCTGGGCCTGCAGTGGCAGGGCTGGCAAGAGTTGGCTCCATTCTGAAATCCCAGCTACTCACAGACTTAGCTCTTCAACTTTCTGCTCCGGCACCTCCACCCCCGGATGCCTTCCTGAGCCCCAGACCCCCAGCACTCTCCAGTCGCCCTCCTGTGCTCATTCCCTGCATTATCCCCCTTATGTAAACACATTTTCATATCTGCCTCCTCAGCTCTCACAGTGCTGGGCTTATGGAACCATGGTGGACAGGGCTGTGGCTTGACAGAACTGGAGCCACAATTCTCCATATCAGGCCACATGTTCTGACAGGGAGGCACAGGACATGCCCAGAGTCACCGGCTTGCTAGGAGTCGAGACTCACACTTGTTCCTGACTCACAGCTGAAAGCTCTTTCAGGAGGGTGAGAGGGAGGCCCAACATGCTAGACAGGGCTGAACAGTCCAGGCCCTGAAGTGCTGCTGCCCAGGCTCTGGGCTTGGGCATCTGGGACTCCCACGGTAGTATCCAATGCTGGCAGATGTCACAGGCCACTTCTGTTTTATCTGGTTTATACTTTGCTTAACCTACTCCTGACCTCACCTCACTGGCAACCCAGGGAGCTCTGGGGAGTCCCGCAGGTCCTTAGCTTGTGCCCGCCCTGGTGTTCCAGGCACTGATCCTGTGAGTGGTCACACATACAGATACTTCCCATTGCTATTTAGGAAATCACCCCTAAGACTCAAGACACTTGAGAACTCCAGGAGGAACTCCAGGGGGTCTGGGAAGGGAACACAAGGTATTTATAGGCCAGAAGTGTTTTCTTTGGCCCGCCCAGTCTGTTTTTCAAAAATTACAACATTTCAACATTGAGATAGATCTCAAAAAATCTGGATTTCCATCTTTTCTTGAAAAATTAGGAGCTCTTGCAATTCAGGACCCACATGATAACAGCTTATCAGAGCTGAGTGGCACCTGCTCCCCTTTCGGCAGGGAGGGAGCCCCCTGCTATTGGCAGCCTCAGTTCCTTCCACACTCAGGTGTCCTCCCACACTGAGACCAGGTACTGGGCTCATTCATCATCATGCTGCTACTGGCCTGTTTCTCCCAAAAGTGCAAGGAAAAAAAAATAGACTGAAAGGGCTACACATTCTTGGTACAAATGAAGACTGTTCCTGGGTATTTAATGTGGAAAGCATGTCTTACTCCTGGTTCTGTTCATCCCAGGATCTTGCAGGCCTGTTCTAGACATTTCCAAGATCTTCCTTGATTGAGGTCCTTTCACCATCCTCTCTCCAACCCCCTCTTGTTTCTTTTCCCTGGGGGCCCTGCAGAAACAAAACTCTCCATCTTGGGGGACTCAGGTAGATATTGCTGACTTGGTAAAGACAATGGTGGCTGGGCAGGACTCCTCTTGGGGCTCCTGACCACCTGGAGGGACATGGGGGCTGGAGGCTGTGTTGGTGCTAGTCTGACATAGCAGAACTCAACGGGCTTCGGTTTTTGGGTCCTGTATCCCAAAATCTTCTGCCCGCCTTCCCCACTGTAGATCTCAGTGGGTGAAGCCTGAGCCCAGCTTCCCCAACCTAGAAAAGAGGAGACTCAGACAGGAGCAGAGAGAGGTGTGCAGAGATCGAACAGCAGGATCTTCCATGAGATGCAGGACCAGATCTCCATGCAGCCAAAGTGATCTGCTTAAAACATAGACCTGATCTGTTGCTCAAACATTTCAAAGCTTTTTTTTTTTTAATGGGTCTCAGGTGCACAGAATTTGATTACTTATCATCCTTGGTTCGTGACATACTTATTGATCCTGCTTTTACTTTCCTCTTGTTTATTCTTTGAATAACAGTACCCCCCAGTGCAACCATGACATTGATAACTGCCATCGACCCACGCTTGTCCTTCTCTCGACTCTTACAGTTTTCTCCCTGTATATATCTGAAAAGGGTATCTGGCTGCATGTCATCTTCTGGGGCTTGATTTTTTTCTACTCAGCATTTCATTACAAACTATAAAAGATATCAGTGTTTCCATGGCTGTAGATGATTCAGCCACACTGCTATAGTATATTTTTCTCCCTTGAGTTGGGGATCTCCCTTGCCTGGATCTCTTCCTCCAGGCCTCAGCTTCCATATCTCTCCCCAAAACCTTCCCAGGCACCCTATCTAAGAGAGGCCTATGTTGCTCCCTGTCTAAACCCTTCCATGTTTTACAGCCCTTAGCGCAATAGACTGTGATAATGCTGTGTGCTAGTTTTTGCTTGACTGCACACCAGCAAGACTCAGCCTCAGCTCAGGGTGTTTGAGTGCCCAGCTGCAGGACCCACCACCCATGGAGAGAGCAGGGCTCAGGTGGGCTTGGGTGGGCCAAGGTGTGCAAAACAGTTCTTTGGGGAAAGCTTAAGCTGCTATAATTATAGGAATTGGGAGATATAGGAAGCCACCCAGGAGATTTTTTTTTTTTTAAGAAGGATGTTCCTGGCAGTTTTATTCATGATAGCTTTAAACTGGAAACAACCAAATGTCATCAATAAAAGAAAGGATAGAAAAGAATATAATACATATAAACATTAATATTATCCATTAATAAAAAGAACTCCAGTACATAAAATAAATCAGATTTATCTCAAAAACAGTACAGGGAACAAAAGAAGCCAAACACAGAATAGTACATATTGTATGCTTCCATGCTCAAACAAGCAAACTAAAACCTGTGATAATAGAAAGTGAAGGAGGGGTCACCTCTCATTGGGTGCTGGGACTAAGGGACAGAGAAAACTGCTGTGAAGGGGAATGTTCACTGGTTAAAGGGGGGTATGCACTTCTCAGAACTCATCAAAGTGTACCCCTAAAACCTGTACTTTTTATTACAGTAAATTATGCCAGAGTTTTAAAAAAAATTGGGAGGAGGGGATGATATCGGGAAGAAATAATAATCCAAACCCAGATTTGATCTCATGAAAAGCATTTCTCGACTGAAATGACTAGTGTCTTTTGGGAGCTGCTGCTCGACATTAGCCCGAGGTGTCGCCACAGCCATCTTCACATCACCTCCTCACTGACTCTGCCCTCTCAAGCTCTTGTTCGGAGAACCCCTGAAGCCCACCTTGGGGCGTGAACCATGTGGCCGCCTCCAGGTGGACCACCCATTACATTGGCTCAGCTGTGTTGGGCCAGAAAGGCTGAGAAGAAAGGCTAAGGCTTTTCTTCTCTGCTGTGAAGCAGCAGCTGCATGGGGCATACACACATAGTACGTGTGCAGCCGGTGAACCCCACACACTGACCATACCGGGAACCAGCACCCAGGCAAGACCCAGAAGAGAAGGTTCCCAAGATTCCAGAAGGCGCCCCACTCCCCCCTTTCAGCCATCATTCCCTCTCCTGCACGCTCTCCCAACATCTGTTGTCTCGATGTGATTTTGCCTATTTTTTAAGCATTTTTCATGCCAAAACCAGGACAGTCCCAGACAAACCAACAAAGTTGGTCCTCCCAGTCTTCTCCCTGCTGGCATCGAAGTGAATGGGCATTGCTGTGCCCAGCTTAAACACACCACCTTGGGTGCCAACATTGCTGGGGGCAGTGGTGCTTCAGACTCAGGAAGAGGCCTGCTCCCAGAAGTCTAATAGGCATTCTCAGTTTTGTCTTACTCCCCACTACATCCAGTGGGGTGGTCGCCTCCATTTTATAATTCGGTGCTGAAGTCCCCAGGCTTGGTTTAATGGTCACAGAGGTGAAATAAATGTGAATAGCAGTTGGGAGGGGGTGGGTCTCCCCCTGTCTCAAAGGGCCAGAAATGCCATCCCCCCAGATGCCTTGGGCAGTCTGCAGACATAGAGACAGCAGGGCAGGGCGTGGGACAAACCTAGGAGGGGCAAGCAGAGGCTCCTTAAATGAGCACTGCCCAAAGTGGGCCACCAGAAGTTGGCGGCAGATTCACTGTGCCAAACCCCCTGGTTAGTTGAGGCAGCTTGCCAGTGGCCTCTTCTCACCAGGAAATCCCAGGAATCCAGCAAGGGAGGCTGGCCCCACATCTCTGGTTTTCCAGCTTTAGTCGTGCTCCCGCAGCAGGCCCACTGGGAGCTTCTTAGAGTTCACCAGGTGAGTTCAATATGCAGACACAGCTGAGAACCAGTGCTTTAAGCATTAAGGAGCTAGGGTTTATGCACTGTGGGGTTAAACATTATGCAATGTATTTGCCCACAAAACCCTGTTCCCACTGTGGAAAGAGGTGATGGTCCTACTGGACACCCCTGTTATTTTTCCAGCTGGAGCAAATATCCATGGGTCCCAGAAGGGCAGAATTAAGACTATCCAGGTGTCAGGTAAAAGGAGGTTACATTGATAGAGCTTTCTAGAAATAAACCACCCCAAGATGGAATAAATTTCCTTGCAAAAGAGTGAGCTCCCCCTCCCTAGGGGTATGCAAATAGAGGCTGGGTCACTGTCTGTCTAAGGTTCCATTACTGAAGGAGGCAGTACACAGTGGCCTCCCGTCTTGGTTCTGGGCCTCCTTGTATGCTGCCTTTCTGTCTGGATGACTCCAGAAAGGTCTCCTCTTTGTGGTTTTGATGGGGAACCTGTGGTAAACTGTTCCACAAATTAAACAAACCTTTGCAATTCTCTTCTCTCTGCTGATTTATCTGGTTCATAAATCTGAAATCTCAGAGTGGGTTTGCTGGATGTGTTTACTTGGAAATTGCCCTCCCTGACTCCAGCTCCCCCTTCTCCTCCCTCCCTGGTTTAAGGTCCGTTGCTAGAACAGGGCTCCAACTGGCAGGGGCACCCAGGATGCCCGTGGAGAGGCCCATGCAAGGGCCTCGCTCTCTTGGGTTAGGAATCTGAGAGTAAACAGATCGAGTTTCCAGTGTCAGCCAGCCACAGCAAATGAAAATGAGAATGTTCTCTGAGATGACTCAGCCTCTCAGCCCTAGGGTAGGGGCAGCCCCAGGCCTTGGCTCTGCCCAGGTGGTTGGCTTCTGCCCAAGGGAGCAGCAATGGGTTTTTAGAGTCAGTGACTGGTGTGCAATTACAGTTCATCCTGTCAGGATGAGGGCACATGCTGCTGTCTCGGTTATCAGACAGGTTGCTGTCCTTGGTTTCCTCATCTGTGAAACGGGGATCAACAATTACACTCTCACAGTGTGGATGTGAGAAATGAGTCCAAGACATTTCCAACCAGTGTAGGCAGAGAAGTGCAAGTCTGAAGCTTTTGGGAGAAAGCATGGATCACAGTGGCTGGACCCCTGCAAGTGAGAGACCTGGTGGGGGACTGTGTCATGGGAGGCCCCCTTGAGAGCCACCTACATGAGAGGTCACTACAGGAACAAAAGAGGAGTGTCAGTGTAAGAAGCTGGAGGAGGCCAAGGACAGAAGTATGTGAGGGAAAAAGCCATCAGGTTTGGCTGGAGGTCATTGGTGAGCTGAGCAGGATCCGATGGAGGGTCAGGGCCAGCTAGTAGCAGTGGCTGGAGGGTTGTTGGTGAGCAGCTGGAGGCCTGTCTGGTGGTGAAGGGGAGGGAAGAAGGTGGTGGCCTAAGGAGGAGATGGGGAAGAGGGAAACTTTTTTTTAGGTTGGAGGAAACTTGAGCCTCTTTGTTGTTAAGACAGAGAAGCCAAGTATGAGAGTGGCGCCTGTGGGAATGGAGAAAAAGAAAGTTGCCTTGGTACTGTTTTTCTGAGGCCAGAGAGAAGGGCTAAGATAGATGAAAAAGCAGAGATGTTTTGAGAGGGGGCCTCACCAGTAGGTCTAAATGTTAGGAAACTGGAGGTGCAGGTTTGGGTTCAGATTGAGTGGGAGCATGACAGAGAGACACAGGAAAGAAGGAGGGTGAGCTGATCCTGCAAGGCGGGATGAACAGGAGCCAGGCCCTGGAGGGATTTCCAAGTGGGAGGTCATTGCTGAGGAAGATGGTGCTGCATGGGGGTCATGTAAGGATGGGGTGAGCCAAGGGGGCCACCCATGATACCCTGCCCCAGAGCCAGCAATAGATGGTACAGAATTGGAGTGGCCACAAGAGATGAGAGGCACTACTCATGTGACCCAAGAGCCACTCAAGGAGTTGCCTGGCAACAGGACAAGTCCACGCTGTACCCCAGCTTGGCCCCAAAATTCTGTAATAGCAGCCCTCTAGGGACTGTCAGTTCCCAATTAATAGTTTCAGGGACTTGGGAGAGGTGGGGGTAAGGGCAAGGACTACAGGTTGCTTTAGGGTTGTATATTTTGATTATTGTTTTCAGTGTGCCTCTTTGGAAGGATAGGAGATTGTGTGTCTGTGTGTGTCCTCACTGCAGTGTGAGGATTGGGGGAAGCTGAATAAGCTTCTAGTTATGTCAAGAGAAAACCAGGGGAACTTGAAAAGAAGGAAAGAAACTGTTGTCATTGGAGCATCCATGTGAGTCTGATGCTTATATTATCTAAAAAGAGATGCTAGCCTCTCCCCTGGACCAGTGATCAGTGGGGTTAAGCTCCTCTTTACAAATGGGGAGATTGGCTCAGAGGCTGTGTAAATGTCTGAGGTCAGGGAGCTGATGCCATTACTGAGACTCCAACCTAGGACCCTTGACTCCAATTAACTGTTACTACAGCGCCATCAGAGTTAGATAGAGGAGGAACAGTGTAGATCAAGTTGAGGAGTAAAGAAACGTACATCTGTGGAGCCAAGTGAACCCCCAAATCACTCACTGACCATCCAAAGCCAAACTGAATGGCTCAGATTGTGAAGATTACAGCCTTGGGACCACTCCTGCCCATTCATCCTGGGACCCTTGCCCGATTCTGGCCCCTGAACTTCTCTCTGGCCACCTCCTCGGGGAGGATCTTTAGCCAAATTTCCTACACCTGTCTGCAGCCCAGTGGCCTGCCCCAGCTCCAGTTTTGTGGCTGGGGCCTCTGTGCCCTTCTGCTGAATGCCAGGCCCATTCACCTGCTGCCTGTACTCCTCCTGATCAGTGTCCCCAGAGAATAGTGTCTGCCTTTGGGACAGGAGTGTGGCACCTCACTTTTGTCCCAGGGGCCCTCTTACCTACCTATCCAGCGTCCTTGCACAGTCTGCCTTCATTCATTTATCTAACTAATCAATGTTAATAATGTAATCAGTTTATGTGAAGCCAGAACAGAATAGGATCTGGACAATACCCTACATTTAACCAGAGGTCTCCCTGGTCCCCCACTCATGCCCAAGGGAACCTGTGTTCTTTGCTTCCTTTTTATGTAGTTATGTTGCAACTACATAAAGTCTTAAAGGTGATTTGCTGCTTTTAAACTCTAAAAGAACTACAATGCTGTACATAATATTTGGGGACTTATTTTCCATCTAGTATTATATTGCTGAGACTCATTCATATTTTTGCAAGTCACTGTAGATTGTTCATTTTGACTACTGGGTAATATTCTCCTGTCACTGTTGTCTTCTCACAGTGATGGGCATCTGGGTTGTAGCCAGGTTTTTGTTATTGGGAAGAGGCTGTTATAAATTTCTTGTCCAAGTCTCTCATTACACATGTGTGAGAAGGCAAATCCTTACCAGGGAAGAGCTGGGTCATAGGGAATACGCTGCAAGACCACATCTGCCTCCAAGTGCCCCCAGCTTAGAGATGGCACAGCACCGTGGACCCGAGGCAATAACAGCCTTAACTGAAGCATCAGTTTTTCTGTCTGTGACATGAGAGTGATTAAAGATACTAGACATTTATTCAGTTAGCACTGATTACACACATATCTTCTGCTAGGCATGGGAGACCTAGATGAGGAGGACTCAGCCCTGTCTTCCAGGAGCAGATATCTGAATAGCAAAGACAGACCTAGAAATGGATAATCTCTGCAGCACAATGGATAATTCCCCTTCCTCGTGGGTATGAGAGTGCCTTGAGTTGGGAGCTGGGCTGGGCTCATTGGTCCCTGGGTGGGATTGTACTTTTGGTAAGATTTGGGGTGGGGGCCACAAGGAATGGGGAGATCAGAAATCAGGCAAAGATCATTGAACACAGAGAAGCCTAGAGCCTATAAGCAGAAGGTGGGCTCCCGTCTGGAAGCCCTGAGCACTTTCCAGACAGGAATGCTGTGGGGGACGTCCCCAGGCCAGTTGCTCCACTCACTTGTGTCAAGTGACCACATATGCTTAGGCAGAGTCTCCTAAGAACCTCCATGTAGGTTCAGTACCTCCTTAAATCCTAAAATGCACTGAAACATTTCCAAACAGATAAGGAACCTGGGGGCAAATTGAGGACCAACGAGTTGTTCTGGCCTCATCTCGGGTGGGTAATAAAGCCCAGATCAACACTTTGGACTTCTCCATCTCAGTCCCAGACAAGGAAGAAAGGAAACCATCAGTCAGCACCTCATATGTATCCTGTCCTTAGGTATGTATTTGCAAAGCTGGCCTTTCCCAGACTGTGTCCTACCCTGGCATGACCCTCTGACTCCACCTGGCTGCCCCTGTGGCCTGTGCTTTGGCCCTTGGAGCAATGCAGCCCTAAGTCTCCACAGAGGAAAGAGCTGAAGCAGTCAGTTGGGGCCAGATGTAGAGGTGGGTAATTTCTGCCAATTCAGGGGCCTGCCTCTGCCTGCTGACCTCCCTCCTGCTGCCTCCGACCCCAGCGTTGGCCATGCAAGACAGTTGTTCCTTGCCTTGGCCTCACGTTTCTCCCCAACATCACCTCCCCCAATTTGTTAAATATCATTTCCTGGCCACAAAAAGACCCACGCCTACCACCAGCAGTCAGGTCCAAGCCACCATCAGCTCTTGCCAGCTCCTTAAAGAAGAAGAACAACCTCCCAGTCCTCACAGTGGCCACAAGGCATCATCCCCTCCCCCCCACCCCAGTCCTCCTTTACTTCTGATGTCAATGCCTGTCATTTCTCCAACCTGCCTCTCAGGCACTCTGACCTCTGTCACTCCTGGCATGTGCGTACCTTAGGGCTTTGCACAGTCTCCTTCCTCTGGCCTCCCTGGGCCAACAGCATACCCACTCTTCCACCTCCTGCGGGTCTTGTGGGCAACTTCCCTTCCCTACTTGACTTTTTTTTTTTTTTTTGTGGCCAGAACACAAAATTTATCATCTTAACCATTTATAAGGGTACACAGTTCTGTAGCATTAAGTATATTCACTTAGTTGTTATGCAACTTTCCCCTCCATTCATCTCCAGAACTTTTTCATCATCTCAAACTGAAACTCTACCCATTAAGCAATTGCTCCCCATTTCTTCCCCCCCCCCCAGCTCCTGGCAACCACTCCCTGCTCTGTTTTTAAATTGCAAACTCCTATTCTGCCCGCTCTTGCCCCTCCTGTACTTTATTTGTTTTGCAGTGTGCACCACTATCTCTTTTATTTGCCCCCTCCCCATATGTAAACTCTTCTTGTCTTATTTAAGGTGTGTCCCTAGCACCTGAAACAGTATCTGACTAGTTTGTTGAATGACTGATATAACCACTGCTTTAGGGTGTTGCCTGGGTCTCAGAGGCTTTATCCAGAACCTACTGATTCCTTCTGCCCTACCCATCCCTGTTTTGTGGTCCTGCCTGTGTGAGTACCCCTGGAATTTATGAACATTATTGCCCACACTGTCTGATTCTCCTGGCCTCTTATGACATAAGCAGATTTTTTTTTCTGTCTTACCAGAAAAAACCTCCCCTTCGGTACTGCCCTTCAGATCACTGAACAAATGCAGGCCTTTTTTTCTAACTACAACTTGAAACAGCTGCCTCAAGTTGCTAAAGACAGAAATGAAATGTAAATAACATGAGAGATCTATTGACCCAGGAGGAACAGATGAAAATGCTGCGGCTGGTTCAGAGAACAAAGCCTGACACACACTTTCTAACCCCGGAGAGAGTGAGGCCAGCACCCTGAGCGCTCAGTCACTCGCCGTATATTGTAAAAGGCTGCACTGCAGAAAAGCAGCATCTGGTGCCAGCAGGGCAGGGCGGGTGGTCTTCGGAAGCAGGTCAGACCTTGGCCCTTCCATCTCCTCATGTGACATCCTGCAGAGGAAGATGGGGTTAAACCTCCCTCATTCCAGATTGTATGGGCTACACTTTGTAAGAAGCACTGGCTTTGTAATCTGGTGCTGAAATTCAGAATGGGCTCTACTTGAATGAAGGAACGAGAATGGTTTGTAAACAGGTGTAAGGAGCTTATTCTTAGTCCTGTGTGCAGGGCTTATCGGGTGTGTGTAAAGGTTCAGGGTACATTTCAAAGCCCAACTGCCCAGGTTCCTAACTGCAAAAGTGTAGACTTGTTCTGTGAAGAGCCAGCAGGTGACCTCGGCAGGGTCTGGCTGGCACAGAGCATCGTGACCCTGCAGGAAGCAGGCCCCAGTCCCAGATGAGTCTGGCCCACAAAGCTGGCTCCCCTTCTCAGAGACCTGGGTTCTCTGCATGGGATTCCATATACAGGCAGCCTTTGCTGAGCCCTGACTACGTAAGAGGGTCTTTGTGGTATATAAGGACCAAAAGGAAGGGAGCACAGCCCAGCCTAGCAGGAACACCGCTCAGCTGGCAGGTGAATGGAGAAAGCGAGACAGATGCTGATGGGAGCTCCCACCTGATGGTGATATGTCAAGCCACTCCCTGGTGGTCCCCCAATCAGGACAGTTCCAGTTCTTGAAATGCTGAGTATCTGTGAAGACTGCTGAGGCCTCTGTCAGTGTGGTGTGTCAGGGAGCTGGGACCAGGTGGAGTGAGGCCCAGGGCTGCAGGTTTGGCTCCAATAGATTCTGTGGCAGTGTCGGGCTGCGATTGTCTCCTCAGTCATAAACCATCACCCCTTCCCTGGCTAGCCAATGTATTGAGTGCTTACCATAGTTATTCTGGATATTTACTTATTTATTCTTCAACAACAACCCCGTGAAGTAGATACTATTATCATCTGCATTGTACACATAAGAAAACGGAGGCACAGAGGCGTTATAAGTATCTTGCCTTAGGTCACATAGCTATTAGCAGCAACATTGCTTCCAACCTATGGTCCACAGAGATTTGAAAGTGATAGCTGGAATCTTCCCCCAAGCCAAAAGGGCAGTCTAGAGTTCCCTCAGTTCTTCTGGGCATGCTCTGTGTTGGCCATGAGGCCCTGAACAGACATGGGATTCCTGGTGTGGCCTGCCCTCGTCCAGTACTCGTACTCTGTTCACAGAGCCTAGGGATACATTGGCACCACCTACACAGGAAGCCCGCATGATTTGAGGTGTGCTTACTGAACCACAATGAACAAAGGCTCTCCCCAGAGCTGCTGTCACCCAGTGTCCCCCCTTCATTGCTCAGGGCTCTAGAGTTTTATATCCCATCTGCCTGACTGCCTGCTCCTGCAGGACCTGTCAAGTAACCATTACACACAATTGCACAAGTTGTGTATGCCCAGCTCTTCACATAGACTGTGAAATGATGATCCCTCTCCCCAGAGCTGTGATGCACCAGCTGCCCGGATCCCTGGGCAGCAGATCTGTCTTGGGTTTTGATTGGAGCTGGTTGGGGGTTTTGCCTGCCCTTGAAAGGTGTTTTCCAGACATTCAGTGGTTCTGGAATCATCTCTCCATGCTTTGTTTGCCAGGCCCCTTGAGGTCCACCCTGCTGTAGAGCTGTCAGGGTTCCAGGTGGCCCATGTACTAGCCAAGCTAGACCTGGATGGGAACTGGTTCACCTTGAACCTGCCCCTCATTGTGCAGAGGAATGAAGCAGCTGCCCAGGCCTCACCACCCCCAGGGGCCAAGTGGGGATTGGAACCCAGGCTTCTTGACTCCAGGACCATGGTCTCACTCCCCCAGGCTTCTCTCTCTTCTCCTGTTTCATCCTGTTCCTAAGTACCATGAGGGCATCTAGAGGGCAAACAGACCTCCTCCTCCTATCGGGTTTCCTAACAGCACTTAGCGCAGCAGGCTGCGTAATTGCTGGCTTTTGGTCCTCTTCCCTGCTTCTTACAGAGTACAGAGAGGCCACAAACAGTGGGGGCCTGGCATTTGGGGTGTGGATCTAGCCATGACTCATTAGAGAGTTGGGACTGGAGACTTTAGTGTCTCCTAGAGGCAGGATAGGCCAAGGCAGGGCAAGCAAGGTTTGTTCTGATTAAGGCTTCTCTGGCTTTGGTCACTTTTTGCTCATCAATGAGTGTTGTCCAGACAGTGTTAGTACTAGGTGTGTATACAGAGAACTCACAGTCCTTCCCTATGAGAGTTTACAGTCTGCTGTAAGAAACAAGTATTATTTATAACCATGGAAAGTACTCAAGACCATCATGTCCAGTTGCACAGGTTGTGCACTGCTCAACTCTATAACTTCACATACACTGTGACCTGAATGAACTTTCCCTTAGAGTTGTGATGTAGCCTCAACCCAGCTGCCCACAGTGGCTCTAGCAACCTCTCATAGACACAGTGTGAAGCTATAGGCTGTCAGGAGAGGACCACCCCTGTTGTGGGAGGTAAGGAGGAGAAGTGGCTGGTGCCCATCAGAAATGGTTTTACCCCAAAGAAAATGCTTAAACTGGGTCTTGAAAGGTGAAACAGATCACATCAGCGACATATTTATATCCCATTTACACAGAGGCCAGTGTTGCCTTCTGCTGGTGTTTGCCTTCCAGATGATTTATATAGTCTATTTCTGGAGCATCCCTCATAGCTGAGAGGGCACTGAGAGCAAATGCCACATCTGTTTACCTTCACAGGGCTCTCTTGGATGCTGGGTGGCCACTTCTCAACCCAGTGAATACCTGCTGATGGCAATCTGGTGATGGGGTGAGGGGGGCCTTCTGAGGCTCTTTCTGAGTGCACAGGAGTCCCCAAGAAGGAAGTAGGCCAGACCAGGGATTGCCACTTACTAAGGTGATAATTTACTGTTGTCCCAAGCAATTACAGATTTCATTTGTCCAGGCAGTAGTTGCAAATTGGATGTGAGACAGGCAGGGACAAAGATGTCATTTGAAAACCAAAGAGCTTGAGGGGAATGGAAGAGTGTGTGCTGTTGGCTGAGCAGAATGTGAGAAGAGAAGAGACTAAATGCTTTCTTGTTTACAATTCTGACTCAAGCTTTTTCTTTAAAGTCAGGTTCATTGAAATATAATTTACATTTAGCAAAATTCACTCTTTTTAAAAGGATACAAGTCTGAGTTTTGACAAACATGCGATCTTTAACCACCACTATCATCAAGATAACAATTTCTATTACTTCAAAAGTTCCCAGGGATCCCTCTAAAGTCAACCCCAGCCCAACTCCTGGCAACCACAGATCTGTTCTCTGTCTTGACAGTTTTTTTTTTTTCCTCTTCCAGAATGTCATGCAAGTGGAATCATATAGTAATGTAACCTTTTGAGTCTGGCTTTAACTTGGAAAAATGCAGTGAGGTTCATTCATTTATTGCACTATCGGTAATTCATTCCTTTTGATTACCGACCGGTACCCTATGGTGTGGATGTGCCTTAGTTCATCCAGTCCTCCAGCTGAAGGGAGGACATTTGGGTTGTTTCCAGTTTGGGGTGATTACAAATAAAGACTGTAAACCTTTACATACAGGTCTTTGTGTGCACGTATGTTTTCATTTCTCTTGAGTAAACACCCGAGAGTGGGATTTGCCAAGTCGTGTGGTCAGTGTATGTTTAACTTCATGAGAAACTGCCAAACTGTTTTCCAAATGGCTATACCGTTTTGCATTCCCACCAGTTCCTGTTGTTCTCGTTCAAGAATAAAGTAAAAAAGGTGTATAGAGCAGGGCAAACGGGAGAGGAGGGTCGGGAGAAGAGGCATTTGTGGACAGTCCAGCCCTCCTGTCTTCCACAGCACTGCGTCTCTTCAGGACTCCTTTTCCATTGTAATCTTCATGGAGATGATATCGTGCCCTTGCTGGGGTTACCCATTGGGCCTCCTGTTACGGCTGCCTTGATGGATGGGTTTTACACACTGGGCATGTAGCCCATTGTGGGGCCTCGCACTTGAGAGCAGTGATGCCAGGAAAATACCATGGGCGGTATCCTGCACACCAGTGTTTATGCACACCGTTTCTCCCTGTAGCAGTTCCCAGGGTGTTCTGGGGGTCAGTCCGCCTGGAGGGGAGACAGGCAGGCATTGAGGCATGGCAACTCCTCTTACTCTATGATGGAAAGCCTGGACATGGAACCCCTGTGTCTGCCAGGCAGTGAGTGTGCTCAGGGTTAAGACCAGCAGGGATGAGATGCAGAGGGACAGAGTGATTGCTGGTTCTTGGCCTTGACTAAATTGATGGTCTTTTTTGTGTGGGGGTAGGGGTGGGGGTGGGGGTAAACAATATACACCCCTGGCTAACAGTATTACCATATTAGACATGTGGCACTTCAGGGACCCATGCCCCAAAACTGGCACAGACAGTCACACCTCTCTCATGAAAGGAAGAAAAAGTTCCCTGAAGGCTGGGCGTCAGTTGGGTCATGTGAATTAGACCTCACATGACAGTGGGAGCTCTCCAGTTGAGGAAAGGCACCAGGACTAGGGGAGTGGGGCGGGCACTGACAGCGGCCTGGGAGTCAGAATGTGGAGGGCCCATGGAAAAGACAGTTCATCTACATGATCCCTGCCAGAGCCACCCTTTAGCCACTTCCTCCCCGAGAAAAAGTGGGGTCTAAGATCCATGGATCTGTATGGGACCCTAGAGGCTGGCCAGCTCAAGGGTCTCTAGAGATTGAGGGGTGCAGAGGGGATGATCACCATCTCTAGGCCTTTCTGAGACCTGAGTCAGAACTGGAGGGGTAAGGAGGGAGAGATAAGCAGCTTACTGAAGGTCAGCCACAGCCTGGGGTCAGCGCTCCAGTAAACTGAGTCATCTCCTGCTAGGTTACAGGGTAGGTGGCTGCCATGGTGTCCTGTCAAGACTAATGTAGGACTAACATGTGTATGTCTCTCTGTCCATTCACCCAGGTGCAAGTTTTTCAGTCTGACTGAGACGCCGGAAGATTACACCATCATCGTTGATGAGGAGGGGTTCCTGGGTGAGTGCTTGTCTTGCCTGGGACTTGGTTCAACTGTGTCCTACAGTCATTGCTGGCTACCCACCTTCTTATTTCTGCCCCCATGTGCTGGTGGGTTAGAAAGTGGGCTAAGAGTCCTTCTTCTCTTTCTGTGTCCTTGCTGACCCCCCACCTCCACCCCTCTGCTCATGAACTAAAAGGGTCAATGAGACACAACGCTTACCCAGCCGAGGACTAAAGCAGCCAGGAAGGAAGTAATATGTTTCATTGAGTATCTACTGTGAATAAGCTGCTTTAAATTGTCTTTAGTCCTTGTTCCCTTTGGAGCAAGCCCCAATTACCATCCTTTAATGATTTTCCTTTACCATTTTTTCATTTTTTCAATTGAGATATATAATTCATGTACCATAAAATTCACCATTGTAAAGTACATGACAGTTCAGTGGTTTTTTGATATCCATAAGGTTGTGCAGCCATCACCACACTGATTCCAGAGTATTGTCATCACCCCAAAAAGAATCCCATTACTTATTAACAGTCATTCCCCTTTCTCCCCTCACTGTATCCTTTTAGTGTTATTATTAAAGTTTATTATTGTTTTTCTTGCTCTAAAGTAACAGCAAACATTCACTTGACTGATGCACTTTAACTTATAAGAAGATAGTATAATGTGCACAATATCCAAGGGAGCTGGGTATAAGAAGATAGTGTAATGTGCACAATATCCAAGGGAGCTGGGAAGAGAAGGGGGACGTCATATGTCCAGGTTCACAAGCAGCAGAGAGCCTGACTCCCCCCAAAGTTGTATCCACCTGAACCATTGAATTACAGTGTTCAAAAGGTGCGGAGGATGCAACAAATTCAACATTTGAAAAAAATCCAGTCCCACCCCAAAGACAGCTACTCGTAACTTTAGCCATTTTTTTCCCACTTCTTTCTGTGTACAGGTTGTCTCTTTTTAATTTACTTATGACCAATAGTAAAGAAATGTTTCACTTAGCCTATCACAGCAGCCCTGTTCCTTTGTGCCAACAGTTAGAATTAAAGTTGCTTTAATTTTTCTCCAGTGATAAATTTATAAACTCTTTAAATGTATAACATCTATTCCTAAAATGGGGTCTGAGAAATGGTGTTATGGGGTCAGAAGTTGACTGGTTTATGGTTGTCAATTTGTGTTGTGGGAAGCGACCTCCCCTGCTATGCTCTGTCACCCTTTCCCTCACATGCTCCAGGCACCAAGCCAGTGTGAGGGGGTGCTCGGCCCCCCACATCTTAAGCAGACAGTGTCCTTCCCTGTCTCCAAGGGGGCAGCTGCATGGCCAGAGCAGGGACAGGGCAGGCCCCACAAGAGGCCCTGCCTCATCATCTAAAGCTCCCACCTAGTCACTCACTCACTCAATCAGAAGATATTTTCTGAGCACAGGAGCCACAGACAGAACTTCTGCCCCAACCGTGAAGCACAGCTACATGAAGATTGTATGATGGGCAACCCAAACAGTTTCATTTTTTTACAGACACACATGCCTTTACACAGAACTGCTGAGAATTGTACCTCAGACATAGAAGGAATGCCCCAGAGTATCTATTCTCTGGGACTAGATAGTCACTAAACATCTTCCCCAGATGAGACTCACTCTCTCTACCTCTCAAGGCAGCAAATAAGAGAACACCATGAGCAGGGACAGAGGGAGGCAGTGGGACCTGGTGAGCTGGTTTTTCAGGTCCTAGAAGGCCTTGTTTGCAGGACTTGTCAGTAACCAGGGAGCTGTCCTGTAGTGGAGTGGCTGGTCGTCTGAGCCAGCCCCTCAGGTTTCAGGAGGCACTGTTGACTGAGCACCTGGGATGTGGCAGCACCTTGCTAGGCCCTGGAAATGTGCTTGGAATGCGAGATGCCACCCCTTACTCCAAGAGCCTCAGGGTTCTATGACTGCTCCCTTCCAGGCCAACAGACCAGGCTGCTTGAATAACTTACTGCCCAAGAAAAATCTGTGTACCTTTAAAGTAGTAAATATTTCTCACAGTCCTATTGTGAAGCTACAGAGGGAAAGTATAAAAAATAAGACTCCCCTGAACCCCATTGAAGAGATGCATCTCCTGCCTAGGATCATTTCAGTGGCCTGAGGGTAAGAAGTAAAGACTATTTTACAAGAGGGAAAACTGACATAAGATACCCAGAGTCTCTGTGCATGATAACCCATTCGAAGCAGGAAATGCCCACAGGGTGGTTCCAGAAAAAACTTCTGAGAAGTTTCTGGTCAACAGACCAGCGTCAGGAGCAGCTCAGAAGGGTGGGCCAGGGTGGGCCATCGTGTGGCCAGGGCAGCCCGGGGAGGCTCTCAGAGGGCAGAATTTGGGCTGGGGGCTGCAGTGAGAGGCAACGATGGCAAGTTCCACCGTCTCACCTCAGCTCTGAGGGGGTTCCTCTCAAGAGGTTCCTCTTCCGAAAGTTCTGCAAACATTGTTTCTTACCCAAGGTCCCCCATTGGCCACTGTTAATATCAGCCAGGGTTCCTTGCTTATTGTTCACTGGTGATATTGCCAGCATGAAGCTTTCATGGTTAGGAACCAGCAGCTATCTGCAGTTCATACGTACGTTAAAAGCTGAGCCTTTCCTGAGAGGGTGGGGTGATTGTCAGTAACAGTAACCAGACAGCTCCCTGATTAATGTAGAATTTTAGAGGTTCTTGGCTCAAATGGATGCTGTATGTCTGTGTGGCAAACAGAAAGGGTGTGTGTGCATGTGTGTAATTTGATACTTTACATATTTAATGGGCACTTAGCTATGTGCAATAGTAAATGTTCTCAGAGACCCTAAATAATATGAAAAGGAGCCCCTTCCGTGACTTCTCAGTGGTGGGCAACATCGTAAGTTTGCAGTTAGAGGGTATAGTGCTAATCAGGACCCCTTCACTAGCCCCCACCCATCGCAGTCCCTATCCCTGCATCGGTGGAATCTGTGACACTAGGACAGGCCATGCTGCTTGGGCCATGACTGGCTGAAAGGTGGAAGGAGGAAGAGGTTGAAAGGTGATCTCCTAGATTCACGCTGGGGTGAGACGGGAAGACCTAGGTTCAGATCCAGCCTTGCTACTCACTGCTTGTGATTCTAGGCAAGTTGCTTATTGCCCTGGGGCCCTCGTGGCCTCATCCCAAACACAGGATCACCCCCCTCCGTCTCAGTTCAGTAAGCCACACTCAAGGTATACAAGGTGTATAAGCGAACCGTCGCCATTCAAACCTGTGTTGTTCAAGGGTCATCTATACCTTACAGTGAAATTGCACATTTTTTAAACTCTTGGTACATTTTACCCAACTGCCATCCAGAACCAGCAACTGCCACCAGAAAGGTCCTGGCATTTGATGAGCATTCAGATGGACACTAGGCACTCCACTAAGCACTTGGTGGGGATTATCTCATTTAATTTTCCAGGCATCTTCTGGAGTAGATACTGATTTTATCATTCCACATTTGAAAACTGAAAAGCCAAGGGGCAGTGACTGTGCTCAAGGTCATACAGTCAGGATTAAACCCTCCTGCCCTACCCCAGGACTCTCGACCTTGTTGCAGGCAGGGTAGGAAGAACTGAGAAACACAGGCTCTGTGCAGAGGGTGCAGCCACGTAGCACAGGGAACCGCAGGTCCTGTGGCCAGCACAAGGGCTCCTTGGGAGGTAGGAGGCTCCACCCAGCAACAGAGAGGCCTGACTTTGTGGCTGGAGGGTGGAGAGACACTTACCTCCTCTACCAGGGAGCGTCCTCAGTTCCAAGGCTGCTTTTTAGGGTCTTGGACAATGGGCAGTGACAGAGATAATTCATTTCATTCTTGGAATGGGTTCACTTTTTCTATAGGGAAGGGCCAGTTTGCTGCTTCCTGGCGGCTCATCCCCATGTCCCCAAAGCAGCACCTTGAGCACCCCAAGGCTTGGCCTAGGGTGAGGTTGGGGCCCAGACAGCCCTTCTCTCTTTCCCGGAATGCTGGGGAAGTGTTTGGGGTCTGTGGGACCAGAAGCAGTGAACACCATGGTCACCAGCTGCTTTTTCCAGCCGGACAAAACTTACCCTGCTAGAAGCCTCAGAGGGGTAACTATTGGTCTGGAGATGACCACCCTCTCATTCCAGGCCTGCTACTTAGAACCTCAAGGGCTTCTATCCAGAGCTGAGAGCCAGGAGCGAGATTATTAAAATTTCAGAACTGAGCTGGAACTCTGGTTCAAGGGAGCGTTTTTGCGCTGGTGGTCCTGGGGCCACGAAATCTCTTCTGACACCCTGGTAACACATAGAGAGGCTAGACATGGCCCCCTGAGACCCAGGGCCTTTGGTCCTGCTCTTTCTCCCAAACGTTTTCCCTTTTATGGGAAGCCATCTACCTCTCCAGCCAACCTGGCCGAGGACTGGCCCTTCTCAGCCAGCAGGACCAGTGGGTTCACTGGGCTATGGCCACTGTGGTGATGGGAGCTGGGCAGGTAGGAGGAGCCTGGTGGGGTCTCACTCAGTTTCTCCTCCTCAGGTGCCATCTTGCCTGAGGCCAGTACAGCCTTCCCTGGGACATTATCATCATCACAGCTCACTGTGCCCCTCTTCTTCTTAGCCCTGGCCCTTCCTGGGGACCTGGCCCTTCCCATTAGGTGACCAGGACACAGCATGAAGCTGTTGGACCTGGGTTTGAATCCTGGCACTGTTATTCCCTAAATGATCTTGGGTAAATCATTGCCTCCCAGAGCGCTGGTTTGTGGTATCTACAGTAAGAATAACAGTGGATTTGAGCAGATGCATAGAGAGCCCTGTATGCAGCCTGTGCTTGGCTCTGAGGCTGTGTGTTCGTGGAAACACCTGTATAACCCCATGCACAAGCTACCCTGGGGGCTTTCTGCAGGACAGGGCGGACAGGATGGTCTGAACATTTGGGATCCAGGCCTTCATGAGCTAGTCAGCGAGACTCAGCTGCTGCTCTGAACCTCCCCCACCTTGTCCTTGCTGGTGCCAACCCCCAGGAACCCTAGGCTCTGAGGAGGGACTTCGATGATAATCACAGCCCACCAGAAGATGGCATCCTCGAAAGCCTTTCTAGAACAATGTGTTCTTCCAGAGAAGCCCAACGTGCAGGTCTGATTAAAGAGGGAAGAAGTCTAGGGCCCCAGTCCTGTCTTCTCCTGGCCTCTTTTCCACCCCTAACCTCCTGGGAAGTTCCTAGGAATTTAGTTTGAAAGCCACAGGACCCGTTCCACTAGTGTGAGGTAGTGATGGTAGTACCTGGTACCCAAAAGGGTAGTGAGGAGTAAAAATAACAAAGTCGTTACTAACTATTAAGCACTTACTATTTCATGGCTGAGGAAACTGACGTCCAACACAGTTAAAGCACATGTCCCCATGGTTCTCGCCCTGCTGAGCCCCCTGGCATATCCAAAGTCCTCTAAGGACCTTTCAGGTTCTATCCTCCCAGCACAGGGCCTTTGAGGCCAATCCCATCTTTCTCTGACAGATGAGGGTGCTTAGGACCAGAGGACGGGGCTGCCCAAGGTCACATAGCTAGTCCCAAATCTCAGTTTCTTCTCTGTGGCCTGTCCTGCCCTGGGGACCTGAGGCCTGTCAGTCACAGCCCTGCCTTCTGTGTCCCCCTCCAGAGCTTCCCTCCTCGGAGCACCTGAGCGTGGCGGACGCTACCTGGCTGGCCCTCAATGTGGTGTCAGGCGGTGGCAGCTTCTCCAGCTCCCAGCCTATCGGCGTGACCAAAATCGCCAAGTCGGTCATCGCCCCACTGGCTGACCAGAACATCTCCGTGTTCATGCTGTCCACCTACCAGACAGACTTCATCTTGGTAACTGTATCTTTGTGCCCCAGGGCTTTGGGCAACATGGATAACCCCTACAGATGTGGCTTGAAAAGTTCTGTGGCCCCCGTTCTCTAATCAGATCAAAGAGAGATCAAGGGTACCTCAGGGTCATCAGTCAGATGTCAGCATGGCCTTGGCTGGACTGCAGATATCTCTTCCACCCCACCCATCACCTGCTCTTTGTGTCAGACCTGGAGGCCAGGAAGTGAGGGCTGGGAACCCGTGTGGGTAGGGTACCCTCACAGCTGGGTTCCTTGCTCCCGGCCCCCGCCCCTCCCCTGGGATGACAAGGGTGTCTAGTTGCAGGACAAGTGGCAGTTCCTGGCCACCATGCCATTCATTCTCTTCTCCCATGGGGTGTGGCCACCCTCAAGAACATGGGCCAGGGGAGGGGCACGGACAGGTCTGGGCACAGCACTCAAGAGGGCAGACTGGGTGACGGACTTACACCTCCTGTCTCTCAGTGTGGTGTCTTCTCTCTCCATCATCCCTGCTGCCCTGGAGATGTGTGTCCTTGGTCCTAGGCTCCCATCTCCCACCAGGACAGTGGGAGGCAAGGACAGGGGAAGCTGGTTCTGAGGACAGGATCTCAGAGTAAAGGGGGCAATGCCCCCAAACCCACTCCTACCAAGGACCACAGGTCACTCATATCCTCGACTCCCTATCTCCAGGTACGTGAACGGGATCTGCCCTTTGTCACCCATACCTTGTCATCAGAGTTCACCATCCTACGGGTTGTCAATGGTGAGACGGTGGCAGCCGAGAACCTCGGCATTACCAATGGCTTCGTGAAGCCCAAGATGGGTGAGTGGCGGGTTGGGGGGTTCTGTTCAGGGAGACCTCAAGAAGTTACCAGGTCCTGCCCAGAGCACCCCATTCTCAGTTGAGTGCCAGGCATAACACAGTGCAACAGTCCTGGTCAGACACTGTTCTCGAGGGCTAGCAAGAGTGATGGACACAGCTAGAGATGGCCAGAGGCCACTTCTTACCTGGCCCAGGGTGTCAGGGCAGACCTCCCAAAGGCAGTTACTCAAACTGATGCTTGGAACACAAGTAGGAGCTAAGCCAGGTGGCAAAGGTTGGGAAGGGCATTCCAAGCAGATGGCACAGCATAAGCAAAGGCCCAGGCCCAGGACTAGAACCTGGGAGTGAACTTGGAGTATCAAGAGAGCTATCGGTGGTGGTGGAGGCTGGAGAAACGACAGGAGCAAGGTCTCACAGGGCCTGCTACAGGGCCTCCCCAGAGCACCTGCTAGTGGACCTCACCCTTCTGCCTGGGCCTCCACCTGGCCCACAGTGCTCCTCTTCTCCTGGCCTCAGCATCCCTTGTCTTTGTGCCTTCACAGTCCAGAGGCCTGTCATCCACCCACTGTCTAGCCCGAGCAACAGGTTCTGTGTCACCAGCCTGGACCCTGACACGCTGCCTACCGTTGCCACACTCCTCATGGATGTCATGTTCTACTCTAATGGGTAAGGCCCCCTTGGGTGTGAGGGGCTGTGGGGTGGGCGGAGATGAGACATGGCTGTGCCAAAGAGCACCGGTCTCATTTAGGAGACAGGAATGCCTGAGCTTTTCTGAGGGGGAAGACACAGCCGTGCCCTGGAAATCAGCTTTTCTCTCATTAACCCCAAGAATATTTGCCAATGGCACTTGAGGCTGCAGCGTTTACCCTAAGATAATTTGTGGATTATAGTATATCTATAGTCTTTGGAAACAAATGACATCATTCTATTTATAGCATTCTGTTTTTAGTAGGTTGATTGCTGAAAATGTCAATAATCCTAGGAAACATAGCATTCCTACACGTGGTGTTAAATGAATGGTAGCAGCAAGCTGCACAGAAGGGCTGGTCTGGGGTAGTGGGGGACATAGCTCTACCAAAGAGCCCCATTCTGAGAAGGGAAACATTCTTCTTCTGGAACCTTAAAACTTGGCAAAGCCCAGGCACACGTGTAGACATCATAAATACCCCCACTGAGTTCCCAGGCAAGCTCAGTTAGTTGGGGAGCTGGGAACTCAGGTTTTTTCATTCTGTTGATGACAGGCTTTGCAATTTTGTTCAGGGCAGATTTTAAGTTTAGTCCAGCACCAGGTTGGGTGGGGCCACAGTCCAGTGAGCTGTCAGTGATCACAGACTATGCTCTGAGATGTGGTCAACATAGGGACAGAGAAACCCTCCCTGCGAAGGAGCAAATGTAGCCTATCCTGGGGGCCAGCTGGATCTCCAGCACTGGTAAGTGCTGTGCTCACCTCCATGAATGGCAGGGACACTGGCTCGGGGTTACCCAGCAAGGCAGCATAGGGACTGGGACTTGGCCTGTTCTCCCAGGCTAGTGCTCTTCCCAGCACCTCATGCTGAGGCCGTTGGGCAGGGAAAGGAAGCCAGGTAGGGATCGGGGTGCAACAGGGCCCCCATTCCACCTCTCACTAGCACCCGACCCCCAGGGTGAAGGACTCAATGGCTGCCAGTGACGACTGTGGCCACATCCGCTTCTTCTCCTTCTCCCTCATCGAGGGCTACATCTCCCTAGTGATGGATGTGCAGACCCAGCAGAGGTGAGCCGGGCCCGAGGGTAGGGATCAACCTAGGATGAGCTGGGCTCCGTGATGGGCACATCATCCACTTTGTCCCTAATAGGTCTTTACTGGCCCCATTTCACAGATAACAGGCAGCTCAGAGACAGAGGCCCTGGGTCACTGAGTACCCTTTTGTCCCTCAGCTCCTTTTCTGATGCTGGGGAATGACATCCTGACCAGCCTTAGCAAAGGAGGTGGTTATTGCAAAGCCAAGCCCCAGCCTTGCCTTCCCCATACAGGGAGGGTGCAGAGTGAGCTGAGGGCTCAGGAGTGGTCCTTGGGGTCCCTGAGCTCAGGCCAATATCTGTCAGGTGGAGCCCAGGCAGCAGGGAAGGTTCCGTGGGCTGCTGGCCAGGGCACACCATTAACATTGGCCTCTGGGGCTTTTCTCTTGCTTCTTTTTAAGGTTTCCTAGTAATTTGTTGTTCACGAGTGCATCTGGAGAGCTCTGGAAGATGGTGCGGATTGGAGGACAGCCCCTGGGATTTGGTGAGCCCCGTGGGGTTCAACACTGGGGGATGAAGGGGCTGGCATTGCCCAGTGCCTCCAAACACCAGGGCACTCAGGTTGTCCAGAGCCATTGTGTATCTGTACCCTGTGGTACAGATGAGGAGACTGAGGCTTGGGGAGCATGAGGTCCCCCCTCTCTATTGCCTGAGGTCCCTGACCAGTGAGTGACAAGAGGTACAGGCCTCCAGAGAACAGCAGGAGCAGCTTCAACCAAAGTGCTCTTATTTTTACCCCCACTAGAAAATTAATACCTGCTTACTATTAGAATATTGGGGACATAATAAAGATTGAAGGTGGGGGGGGGATCACTCCTTAGCTCCACTGCTTACAGGTATTGACTACTATCATTTTTAATGTTCCTTTCCCATAAATAAATGTCCTACTGAACATCTCACAGTAAGTCTCAGACTCCCAGCACTTTACTTCTTCTGTCCCAGGAAGAAGCACTTCCTCCTCCAGAACCACAATGACCTGACCCACAGGAGGACATTCACAGTAATTCCCTAAGACTCAGTCTAGCATCAGTTTCCACAATTGCCCCAACAGTGTCTTTGGTAGACATTTTTTTCATAAGCATTTTCCTAGGGGTCCCAGGCCTTAGACTCATCGGTTAGAAGGGCCACCCAGCACTGATTCTGCCAGCACTGGGTCGATGCTGCTGGTCCCACTGTGAGTGACTGAAGAGAGCTGCCTAGGAGTGGAGCTCTGTCTTGATTAGAAATGATTTTCTTAGGCTAGACAGTTAGACCCAAGGGCTTGAACCCAAAAGAGGTTCTTGCTAAATCACAGGGTGGTTGTTTCCAGGGAGTATACTCGGCAATCCCCAATAGGATCATTGAACCCCGATTTTCCATAGACACCACACAGAATGCTCTGGATAAAGTTCTGACTATTCTATGGGCCATTGGATCAGCCCTGAGGGTTCTGCTCCTGGGACAGGCCAGGGAGAGGGTGGGGCATTTTGACCTGGGGGCGAGGGGTCAGTGAGGGAGCCAGGTTCTGCCACCTGCCCGTGCCTTTATCTGGACAAGTTCACAAACGGATAGTAACTAGCAGGGCCAGATAGTGCCCCCTACCTCTGCCCATCAAGGCCAAAGCCAGAACCATCCTGGGTGCAGGACCATGGGCTACTTTCTCGAGAGCTAGAAAATGTACATGGAAGGTTCCTGGTCTGACCTAGGCCCAGCCTGTCTCTCAGGGCCTGCTTCTCCATGAACTCCAGCTTTTCTCCGGCCCATATTTGCTGCCCAGTGCAGCAAATGGGGTTGTGGGGTTGTGAAGATAAGTAGGCTGGTGAATGAAGCTGGAAGAAACCAGTGTAACCTTGGGCAGGTTGCTTAATCTCTGAGCCTCAGTTTTCTTATCTGTAAAATAAGGATGATGACAGATGGCTTTAAGATTGCTCTGAGCACTCCATGAGGTGTCAGTTCTACTGAGTGCTCAGCAAGCAGCAGTTGCTGTCACTGTCAAAGCAGGTCGCTTAGAGAAGGTTCAGGAAGGGAAGGCTCTGGAGCTGACTGGTGGATAATTGCTGGACTGACAGGGAGGAGAGGATAGTATCAGCAGAGGGCGGCATAACATAGCAGTTTCTCCACAGCACCCAGGTGGCTCCAGCCAACTGGGCCCTGGGTGCAGAGTCCAAAGGTAGGTAGGGTGGGAGAAGAACCTTGCTAGGTAGAGAACCAGGGTCCTAATGCCAGACCAAGGAGGTCTGCCACCACTTCTTCCTGAAGGTAGAGGGACCAGCAGAGCTTTGGCAAGTGAGGGTAAGAGCTAGGGGTCAACAGGAAGAGACATAGCAAGAGGCTGGAAGATGCATATACCTTCGTATCTTTTTATCCCCAGTTTTAGTTCTAAGTTGATCAAAATACACTCAGTATAATAATATTACCAAAAAAGTCCAAGTGATGGGTAAATAAAGGTGGGATAGCAGATGAAACTCACATGGTCTCTTTTGGCAAATGTCTGATGTTGCTGTAGAGCAGTTTTATCTGTGTCTCATTGCCTTATGGACGGTGATGGAGAAAGGAATGTGAGCTGAGCAGGCAACAGCTGGATCTGCATTCTGGGATGCTGAGCATTTTAGAGCCATGCTTATAGCTATAGAGTCCTGCAAGAAAAATAACTTATAATCTGAAAGATTCTAGAAAGAGTAAGCATTTCATATGTGTTTAACCATGGTTTGGAGTAATATATATTTTACATCACAACCCAGCAGACACATACACAAACAACTTGAACAGTTTCACGAAACCGCTCACTCTAACCATATGCTGTGCTGTTTGACCTTTCCTTTTCCATTGTGTCATTTCATAAGACTCTGGTCACCAGCCTTCAAATGATGTCACAGATGGGTCATACCTGCGTTCTGAAAGTCTCTATTCTAGATCCTAAACCCCTCCTCTCTTTCTTTTATAAGAATAGCTAAAGATATCTCAGGACAAAACTAGTCTCTACCACATAGCCTCACATGTGGCCACCTGGAGTGCAGGCACAAGGCCTGCCCAGCCTCCAGAGGAGCCTGCTGGCTCAGCCAGAAGCCTCGGCTGTGGCCAAGGGGAAAGGAGGAGCTTGAGATACCTACAGCATCACTGCTCAGGTCCCCGGGTAGGCTGGTAAAAGGATCAGGGTAAGGGAGTAGAGGGGAAGGGAGACAGTGACGATGGACATGGAGCCCAGGTTAATTCCCAAGCTCCAGCCTCAGAATCCCATGGGGGCTGCTGACCAGACCTCAACTCTTCCTCTGTCCCTCTTACCCTGCCCCCCAAGCCAGGGACAGTGTTGGGAAAATGCATCATCACTAATATCAGAATAATAGCTTTGAGGAAAACAGCACAGGGGATTGTGTTGGTGAAAGAGTGGTCCTCATATGCTGGAGGTCTTTCTATAGGAAGAAGCCTCGAGTGGTACCTTCAAATCAGGGAGGAAGTTGCAGCTAAGGCTAAGACTAGCCCGAGGCAAACCCAAGGCTTCCTTGTCAACTAAGGTTTGGGGGAGGCTAGGAAGTACCACAGACCGCTGCTTCAGAAGCTATAGGGAGAAGGAGGTCATGTCCCAGCTCCAACCAAATACTTGACACTGCCAGGCTGGGGCCATTACCCAGTGGGGACTCTGATGAGGGAACTGAGGCTCAGAGAGAAGTGACTTGGCTATAGTCATCTGGCTAGAAAAGAGTCAATAACAAAGAGGGCTTTGTCCTCCATTCCCCATGCTACCCCCCAGCTCTATCTTAGAGAATTTGAAAGATGGCAGGGAAGATGAATTGGGACTACAGAGCATGTATACAGGCAGAGGGTGACCAGAGTTAAAACTGGATGGAGCCCTAGGCATGGAAAGCTCCTTGCTGTCCGAGGAGATCAGAGAAGGCTCCTGGATGGAGGGACCTTTGCACTAAGCCCTCAGGGGGAAGGGTGGGAAATCACTGGGTAAATTGTGGGTTCAGAACAGGCACTGTGGGCAGAGGCGGGGAAAAGGCTTAGAAGCAAGGAGGGCTGGGGTGTAATGGCCAGCATCCTGGTGATGATACCACATGGAGGCTGAATACAGTCCCCTGCTGTCCCCAGATGAGTGTGGCATTGTGGCCCAGATCTCCGAGCCCTTGGCTGCTGCAGACATCCCCGCCTACTACATCAGTACTTTCAAGTTTGACCACGCACTGGTGAGTGTCCAGCACTGGCCCCGGGGCAGGGAGGCTGGGTTCCAGGAACTCATGTGTTTTGCCACCTCCTGCCCCTTGCAGGTACCAGAAGAAAACATCAATGGGGTCATCAGCGCCCTGAAAGTCAGCCAAGCAGAGAAGCATTAGAAAGGCCTCTTCCACTCCTCCCCATCTGTCCCCAGGCCTGGGCCGGCTGGCCCCCACCTGAAGATTCTTGCAGTATTTCTCAACAGACTGGAAAATTGGCTCCAGAGCCCCCCAAAGAAGAGGCCTAGGAGACACCCCTAGCTGCTGACTCTGCCAGGCCTAACACTCAAGCCAAGGTCTCCCCATGCCCTCATGCCTTTCCAGAGCCCCTAGCCCCTCTAGAGAACCTCCTACCCTTTCCCCCAACCCTTGCTCCAGAAAATGACAGCTGAGGCCCAGGGAGCTGTGACCCACTTCACCCAGCCTTGCCCACAGCTGGGGGCAGATACTGAAGGAAGCTGGTGACTCCTGTAAGACACTGGGGTACCAATTTGCATGTCATGGGGGTGGACTGAGTGGGCTGAGTTTGTGGATCTTGGGACGGCCCCCACGAGGGTGTGAAGCTGGATACTGCAGTTGCTGGTCTCTGGTTCCATCAGCTCAGGGCTGGTTCCCGGAGTGGAGGCCATTGGGCAGCCCATAGGTATATGCTAGTGGGGCTCCAATGGGGCATAGGTGGGGCCCTAAGCCACCCAGAACTTTGCCTGCCAACCACAGGGCCTGTGCTCCAACTCCCAGCAAGACTGCCAAGGGACCCTGTCCAGACCCACCCCACCACAAGCACTCCTGGGTGTGGGGGGCAGTTCCCAGGAAACCCACCAGCCTGGGGCACGAGCTCCTATCCCCTCTGCTTTCTCTGGACCCTATTTAGGCAGGTGGAGCCTCGGTTTCCCCCAAGTGGGGGCATCTCCAGCATTCTCGGTCTGGGGTTTCTTTGGTTACCCCTGTTTCTCCAACAGTTGACTAGACCAGCACAGGGCTCCCCCATCATCCTGCCCCCTCCCTTGCCCTACTCTGGGGGACATGAAAGGCCTCTGCCCCCAACTCACCTGCCCACCCGCCCCTCAGTTCAGGGACAATGGCATCCATGAGTACTTGACCTGGGAGGCAGCTTATCTGAGCCTTAATAGAGAAAACTGTACCTTGTTTTAGTTTCTTATTTAATGTATTTGTGCCCAGGCTGCAGTTGGCAGCAGTTTCAGGAGACAGGGCCTACTGAATTCTGTCAGGGGGCCCAGAGGCCCAGGGTTACTTGGCTGGTGCCTTGTGTCTCCAGGGACAAGGAGAGAGCTTTGGCCCTCTCTTTGAGCAGGACGCTGGGAGCAGAGATCTGTTAGAAGACAGGTGCCCTGGGCCACCCCAGACAGGGCTGGTGGCCACCCAGGCCCCACTGATGGGTACCCAGGCAGCCTTGGATCTGAGCATCAGAGGTGTCCTGAGGGAGGTAGCCAGGCAGACTGAGGTGGCTTGTCCCCCTAGAGGCTACCTAGGGAGAATGGGGTGAGCACCCCGCTCCCCGTGCCTCCTCTCTAGCTCGGAATACTTTCTGAGTGTGCAGGACCCGCAGGGCCTGCTATTGCCTCTGCCCTCCCAGTGCTCTCTGTAGTAGCTGACTTGTGCTGTCCCTGAGAAGCTCAGAGCAGAATAGATGTTCTCTTGATATGGTGAAGGGCTTGAATGAACCTCCTCCCACTTAGATCTGAGCTTTGCAGGACCCTTTGCGCCCTGGAAGCCCCCAGATGTGCATCTGGATCTTCGCAGATGCTCAAGGCCCAAGCACTGATTAGCAACTCACTTTTTTTTTTTTTTCAAGTTAATTCATTTTGCACAAAACTCCAAAACAACCAAAACGTGTAACTTGTTCACTGGTTCTAAAATGGGAGTGGCCAAGTGGGCACGGCATCTTTTGAAGCCCTGAGTCCTCTTTCTGCCCTTGGAAGGCCTTGATTTTTTATGGCGCACCTCTCCAGACCCCTTCTTGTCGGTTCCCCGTAATACGTCACTTTGCCTTTCCTCCCTGTCAAGCAAGCGTGTTGGCCCTGTGACCCCAGAAATGCGTGCTCCCCAGGCCCCTAGGGAATATCTATTGTACACACGTATAAATACCTGTGTTTTATGTTGATATAGATATATACTGTAAATAGCATATATACTTGAGCAATATATATGTTAATATATACTGTGTGGGCACACGTGTGTGCACACTACGTGGACACAGACCCCATTGTGTGTGCACGTGTGTGTGGACCTGAAGGCCTCCACCCGCCGTGTTTGCCGTGCACACGGGCATGTTTGAGCCACCGTATATTTTTAATTCAAGTATATAGGCAATACGATTTTGAGAGAAGCCGGCCAGCTGCCCCATCCCTGACTTGAGGGAAGGGAGAAACAAAACCAGCAGCCCAGGACTGAGCTCCAGTTAGGGGGTGTCGAGGGTCCCTCCATCTCCTCTCCAGTCTCTCTTGAAAGCTGGATTCAGCCCCTTCCCACACCCGTTTCCACAGCCAGAATCCTTCACACCTTTGTCATATTTTGGGTGGTGGTAGAGCAAAAGCAGGAGGAGTTAGAACCTCTTGCTTCTGAACAGAATGCCCCCACCCCAGTTACCCTGCCTAAAGACCTGGGCCAGCAGGGCAGTCAACCCCCCCGCCCCCACCCCACCCCACACCCGCCACTTCCCATTTAGGTCTACTCCTCACCTGGTTATTGTCACACTTGACTGCTTACCTGATTTTTTTTTTTTTTTTTTACCTGCAAGCTTATAAACCTCAGGTTCTTTTTCCCAGGTCTCCTAGGGGCTGTCCCGTCTAACTGATAAAAGACATGTGTATGACCTTGATGTTGTGCCCAGGTAGAGGTTGAGACAGGGGCTCAGCTATCATCACTAGCTGCCACCCAAGGAAACACCTCCGCGCATTTTCCCAGTCCCTGTCCTGCTGTGTGAAGAGGCCCACAGAGGCTGGCGCATTCCTCAGCCACTGTTGAGTGCCTGAGTAGCAGAGTTGGTCATTTGATCTCCACAGCAATTTGTAGGCAAGAGTGAGTGACCTTCCCAGTGGCTAGCTGCCCCCTGCCATCTGCGGGTTTTCTGGGTGTGGGGTCTCCAGACCACAGGCGTCACTTGGAAGGAGCACGTGCTCAGTGGGGCCGACGTGGCTGAGACCCACCAGAGAGGTGGCTTGAGGACTCTGACCTGTCAGGGCTAAGGATTTCTTAGCTCTGCCTGCTGGGGACGAAAACTGGGTTTTGAGGCAAGATTTCTGAGAGGCAGGGTGAGCAGGCAGGCCCTGTGTCTTTGCCTCTGTGCCACTCCCTGGGAATAAGAGTTCAAACCATCTGAACGCCAGCTCTGCCCCTTGTCCACCCCACCCCCGTATACTAGAGTGGAGAGAGTGAGGGAGGGCATGCTGTGAACCTCCCCCAAATTGTAAAACCTGCTTCTTGGTTCCATCCTCAGCATGGGCTTTCCTGGTTCCTAGGAAATCCCATTCCCCCTCAGCCCCTAGTCCTGTCAGCAAAGATGGGCATTGCCAGCTTTGCACCTCCCTCTCCGCAGGGGTCTCCAGAGCCCCGAGAGGTGCTGCCACTGCCCTCAGCCCAGGGCACACAACCAAGTTGGAGAGGTATGCAGACCTCCCCTCCCCAAGATTCGGGGGTCGAGAGCCCCTGAGCACCAGCATTCTCCCCCTCCCACCACCTCCAGGCAACAGGATCCTAGTGGGCAGAGAGGGAGCCAGGTGACCTAGAGCTGCCCAGGTGGCCTACCCCATCAGGCAGTATGGCCTCAGGAACCAGTGTGGTCTGAAGATGCATGGTCTGGTGGGGCTTGTCTCCTCTGAGATGACAGAATGCATGGAGGTCTGAGACCAAGGCTCTGAGGAACTAGAGAGGGCCAGGGCCCCATTTAAAGCCAAGGGTGCCATTTGCCTGATAATCAAAGATGAACCTGCCTACCCACCAACAGGTTCTCCTGGCTGGCATTTCACAAGCAGACCTTTTAGGAGCCCCACAACCACCCTGGACCACCTTTCTGAGCCTCTGGATCTAGATGTGGGGACAAGTAGGGCCCTTTCCAACCCCCAGCTAAGAGAGGGGACTTTGGGGGAGCTCTCAGGTAACAGCAAAACACTCTAGCCCTGTGACTGAGAGATTATTGATGCTACCTCCTGAGTAAACTCTGGGTGGAGGTTAGGGGGAAAACACCCCCAGTATATCTCTGCCCACCGTAAGTCAGGGCTGGGGAGCAGCCAGTCACTGCTGTCACAGCCACTGAGAAATGAAGCTGATGGTTGGCTTGAGAAAAGCTTAGGGGAGGAGGATGGAGTCTCAGGCAGTAGAAAGACTGGCTTTTCAGGATTCCTGGCTACTGTGCTAAAGAAGGGGATAGGCGTGTAGTGGGCAGTAGCCCTGCATTCAAAGAGGCCACCTGGGAGGGGAGCCAACCAAGGTGGTAGGGACAATGGTCACCCAGTGGAGGGAAGGCTTGGAAAGAGTGACCAGGGGTTGTCAGGTGAGCCCTGATGTAGCTAGATACTCTTCCTACCATTTCAGAGCCTAGTCCAGTGTTTCTCTTTCATTTTCAAATTAAAGGAAGCAAAAAGGACAAGCTACTTACCTCTCATACTCTGCGTAGACCGTGAAAGTCACAGGGTGTGCTTTGGCCTTCAACTTTAATATTCTGGCACTATGAAGCCTGCTCTCCTGGGAAGGTAAAAAAAGACAGGAGCTGTTGGCTGAGGCAGCCTGCTGTCCTTGAGGCTGACGGCACCAAGAGAGTGGCCTGGAGTAGAGGCAGTAGCCTGCAGCTTGGCTCATGGTACCTGTGGACTGCCTGGTGGTAAGGGAGTTTGTGACTCGGTTCAAGGGGAGGGGAAGCTGTGAGTTGGAAGTGCATTGTGGCCCCTGCCCTAGGAGTCAGCACAGCGTTCTGTGCATGGCCACATGTGTGTCCATACACACAGATGTGTATGGGTGTGCTGTGTCATGCACAATGCAAGAGCACATGTGTGCAGAGTTGAAATCTGAGCTAAGGGACTGGCTCATTCAGAGTTGTGAGGCCTCAGTAGCATTCTCACCCAGAAGCTACATGAGGTGGAAGTGGGGTTGGGGGAGGTGGGGGTGGCAGGGCCTGAATGAAGCCTCTGGCTCCGGGATGGGGAGTAGGGCCACCCCAAGGAGTGCCCCAGCCCACTTAACTGTTAAAACTGCTCTGTGGTGGGGGCAGAGGTGTCCTTGGCAGCGGTTCTGTCCACACAGCCAGCCTGGAGGGCTAGACCTGCTGAGCCAAATTCAGAAGCAGCTGGCCCTTAAGTCAGTATTCACAGGGAGAAGCTCTGGATGTCGGTGCCCCTCACAAATGAGGCTCCTCCAGGAAGAGCATCCAGCAAATCGGAGACCAGGGCTCTGGGGAAGGGAAGATGAAAAACAGGCCAAATTCAGGTCCCAAGACAGAGGCCACGCTCAATACGTTTTCTGTCCATTGCCTCAGTTTACCTATTCAGGAAATGGTCCAGGAAGAACTGAGCAGGGTTGGCTCCAAAACTGGAGTGGGGGACGCCTAACAAAATCCCAAGCCCTCTTGCTCTATGCCAAAATCATTTCCGTTATCTTGAGATGGGGGTGAGTGGATGTTGGGTACACAGTGGGGCTCCGAGGGACTTCTGCCCTGTCTAGGGCCTCATCTTGGGGAGTTTGGCCCTCACGTGGCATGCCCCAGGTTACCAGCAGAAGCAGTGGCACCCAGGGTCTGGGTGAGGGGCAGAACTGGGCAGCCCTGTACCTGGGCTCCTCATGCTTACTTTGTTGAAGAAACAAACACAAAACCCTCGAGATTCATGTACTGTATGATGGAGAGAAAAAAAAATACTTAATGTTCCCCCCAAAAGACAGTATATTTTGTACTTGTAAAGTGTTAATTAAAATGGAAAAAAAAAATGATGTCAGCTGACAGCTCTGTGATTTTGTGTGGATCTAAAGCCACATCTCGTTTCCTCTTGCTCCATGCTGTAGTCAGGGAACACAGGGGAACACAGGGAGAAAGGCAGCAAAGCCTTCCAGCCCAACACCCAGAATCAGAGTGGAAACAGTTCCCAGAGCAAAATGAGCTGTATTAGTTACCTGATGCTGTGGAACAAGTTGCCCCAACACTTAGTGACTTGAAATGATTCTTTATGTGTTACAGTTTCTGTGAGTGGGGAACTGGGGAGCAGTTTGGGCAATACTGGTTTAGAGCCCCTCATGAGGCTGCAGTCATCTGAAGTCTCAGCTGGGACTGGAAGATCTACTTCTAAAGTGGCTCATTCACACAGCTGCTTTTTGCAGGAGGCCTCTGTTCCTCTCCACAGGTCTTCCCAGTGGGCTGTTCCAGTGTCCTCATATTATGGTAACTGCTTCCCTCAGAGCAAGGGATTCAAGGGCCAAGGCCAAAGCCAAAATGCTTCTTTTCCCCTAGCCTCAGAATCCATGCACCATCACCACCACCATACTCTATTGTCATACAGCCCAGCTGATCTGACACAGGAGGAGACCACACAAGAGGCCAAGGTCATTGGGGGCCATCTTGGAGACTGGCTTTGACACCCACCATTCCTCCCCAGGCCTCTGGCAGAGATGGACCTGGGTATCAAGGGGACTGTGAAACAGGACTGGGCTTTGCTGGTGCCAGAGGATTAGTGTCCCTCCCACAAGTGCTCTAACGTTTGACTCCTGCCGTTTGGCTGGTGGGCACTGGGACTGCCCGGGTAAGAGAGACACAGGCCTGAGGCCAGTAGGCCCTGGACCTTGGACACCCTTCTCTGTTGTTTTCCTTGGAGGGCAGGTGTGAGCAGGGCAGGGCTGTGCCCACACTCGACCCCACCAACCCTATCCCCACCTCAGCTCACCCTTGTCCCTTAGAAGTGGTGCTAGAGATGGAAGGGAGTGAAAATGGGGGCTGAAGCACACTCTCACCACCCTATCTACTGTGAAGGCTTTTCTTTCTGGGGTCTGCAGACTAATGTCCCCTCGGTCCTTCAGATACCCCACTGAAACCACAACATCCATGGGGACTCTTGATTGCCCTAAGACTATCAAGCCAGTTGCAAAGGCCTCCCTTTCCCACCACTCACAGTCACTGTCACCCAGCCGGTGTCACACCTTGTGCCGGGAGCTGGGGACATAGGTGAATCTACCATGGCCAGACCTGAATTACTCTAGGAGGCATAAAGACAGAAACGAGCTATTCTAGGACATGCGTGCCAGGCTAGACCACCAGGAGATGCTGTGCCCTGGGGCTGGGGCCGACCACTGCCTGGCAGCAAGGGTAAGACCAGGAAGCCAGGACATTAGTGTTGAGCTTGATATGACAGGGGGACCCAAGCAGAGGGAACAGCAAGACACAGAGGGCCAAGAGGGAACTGTAGCTGAAATGGAAAGATGGGCAAGGGAGGAAATGGACAAGGCTAGCAGGGGAGGTGGAAATGCAAAGTGGTGCTCAGGCTGGCCAGAGGTCTCACGGCATGGGGAGCTGCTGAGCACGTCCATGCAGAATGCTTAGCCTCTGAACAATGGGTCTGTGTTATTGACAATGGCTAATAAAAAGAGGAAAGGAAGATGGCCAGGGCCGAGGTCATGGCCTCAGTTCTCAGGACAGATGACCCTGGATGGCTCAAGGGCCCAGTGCAGTCAGGGTGGCAGGGGCAGTCGTGGATGTAGATTGACTGATGTCCAGCTAGCCCTCAGGACCATGAATGTGCCCATCTTCAACAAGGGCATAATTCCTGGGAGCAGCTTTGGCTGCTGCTTGGCAGAGTTCTCACCCCAGAGCATATAGGAATCCCCTGGGGCGGGAGTTTTACCCATGCCAGGACTCCATCCTGAAAATCTGATTCAACTGGTCTTGGCTTCAATATGATTTTGAAAGCAGCTCTACCAGCTCTCAAAAAGAAACAAAAACAAGGCCACAGAAAGGAAAGAGCATCATTTGTGGTTACTTTGCCCCTCTTGGTTTTATGTGAAATTCAGCTGGGGGTGGCGGGGGTAGGTGTGGGGTATCACCTGAAGTAAAGAAAGCTAGGGAAAAGAATCTCTCCAAAGAGAATGTGTGAAATGAGAGCACAGTCATGGTTGCACTACAAAGGTAATATGCTCAAAACCACTGAATTGTACACTTTTAAATCTTTTTTTAAAAAAGGAATATGGTAGAAAAAGCAACAAGTGTGGATGTACAGTGTGAAGGACAGCCAAGAAAGCAATGTAAGTTACTCTGACAGCTCTTGATGGGTAAAGAAAGTTCGTATAAACACAGTGAAGGTTAGCAGAGAAAGAAGAGTAATATGGAGAAAAGCACATGGAGATCCTTACCTTGCAAAGGTTGGTAGTGGAGCTTCTCCTTTGAGATGAGAAGAGCTCTGTCTGAGCAGAACCAGCCAAAGCTCTGGCGGCCATCAGCTAGACCCATGACCCATCTCTTCACACTGATGAGCCCCAGGCATGGAGAGGGTCCTGATGTGAATGAGGGAGAAGTGTAGGGAAGCAGGCAGAGAACCCCTAACAAGACTGCAGGGAACAGCCCAAGTTGTAGTAAGGGAAATAATTATTCAGTGTCTTCGAACTCAAGATTATAGAATGTGTTATGGATTACAGGATACAAGTGTCAAACTTAAATGAATGCTCCAACAATTCCTCTTTTAGGTATATACCCAAGAACTTGTATGAGAATGCTCCAAAAAATAAAAAGCTAGACCAATTAAAATGTGTACATGAATGTTTGGGTATTATTCACAATAGCCCAAAAGTGGAACTAACCAAAATGTCCGTCAATTGATGAATAAACAAAATGTGGTATATCTAAAAATAAGAAATGAACATCCCCAAACAATCCTATGGTACAACCAGAGTTGAGGAGCCAAGTTAAGGGTTAGAATCTGCCAACACCCCATCATGAACTCCACCTCCTTGGCTGCTCTGTGGGCAGGTGGCTTCATCTTATTTCCTCCACTGTGAACCCAAACACAGCCAGTCCCCAGACACACAAGCTGGAATGGATGCATCCTTCCCACCACTTTGTCCCCAGCACCTGGAAGGTGATGGCATATGGTAGGTTCTCAGGAATATGGCTATATATCCAAACAAGCCTCTGCTTCACCCTCGATATCCTCCAGCTGGAATGAGGGTTGGCAACTGTAGTTGTGGAACAGTTTAGGGGCATGAGCCTGAGCCTGTCAAGTTTTCAGCTCCAAGGGTGGGTTCCAATGGGGTATTTTTCTGATGGTCATGTCTTCATGTGTTCTGTTTTCTGGTCTTCTGGCACATTAGTTGCCCCCATGCTACCAAAGTAATAGCAATCATTTATCTGCTCCCCCATGGGCAGCCCCCACCACTACCTGTTTGCTTCCCTGGCAAGACAGTCAACTCCTAGTTTGAGGTGACAGTATCTAGACTTATCCTTTTGAACTTGACTGCTGAACATGCACCTGTGTCGCCCCAAATCTGAGAAAAGCAGTTAAGAGGGACTCCAAACATTATCTGCAGCTCAAGTTTAACCTCGGTTATTGCTGTTCCATGTTAGGTATCAAGGTTTACGTGAAATAGAGCCTGCGATTTCCTGATCAGTGCAGCGTGAATCTCTGAGGGAAGCTGGGTAATGCAACTGGAAGAGAGAAAAGCGAGAGTTGGGTTCTGGGGGAGGGGGCAAATTCTTGGGGCACAGTCACAGGGAAGTATAAGCCCAGGAGCAATGACTGCTTCTCCCAGCCAGTGCTGGATGCTGCCTCCAAGGACATCTGAAAGGGTCTGTCTATCCAGCAGGATGTATGGGTAGGTCAAGGTACTTAATTCTGATGCAGATTGCAAGAGAAAGGCCCTCAGAACGGTTTGAGCAACTCCCATTGCTGGTCAGGTGGCCAGGTCCCTTTGGTGCTGGGGCCCAGGTGTGATGTGGGAGAAAGTATGGATTTTCCCTGTTCAGCCTGAGCCTTTACCCTGCGTAAGAATATTGCTGAATGCTCAGCCAGACCATAACCTGATGTTCCAAGTCAGAACACTGTCATGACTGCGTGACTCTCAGCATCTGACTTGTCAACACAGAACACAGTGACACGTTTCCTGAATTCATGAAAATATGAGCCATTATTGAAGAAAACAAGAATGGTCATGACAGGTTTGTGTCAGGGGTTGGCCTTACATGAATGGCAGGCCAAGCGAGTTTTATTAGCTATCTTAATGTTTTGCATGCCAGTCAGTCATCTCCCTGATCCCACTTATGGAGTGTCAGCCTACTGGTCTGGTGATAGCTCAGGGGACGGACGAAAGACAGAGACCCAAGCACCTTGGGAACTATTATCCACTGGGGGAAAACGGTGGTGACTACCAAGCGAGAAGAGTCCCCATACCTCTCAGGTCGCACCTTTCTCTTGGGCTCTGCACTGGCCTTGGCTACTAACCCCACATACGTAAATGGACAGAGCCTGAGTGTAAGAAGATATGTCGGGGTTGGCCCTTGGTCACTTCATTCAGAGTATCAGTCAAGCGCTCACTAAATGAGAGATTTTGTATAGGAACAAAATGATAAATCATAGCAACCAAGCTAATGGCACAGGTGGTTTCTGTGTGTCTGTGTGTTAAGTGCTGGGAGGGACTGGGGGCAAGGAATAAAAGCTGAACAGGGATATAAGGTGTCCCCAGAGGACAACTATGGAAAAGGCCTGGTGTGTGGCAGATGTACTCCAACCACAAACTCCCATTACTCACAAAGAATACAGCCATGCCACCCGGCTGGGTAGGCCAGGCCCGACTGGAAGACACCGGGTTTTAAGATAAATCCAAAGATAGCCCTTAGTATACCGTGGTTGCTGTGTCAAAGGTGGAGTTAAATATTCGAGCTGAATCTTGGTTGCCACTTGGTGGGAGGCTTGAAAACCATTCTTATGTCAACAGAGATGCTCCATCACCACCGTCGTCTACTGTCCCTGACCTTCTGTGGTGCTCAGTCTCCATAAATCAGTATGTGCTTTAAAGTGTGTATTACCTCGTGGTACCTGGCCCATCCAGCAGTTTCAGAAAGGAAAACGACAAACGATTTTCAATTTCTATTTCAAGTTTTTGTAAAAGCTTTGCTGTAATAAACATAACTTCGCCCACAGAGAAGTGGAGGTAGCATGAGCCCACAAAAAGGGTACTGGGGCTGTTCCCCAGACACCACCTGATTGGTGCTCACTGCCTCAAGTCATAGCAAGGACATTTGCTCAGTGATGATCCCACTTTAAGCTGCAACCTTCCTGACTTTGCCTATCTTTCTGCTTTATTTTTCTCCATAGCCCACACAAACATCTAATGTACTTTGCATTTTGCTTGTTTATTGTCCATTTCACCCTTTAGAACTTAAGTTTCCTGAGACCTGCTTATAGAAATTTTCGTTACTATGTGACCCACTGTGATAAACAGTACCTGGCACAAAAGGGGCACACACGTATTTGTTAAGTGATTGAATAAAAGGAAAGGGATGCAGGCAGTGAGTAAAATCCTCATTTGTGACATAATTATGTTATTTTTATACCTCATTATTCTCTTTCAATTGAACTGTGGAAGTAAATTCTGTTCAGAAAATAGTTTTCAAGTAAGACTGTCTTCTACTGTATTTTTCACTGGCTTCCAGTTGCCTCTTTATCAAAAGCCTTGTTTTTGAAAATTAATCTCTAAATGACCAGGTAAAATAAAAAGACCTCTTCAGTTCTTAAAAATAAAAAGGCAGAAAATAAGATTTTATTACCAAAGAGATTTTTTTTTAAAGATTTTTTTGAAGAATAAGACAAATTACCATCTCAAATGTTTTTCACAATTTTGGAATCTTTCTTCCCCAAGGCTGGCACTCCAGCCAAGCTTTTGCAGGATGTATTCAGAGCCCTCAGCCCGTAAGAATCTGGCCTCAATCTTCTTCCTGCGGGAGCATCTCCACTTTCCAAGACAGGCAGTGAGAATGGTTACGACGCTGGTAACAGCTGTGGGCCCATAGGGTACTAAGCTGGCATCCATCGATATTTTCAGGGAAAACCCCAGTCCAAGTGATTTTGGCACGTGTCCCAGCAGCGAACTGGCTTTGAGCAGCTGACCAGAATAGCTTTGTGGGCAGGGGGTACCTGAATGAAAACTCCAAGCCGAAGCCGGCTGGCTCCCTCAGTCAGGCTGGGGCTCAGCCTGGTGCCTATGCACAGCCTGCCCAGATACCCACCAAGAGCTCTGCTGTGATCCGAGGGACTACAGAAGCCCTCCTGAGCACTACATTCTGTCAGGCCTCTTAAGAGCAAATAAAATGGCATGCCACAAGAGCTAAGTTTTCCTAAGACCAATTTCTCAGGCGAGATGTGACACATGTTCCCTGGAAAGAGCCAAGATATTCATATTATCCTCACCCTGCCAGGGCCATGCAGCCCTAGGACTCATCTTGCTGGAGATTGGCCCAATAAAGGCAGCCACCTGAATTCAGCAGGTCTCACCCTCAGCTCAGGCCACTTCCCAGCACTTCCAGTACATACCTACTGAGGGCTTTAGGAAAGAGTGCCACACTTCATGAATGGCCCTGATCCTCTCTGGGCCCCATCAGAGTCCCACTGGCTGCCTCTGCTAAACAGCCCAAGTGATATGAGGCCAGGGACAGGCTTGAGCAGGTCAGGTAGGAGATTCAGATGAATGACTTGGCCAGAGTCACCATGTGATCCACACCACACGCCATATCCATGGGCTCCCCAGGCATTGTCACCTGAAAAACAAAACTCAGCATGTGGGAAGAGGAAATGGCCATCTGGGAAGCAGACAAGCTTGGAGGTGGCCCCACTTGGACCTAATCCTGGCCCTGCCTCTTGGTAGACAACTGAACCTCTCTGGGCCTTGGGTTCCTCCCCTGGAAAGGGGAGTGCTCACGCCTACCTGGCAGTCTGCTGGAATGAGTAAATGCCCTTGCCATGGAAAGGGTCACCCCAACTCCCCACATAGGCAACAGCAGACATTACTGTTCATGCCCACCCCTCTAAGAGGCCAGTCTAGGCACAAGCACAGACCCTGAGTGCACATCCCACAGAGGTTACTCCTATCTGACTATGACCCCACCAGAGAGCAACACCTGTTCTCAAGCCTGGTGTTCAGTGACATTTCCTAACAGTCACCACCATGGCTACCTGGAGCAGCTTGGGAAACCCTTTCTCCTGCCTTCAGGGTCCACTTTGGGAATAAGGCCTCCTTGGCCCAGTGTCTTTACCCACTTTGCCTACAAGCTCCAGCTCCAGACACAGGCACACAAGTCACATGCTCAGCCTTCGAGAAGGAATGTTTCCTGTGACTCAGAAGGTGTCAAAGCCCAGCTGGCAGTCTTGCTGACACTGCCCATCCATGCTGACAACATTTCATCATAGGAAGGCCCAAGATAATAGCAGACAGCCCTTCTGGAATGTGGAGGCTCCATCCTCTTTGCCTTTAAAATAACTCATTGTTCTACAGCCTGGCCTTGGAAATGGGTGTCCCCAACAACTCTAGGATTTCCGTATCTACATGGCCATGCCAGTTCTCTAGAAAAGGGATACTTTTCTTTTATTATTATTATTATTATTTTGATAAGTATACATTCACATGCCTATCATATAAAATGACATAAAATGAAAAATAATAAATTACCCGTCATCATCCCCCCCATTCCCCACCTTTCCTCTAAAATGGAAATTACTGGTTTCTTGTTGGTCTTCCAGAAGTTTTTGAGGCAAAGACAAGCAAAGGCCACATATACTGTTTTCTTAGGTAGAAAATTTTAAGACAGTACACTTGTATTACTTACTCCTCAGACCTCCACCAGGACGCTGATGCTGCTACTCTGACCAGACCTGAATTCTGCCATCCTGCCCTGATGGCAACACTCAGCCGGGCAGTGTAACAGCTGGAAAAGGGATGTGTAATAGCCTGTGGCATTTACTGAGCTTAAGAGAGGAAAAGGCCAGATGGCCTGGCCTAAAAGCCCAGAGGCACCAATGTCAACCCGGAACTTGGCCCCTTTGGCATGGGGAGACAAATCCATTAAGGACTCCTGGCCACAAGCAAATGAATGCTAGTAATCAAGTTGTGCTTCCTGCCCCTCCTTCCCTAAACAAATTTCTTTTAGCAAAACCTATTGGAGAAATGACTAAACAAATACGGAGCAATGCCCCAGCTCATTACAGAGGCTCACAGATGCAGAGTGTTCCAGACTGGCTGGGGAAGCAGAAGACATGCTGCTTCTTTGATGACTGGGTCCAGGTGAACTCTTAGCAAGCTCTCCAGGCCATTAGAGCACATTTTATTGACCACTCCCATGAAAAGTGCCACACTCCACACTAATCTGCAGCCAAACTGCTGCACTTAAGCACCTATGTTCTTGTTACCCAAGTGCTCTTGCCATTAACACACAAAGCAGAGTAAACCACTGGGCCTTGGTTCACTCGCCAGGACGATGGTCTTGGCTGAGGCTGGCCAGGGAAGTAGGGGCTTGGCCTCAGACACCCTTTCTGGGGGCAGCAGGTGGCTCCCCCTAGCGAGCAGTCACTTACAGCCTCACACAATCTCTTAACTGAGTCCAAAAGACTGCCCTCACCCATGTTTTATTTTTGTCCTTGTCAAGGTTAAAAGGAGTTTCTATTCTAAACCAATCTATGCTCACAACATTATTGCAAAGGGAAACAATTCTAAACCAGAAGCACATTTAGCCTGAGTGACAAAAGTTTAGGCAGAATCAGTTTAGGAACCACTCTCTCCACAATTACATGTTCCTAAAACAAGCACCCACCAGGTGAAAGACAAAGGAAAGCTAAGAGAGCACTGACTTGGGGCTGTGACTGGGCCCAGCAGATTCACCCACGTGGCTGCATCTGAAATTTCCTTCCTGGCACAAGCAATCAGCCTGAGAAAGGGAAAGAGCTCAGCTTGCAAAGAGGCACTGCCCCAGAGCACCAGTTCCCACAGGGCACCTCTCTCCCAGGCATCGGCACCACCTCAGGCCTGTGACTACTGAGGTGGCCATATAAGAAAGAGACTTGGAAGTCAGAGGGCTTCCCCCAGCTTGCGCTCCTAAACTCAGCCTGGTCCTGACCAGAGGGGCTCACGGTGAGGAGGCAGCACAGCCTGCGGGCAGAGTCCCAAGTTCACACTGAAGCCCCACCCAGAGCTACTCTGAGATAAGTCCAGCCCCTTGGATTCCTGAAGTCAGTGTTCATAGGTGCATGCTGTGGGGGAAGGGCCCCAATCTTCACAGGTTGTTCTGAGGATGAGAACAAATGCAAAGCACCCGGCACATTGACAGCTCTGCTGTCCCCTCAGAAAGGCTGTAGTTTGTTTGTGGAGAGCCAGTGCAATTCTCGGGGTTGAACAGTGAGGGCCATTCAAAAACTTCTCCTAGCAGCCTGTTCCCATGCCTAAAATGCTGCCATTTAGATCAAAGGGTCCTGTAAAGACCAGATGACACCTGGGCAGTGTGTCCCTGCCTCTGCACACTTCCTTCCCTCCACAGCTGGGGACCCTGAATCTCTGGCTCATGCCCTCACAGAGGATGGGACTATTGTAAAGAGACCAGCGTCTCACAGTCAGACATATCTAAGTCTGATTCATGGCTCTGTTCACTAGATGTGTAACCATAGAAGAAATTATTGAACTTGTCTGAGCTCTGAATATCAACATGTAGCAGAAAAAGATCCTGGAAAGCCTCCAGAAGAAGAGGTTTAAATCAGGTAGCTCAGATGTCACTACCTTGGCCTACATACTTTCAGAAAAGCCCAGGTTCTGTGAGTCTAAGAATAACTAGTTAGTACCATTGCAGGAGCTACAAATAAGACTTTACTCTTTCTTTTCTTTCTTGGAATATTTTTAAATGATGTAACACATGTCACTAAAGATTTGTAACAAACTAGAGTTGTTTAAAGAATAAAAGTCAACTGTAATTTTTAAGTGAGTAAAAGAATAGATTATAGTAAGATCCAGCACCCAACAGACTAATCGAACCTTTAAGGAATCCAGCCTAGTTGATCAAAAACCTGGTTCCTGCCACCGCTACTGTCCCAGAGCCCCAGCCTCACGTCTTCGAGCCTGCACAGTGGAAAGGACCAGGCCCTCAGACCTCAGCATCATCCTTCACTCATCCCCATATTCCCAATCAACAGGTCACAAGGGAACACAGTGGCTCCACAAACAGGATTCAACAAACGTGAAAGGAAGATGACAGTTTGGCAAGAAAGCAGCTGTCACAGGGACAGACGGAGTTATCCTTTCCCTGATGGCAGGGAATGGCATTCCTAGAGGGAGGCCTGGTAAGCATGGAGTCAGAGAAGGGGGGTCTGGTCTTAACAGCAAGTAGTGTCGGCCCCCAGCAGCCTGCTGCTTCCAACTTCACAACTGGGCCTAAAGCTTAGTCCAACAGGGAAAATATTATTGATTTCAAATCTTATTTCATGGCTGTCCTTCTATATCCCTGCTCTAATCTGGAGGAACTGAAGGCAGGTAGGGAGCCTCTAGTCATAGTGGTCATTCATCCAAAACCCAGTTCCTTTACTGTTTCTCAAGCTTTCCTTCAGAATGGCCTTTTTAGTGGGGTTTAAGAAGGCAGTAAGAAACTACCATGAAAACAAGTAGGACATCTCAATGATTAATGTTCACATTGCATGATGAGCCATCTACTACCAACTAACTCTCCATTTGTCACACAGAATAGTATTTCCAGGTTCAGGGAACAAGTGAGCAAGCACCAATCAGCTTGGGAACAACTCTGGTGCACAACCATTTTTTTCCTAACAAGTATAAAGTCTCCATTTTGATCTGTTCTCTCAGAAACTGCACCTATAGTTTTTATAAAGGAGTCAGGGCATGCAGAGTGCACGGGAACCCGGGAGAGCCATCAGCCATGGGAAAGGCCAATGGAAACAAGCCTCTAAAATACCAAAGTGCCTCAAAGCCTTCTGCAGTGGGTTTTTGACAGACAAATCCTTATTTTATTTAAATTACACATTTCTTTTGCATTTTTACATGTTTTTAAAAAAATGCTTTACACAACTTCAAAACACATTATTAATATCAAACTCTCAAAGAAAATGCTCAGGCATGTACACACTTCTCCACACAGAGACCGTCTCTGGAGGAGAACATCAGAAACCAGTACTGGTGGCTGCCGCTGGGATGAGGCATGGGAAATTTATTTTTCATAATACACTTTGTACCAAGTACATATATTCTGCATTCAAAAATAAATAAATAGCTTTTTTTTAAGAACTCAAAAAACTTAGTAAACAATACTAAGATAAACTACAATTGAAGAAAGAACTTTTCACCTCTTTAATTTTGAAATAAGCCTTTTTATCTAATTGCATACTCCCCCTAAGAAAAGCCTTTATTTTTCCATTTTGGTGGTTGTGGATATTAAACATGCTGCTTTCTTTTAAATTTGCTGTAAAACATTTCCTCTACATAGGCCTCTGTAAATAGCTCCTAGCATACCAACTTCATTTCAAATCGAACCGTTTCAGAGTCTCCCCGAGCCTTGCAGCACCCGGCCTGCAGCCTGCTCCTCTCTGAGGCACCTTGTGTGCTTCTGCTTCCCTGCTCCACATATCTGAAGACAGCCTTTTATGAGACTTCTTACAGGGCACTGTGGGACTGCAACCTCACACAGGCCATTCCCTCCCATTACTCACTCAACAGGCACCAGAAAGGAGCAAAGGGCAGTGAGCCTGCAGCCTGAGAAGCTGGTACAGGGCACTTGATCTGGCTCCTCAATTGCAGAGCCTCACCTGAGGCAACAGGGCCGGAGGAAGGCAGCCAGGACCGAAAGTGGGGGCAATTCCAGGACCCAGAGCTGGCCCAGCTGCACACTGGACACTGCTGCCACATCAGCTGAATCTGCTCTGTGGACATGCTCTCAAGCCCACCCAGTCTAGCCTTACCCTCCATGGGAAATACTGGTCTTCCAAGTGGCCGACTCCCAGGCACCCTCGGATGTTCTTGCCCCACACAAACAGCTCTCCTTTGTCTGCAAAGAAAGAAAATAGGTGGCTTGGTTGGGACTAGGCCAAGGGCAAGTCTGAAGAAGAGGAAGGACCCTACATGAGAACTTGCTTTCCAGAACCTGGTACAAACAGAGCCCAATGTTAAATTTCAATTTCTATCAGACATTAATGCTTTCTTTTGAAAAGTAGACTGCCCTCATACCAAAAATATGTCCAAACCCAAATTTATGCTGTGTCCATCACGTGGGAGATGAGTAAGTACATGAGGCCGTGGGCCAAGGTGGCTCCTGCTCACAGCCTACATGTACATGAGGCCATGAGCCAAGGTAGCTCCCGCTCACAGCCTACTTACTTGTCCCTTATGCACACATTCCCTCACCAACAGCTATGTCTGTCCAAATCCTGCCCTCTACAAATCCTGCAATCTGAGCATCCTCAAATTCTGGTCATACCATAGCCTTTCTAATTTGACAAAGTGAGAAATAGGGAGATTTGTTACTCCTTGTCTGGGTTTCCATATCTTGAGCATTCAGTCAAGTGACACATGGTGATGCAGGATCCTCTCTGGGCCAGGTCTATGCCTGTGTGCTAGGAACTGGGACAGGACAGTGAATGTAACATTCATGGGACGAGTCGAACAAATGATCAAACCAATGTATACATGCTTACGAACTGCAAAAAGTGTCAAGAAGGAGGACAGACAAGGTGCCATAGAGGCGAGTCCAGGAGATTGCATCTAGACTGGGGCATCCTCCAGGAAGAGACCTAGATCTGGTAGGGCAGCCTCCCACAAACCAGCCTTCAGTTGAGACTTCTGTCCACATCAGCTTTGGGCACTCCGTGGCACAAAGGCCCCATTTCACTGCCTTCCATCTGTCTAGTTGAAGTAGAAGAAAAGACATGGAGAAGCCAGGACTAAAATAATCTGGGCTGATTATATAAGAAATCGTTTTGCTAGGAGCTGTAAGAGGCCCCCTGGTCGGACCGTCATCCTTAGTCCTCTACCCCCAAATTTTATGGGTTTAACAGAATAGAACAGTCTAACTCCCAAAACGTTAGCAGGCCTCAGGATAAACCAAACAACTCCAGCTCCTAGCTGGCCATATGCGAACGTTGGGCACACAGACAGTAGAGAAACTCAAGTTCGGATGCTTCCTCTACTGAGGGAAAGTTACTGGCACTTGGAGAGTGGCTGTTGGGTCCTGGGGAAAACCTAGATAGGGATTTCATTTCAGTATGATCAAAAACGGCCACATGGCATGACAGCAAACAGAAAATAGTCTACTCTATAGAAATACTTCATACAGATTCTCAAGTATGTGACTCCACACATATTCCAAGCCTTAGAATAGTCTGGACAATAGATCACTGACACCTCTGGACTTAGTCCATAATGACTCTTACTTACTAAGTTTAAGTAGCTTTAGAAAACTCACATGAACTAGACTCATTTGCAAACAGAAGTGGCTGACTCTGCTTGAGTAATAGTGAGGGGTCACAACCCCAGTCAGCATTGCTACCACTTAGTCCTTTAATACATACAGTCAGGCAAGACTCCAACCCACGAGTACATGGTCCATACGACAGCTTGTGTGTTTTAAGGCACCCGAAGCCTGGAATTCAGGAGGTACTGAATGGTGCTCATCTGGAACAGTCTTCACACGGGGCCAGAGAACACAAATGAGGATGACCTGAACTGACTGTCCCAGCCCAGATGTTTAAAAAAAAACAATTACTTACCATAACATAAAAAAAAATTTTAATTGCAAGGAAATAGCTAATTTACTTGAGAATCACAAAATGAAATTAAATTAATATAGTCTGACGATTTCAGTCAACTGAGAGAAACAAATTGAACTAACAGTCACTGTGGTGGAATAGGAGATTTAATCAAGAGGTCTGTAGGGTAACTGGATATGTTATGGCTTTGTAATTTGGCAAATCTTTGAGAAAATCTCCATTTCAGCCTTCCCTTTGATCATTCTCTCTCTCAGCGCTTTGGAGAAATGAGGCAGATTTACTTCCACAAAACCACAGGATGATCTTACAAATGTTCCCCTTGCCATCCCACGTTCCTGAGTCAGATCTGGGTCTGTGCTTGGCCAGGCAATGGGATTAAGCCCCACACATTCATTTCCTAATGACCCACTGTGGAAATGCCAAACCTCTGCTGGTTGCCCCCAGTACCCCAACACATTCAACAGTCCCTTCGCCTACCTCAACAGTCCCCTCTCCGACTGGTGTCCTGTTGAGAAAATTCACTTTCACATTAGCTTAACCACAAACCAAATAAACCAAAAACAAAACTCCAGGATGAAAAAAAGATGCATTATAAAACCTCAAGCCAACAACTTCTGGATTGGCTGCTCTCTAATTATCCACACAAAGGTACCACTCCACTGAATAGATGGAAACTGAGAGCTGCCCACTGTTCAGGATTCAACGTGATAGAGTGAAGCTTTGCCAGTCTTTGGGGCTGCACAGGCTTGGTCACTTACTGGTAAGGGCAGCAAAGTGGCTGAGTCCACATCGAATGCGGGAAACCTGGACTTCTGGGTTGAACTCCGTCAAGCCAAAGAGAGTGGGTGGAATCATTTCTGGAAGAGCAGTTTCCACTAGGTTTGGTCCTTTCCCAAGAATTCCATAGCCCCAGACAAAAACATGTCCTTCTCCTACATTACAGGAAAAACAACGGTCAGTAAGTCAAACCAAGAGCAGCCCTCACTCACTAGAAATTCAAACTGCACCACCAACATGTATTATATCCATGTGGATTTTTTTTCCTCCTTGCTTGGCAAGAACATTCTGACATATATTTAAAATGATGTTTCTTTTCTCCTCTCTCAAATTCTTGCTGGTGGACTACGTCTAACCAGGTCACCAATCTCGGAATACAAACTTTCCACATCTTGAGGGTAACCTGAACAGGACCTATCCATAAATCACTCAGAAACCCCATGTGAACACAGGAGAGCCTTCAAAGGATAGTTTTTCCTATGAACAGCTCTAAGTTCCACACTGATCAGAAGACCAAGCCAAGTACTAAATGACTTCTGGCCAGATTCCGAAAACTCTTAAAAAGGATTTTTTGGTTATAAGAATTTTAATACTCATCAGTGGTACCAGATGTTTAATCCCAGAAGCATGGATCTCAGTATCTAAACCCTAAGGCTTTTCTCCTATCTGCTTTTTGTTTCTTGGCACAGTCTCTGGCCCAGACTAAGGGACGGGGAGAAAACAGTTCATTCTCCACTGCAGAGGTCTGCGACAGAATTACTAAGTTCTGTGCTGTCCAGTTGTCTACATATAAATCACGGTTATTATTTTCCTGTCAAGAATGTCACCCTCACTCTCTCTCTATTAGCTGAATTCAATCTAACGAGATCTCCCCCAGCTACATTCCCTTCCTTAGTCTGAGGTCTGCTGCCTATGAGGCCAAAGGACACCGACCCTTCCCCATCCAACCCCGGTTGCCTACAACAAGGTCTCACCATTTAGCACAGCACAGCCTGTCCCACCACATGCAGCCTGCTCCACTTTGCCCACTCCCGAGAAGGGTAAGCACCGGGGGATGTTCACCTGAATCAAAGGAAGGGTCCACACCATTAGGAAGACAAACCAGTGAGAACTTGGAAATATTCTGGTCTTCTGTACAGAGAAGTCAAGTCCCAGTTCATTCATACGAGCCACAAATATTCCCCAAACACTGAACATATGCTAACCATCTAACTGAGTGTTGGGAACATGAGGGAGAGCAAGAAATCTGGTTCCTCTCTGAGTTTAGTCTAGTGGAGAAGACAGATACCAGACCAAATTAACATAAACTTAATTTGTGCTGAATGCAATGAAGGAACAGGGTCTCTGAGAATGAATGCCAGGGAGATCAATATAGTTTAGGGGGAGGAACAGCTGGGGAAGGCTTCGTTTCTACTGTGACCTCTGGATGAGTAGGAGTAACTAGGTAAGGGGAGAAAAGCAGCATATTCCAAGTAGGGGAGATGGCACGTGCAAAAGAAATGAGTGAGCAAGGCACATTCAGGGCAGTTAAATAAGTCAGAGTGGCTGAAGCAGAGGGACGAGGGAGAATGGTACAAGATACTGGGAGGGAAAAGGGAAGCCAGATCATGCAGGATGCTGTGGACTACAGTAAGAATTTGGTCTTTATCCTAAGCACAGCGGGAGGCCAGTAGGAGTTCTAAGTAGGAGAGAGAAATGATTTCTAGAGGGGAACATGATGAACATGGGTAACACTGGAGGAAAAAACAGGGCACAGGAGTGGCGAGGGGGTGAGCATGAGATCACTTTCCAACACACTGAACTCACACTGCCTAGAGATGGCTAAGTGGAAATGTCAAGTGCTACTTAGTGATGTCTAGAGCTCTGATATGTAAGCTGGAGAGTCATTAGCATATAGATGGTAACTGCAGCATAGGTACAGATAAGATCTTCTAAAGGGAGAATATAGAGAAAAGGAGAACAAAGTCCACGCCAGGAGGCTCTTCAACATTTAAAGGCCTGACACAAGGGGAGACCCAGTAAGTGAGATTAAGAAGGAACAAGAAAGACAAGAGAGCAATAGAAGAGTCTATTCAAAGGGGCAAGAGGAAGAGTTTTTTTCACAAAGTTGTCATGGTCAATGTCAAATGCTGCTGAGAGGTCAAGAAAGATAAAGACTGAAAATGTTCTCTAGATTCTTTATTATTATTTTAGCAACATGGAGGTCCCTGGTAACCATTGCAAGAACCACTCAGCAAATGAATAAGGGTGGAAATTCAGTGGAATGGATTGAGGAATGAGTAGGAGACAGTAGATAAATGCAGCTCTTGAGATGCTTGGCCTAAAAGGGAAGCAGGAGGTAAAGCAAAGGGGTGGGAAGAACAGGAGGAGGTGGAGGAGTCCACATAGGGCTTTTAAAGATTAAAGACACATGAGTCAGGTGTAAAGATTGATTGGGGGGCCAACAGAAAGGAATAGGTTGAAGTTCTGGGAAAGAAGGCCCAACAAATGGAAGTATGGCTTCTGAGGAGGTGGGAGGAGATGGGATACAGGGCACAGAGAGAAGAATAGCTTCAACAGGAAGAGGTATACCTCCTCCACTGCTAGGAAAAGGAATGGATCCAGAGTGTGTACAGACACAGTTAAGTGTGTAGGAGTCATAGTGAGAAACTGACGGCATTCTCATCTGATTGCATCTGTTTTCTCTATTAAACAATAAGCAAGATCTTCTGCTGAGAGTGAGAGATGGAAGGGCCACGGATTTGGAGAGTGAAATGTGGCCAACTGAGCTTTCCAGCAGGATTTGGTTTTGGCACTTCTACTGAGGAATAACTTTGGAAAGATAGATTTTAAGTGCTTCAGTGACAGCCATGAATCTTTATAGATTCATTTTCAAATAGAGACAGCTGAAAGATAACAGTCCTTAAGTTGACTCAAAATGAATAAAGGGGCTTACTGATCCAGAAAATGTATGCCTAGGTGAAATGAGGCTGTCAGGGCTGGGCCTGGCCTGGCCTGGCCTCTGCTGCTTGGCTCTCAGAGAGCTTCTTTACCTCACTGAGCTCTGGCACAAGGCCCTCAGCAAGCACTGGGATACTCTAACAAATAACCACTGGAAACTACCACTATTGTCACTGACAGGATGAGGCTTCAGCCACAGTGAAGAATCATGGTTGTGATGGGCTACTTCTAAGATGATCTCCAATAATCCCCATGACCCCCATTCATACCCTTATCTGAGGGCTGAATCTAGTGACTTGCTGCTAATGAGCAGAATGCCAGCAAAAGGGAAGGAAGGTCACTGCCAAGATTAAAATATAAAGCACAGGCTCCTGTCCCACTGGCACTCTCGCCTTCTCATTTGCTCACTCTGATGAAGCCAGCTACCATGTTGTAAGCTGGAGAAGCCTACATGGCAGGGAACCAAGGAAGGCTTGGTCAACAACTATTAGCTGGCCAACTGCCAGCAAGGAAGTGGAGCCCCAATCTAACGGTTCACGAGGACTTGAATCCTGCCAACAACTACTGGTATGGTCCTGGAAGCAGAGCCTTACCCAGTTGAACCCTAAGGTGACTGAAGCCTTTGAGAGGTTTGGAGCCAGGAGACCCAGCTAAGCCACCCCAAGATTCCTGACCCACATAAACTGTGAGATAATAAATGTATATTGTTTAAGCTACTACGTTTTGGGGGCATTGGTGATACAACATATAACAATGATATGACAACAGACCTGTCCCCCAAAAGAAGACCATAGGAGACATTTTTCTCAGGCCTTGGTATCTGAAAGAGCAGTACTTCTGAATGCTTTATTTGCTGTTTATCTTACAGAAACAATGAATCATTTAAATGACATTTTCTTCTTGGCTTTGGCTACTAGAAAGCTCAGAGCCAAGTCTGCAACCACTTCTAACTGGCCAGACCATAGAGAATGTATTTTTTCATCTTATTAGCTAATCTTTAGTTTCCCTTCATGCAGGTTTATCATTAATCTTTTTTCCCCATTCCTCTCACATTTTTTTTTTAATTATAGTTGACAGTCAATATTATTTTATATTAGTTTCAGGTATACAGCACAGTGGTTAGACACTTATATGAAGTGATCCCCCCAATAAGTCTTGTACCCACCTGGCACCATATGTAGTTACTATAAAATTATTAACTATATCCCCTATGCTCTACTTTACATCCCTGTGACTATTTTGTAACTACCAATTTGTACTTCCTAATCCCTTCACCTTTTTCATTCAACTCTCATTAACGTATATTAAAAACCCTTCTGTATTTGTCAGAAATTTGATGATATTAAGGAATATAGAATGTTTTTTAAATAGGTCTTATCTTTTATAGATGAAAGCTGATATCAAGGATTTGCTTCAAAGTAATTGAGGGCAGAGTAGATGGAATTATAGATGTAAAAACAAAATTGGCCATTACAGGGCATGGGTTTTTTTGGGGGCGTTGTATAACCTTGTGACTATACTAAAAACCAGTAAATCATATACTTAAAAAACATGAATTATATCTTTTTTAAATGGGTCATTAGTTGGCAATTATTGAACATGAGTGATGGGTATGTAGAGACTAACTACGCAATGAGCTGTACTTTTTGTTTATATTTTAAGTTTTCCTTAATAAAATGTTTAAAATTCTACTAAAATTCTACTGTATTGTACTGATGGTGGTTCACTTCAGTGAGAAGAAGGCGACAGTGAAGAGAAGAGGCCACAGGCAGGGCTTCTACTGCTTCATCTGGGTAGGACAGCACAGGTATCTTCATAGAGCTTATGATCTGTTTGCTCTGGGAGCAAATCAGTATTATTTCAATGAAGTATTGATAATGATGGCTTCTGAATCTAAGCTTTCTTTCTAGGCTGTAATGAGACTGCCAAGAACTTGGAACCTTGAAGAGAAAGTCTCACAACAGGGTAGGCCTTAACGTTATACATCACATTTTGGTGAAGAACCTCTTATAAATGACCTTAACACATTATATTTCCAAACCTCCCAGCACTATGCTGTAAGTGACCTCATACCTGTGTGGAATCAGTGACAGAGGCCAGCTGCAGGTACTCAGAGTTGCCCCAACCAAAGAGGCCTCCATCGGCAGACACAGCCAGGCAACAATCGCCATAGGTGGCAACCTGGACAATCTTCACTCCGGTAAGGTCTCCACCCAGCTTGGTGGGTACACTGGTGATATTGTAGTGACCTAGACCTAACAGAATGGAAAATACTTTTAATTATTTATTCTCTTAACAAACAATTATATAAGTTTACTATATGTCAAACACAGTTTTAAGCACTTTACAAATACCCACTCGGAAATCCTGTGCTATGGTAACTTCCTTCTCTATGCTTTCTCAGAGGAAGAAAAAGACATAATTGTAATTAGACCATTTTAACACCCTGTGAATTGTCTAGGTCTGATTCAATGAACCTATTAGACTTTGCATAAATTACAAAAGCAGTTTCTAATGCACTGTTGGACTTGCTGGAAAATAAAGGAAATTTCTAAGAACCTATATCCCAACCAAACCCTCCACCCCATCCCACCCCCAAAACAATAAATGGAAACAGGCAAACTGGCATGGTAAACAGTAAACAGAGGAAAAGACAGGGCTTGCCTGCAGACAATGTCACTACCAGCAATGCAATGGAGGGTAATCCCTGGGCAGCACATGCAGCAGAACACTAAAGTACAGACTCCTGCTTAAACTGGCTTCCTCACAGGGGCTCAAAGCAGTTGTCAGACTGGCAGCACCCCTTGGCAACAGGCAAAAGCAAATCCAAATCCTCTGTGGAGGAAAGGATTTTCCTCCAATTTAGGCTCTTAGAGTTTTCACAAATTTTAAATTCAATAAAATATGAGGTCACAATCAAAAATTACTAAACTCATAAGATGCCACTATGAGTGAGAATAAACAGAACCAACAACCAATTTTAGATCCTCTAGACTTCAGACACTGGAATTAAAATATACAAAATACAAATAACCCTGTATGCAATGGTCAAAGAAATAAAAGTAGTAAGAGACTATAAAAAATGACCAGGTAAATATGAACAGGAAGCAATTAGAAATGAAAAAATATAGTCAAAATTAAAAACTCAGATGGGTGGACAAAAACACAAACCACAATCTGAGAAAAGATATGTGCAAAAATAAAGATGTAAAATATACAAAGAATTCCTAAAATTCAGTAAGAAGAAGACACATAAGTCAACAAAGATGGGCAAAAATACTACATACATTTCAGAGAAGAAAAAACAAGACTGGTCAATAAACATGGAAAGATCCTCACTCTCAGTAGTAATTAGGAAAATGCAAATTCAAACCTCAGTGAAATATCCATTTCACATCCATCAGACAGGCAAAAACTTTTAGGTGGACAATACCAAGCTTTGCCCTGCTGTTGTGGGGGTTACCTGATTACAACTATTTTAAAAAACAATCATTGGAATACATATGCATACCCTATAGCTTAGCACTTCCACTCACAGAATGTTCACTAGAGCTCCTAGAACTCTTGAACATATCTACAAGAAGACATACAGATGGTCACAGAAGCACTTCTTGTTATATAACAAAAAGTTGTAAAACATCCAAATATCTATCAACAGGAAAATGAATAAATTGAGGTGTATTCCATGGTAGAAATATCATACAGCTGTAAAAATGAACTGCATTCAGTGAAGCAGGATACAAAATCAACACATGAAAATCAACTGCATTTCCATATACTGACAGTGAACAATCCAAAACAGGAAATTAAGAAAACAATTCTGTTTATAGTAGCATCAAGAAGAATAAAATACTTAGGAATTAACTTAACCAAAGAGGTGGAAGACTTGTACAATAAAAACTACAAAACATTGCTGAAAGAAATTAAAGAAGATATAAATAGATGGAAAGACATGTTATGTTTATGAACTGGAAGGCACAATATTGTTAAGATGTCAATACTATGCAAAGTGATCTACAGATTCAATGTCATTCCTTAAAATCTCAACAATATTTTTTGAAGAAATTGAAAAATCCATCCTAAAATTCAAAAGGATCCCAAATAGTAAATGATCTTGAAGAAGAACAGATTTGGAGGACTCATACTTTACTCACTACAAAGCTACAGTAATCAAAACAGTGTAGCACTGGCAAAAAGACAAACATATACATCAATGGAATACAATAGGGAGCCCAGAAATAAACCCTCACTTATATTGGTCAAATGATTCTTGACAAGAGTCTCAAGACCATTCAGTTCGAAAAGGACAGCCTTCTAACAAATGTGCTGAGAAAACTGGGTATCCCCATGCAGCAGAATAATAAAGTTGGACCCTTAGCTAATACCATATACAAAAATCAACTCAAAGTGGATCAAAAGAACTAAATGTAAGAGCTTAAACTATAAAACTCTTGAAAGAAAACATAGGGCAAAAGCTTCACAACACTGCATTTGACAATGATTTCTTAGATATGACCCCAAAGGCACAGGAAACAAAATAAAAAAATAAGTTATCAAGAGAACCAGCCGATCCTAAGAGCTTTCATTACAAGGAGAAAATTTTTTTTCTTTTCTTTTTATTGTATTTGTATAAGATGACAGATGTTAAATAACCCTTTATGGTAATCATTTCACAATATATGTAAATCAAACCATCATGCTATATACTTTAAACTTACACAGTGATATATTTCAATTTCTTTAAAATGGGGAAAAATTTTAAAAAAAAACGAATTTGATTATGAAAATTAAAAACTTTTGTGCATCAAAAGACACTATGGACAAAGTAAAAAGGCAATGCAAAAAATGGCGGAAAATATTTGCAAATCAAATAAGAATATAGAGAACTCAACAACCACAACAAAAACAACCTACTTAAAAAATGGGCAAAGGACTTGAACATTTTTCCAAAGAAGATATACAAATGGCCAATAAGCACATGAAAAGATGCTCATCAACACTGACTATAAGGAAATGCAAATCACAAATGAAATAACTACTTCGCACCCATTAGGATGGCAACTATTAAAAAATATATGCAAAACAAAAACAAAAACAAAAAACCCAGAAGATAATGTGTTAGCGAGGATGTAGAGAAATTAGAACTTCATACATGGTGGGAATGTAAAATTGTATAGTTGCTATGGAAAAAAGTATGGCAGTTTCACAAAATTTTAAAATAAAATTAACAATGATCTAGCAATGCCACTTCTGGGTACATACCTAAAAGAGTTGAAAGCAGGGTCTCAAAGAGCGATTTGAACACTTGTGTTCATTATTATTCCAAGAGGTAAAAAGTAGAAGCAACCCAAGTGTTCATCAACAGATAGATAAGCAAAATGTGGTATATACATACAAGGGAATGTTATTCAGACTACGAAAAGGAAGGAAATTCTGATGGATGCTACAACATGGATAAACTTTGAAGACATTACGGTAAGTGAAATAAACTAGTCACACATATGAGGCACCTAGAATAGCAAAATTCATAGAGACAGAAAGTAGAATAGCAGTTACCAGGGACTGAGGTAGGAGGGAATAATGGGGAGTTACTGTTTAATGGGTATAAAGTTTCAGTTTTGCAAGATGAAAGACTTGTTCTGGAGATGGATGGTGGTGACAGTTGCACAAGAATATGGATATACTTAATACCAATGAACTACATTTAAAAATGATTTTAAAATGGTAACTTTTATGTGTATTTAACCACATATCATATTTTTTAAAACTTGAAGAAAAACAAAAACAAGTTCCAGGCTTATAACAGGACTGAATCTTAAGAAACATAATGTTAAGTTTAAACCAAGATATGTAAGATACATATATATTGTATGATTCCTAAAAGGAGCAAAACTAGTCAATATATTACTTAGGAGTTTGTGTGTGTGCACGTGTATAAATTTTTTGTTCCCTCAAAGAAAGGAATAATAGAAATAAAATTTGGAATGGTGGGTCCTCCTGTAGGAGGAAGACAAGCTTATGAAACAGGAGAGTCACACATGGGTAGACTCTGCGGTATTGAGAATGTTCTAGGTCTTAAACTGGGTAGTAGTTTCACAAATATTGATTTCATTATCATGTTTTGTAAATTACATTTATGTTACATACCATTTTTTGAGATAAAATTCATATAAGTTCACCATTTCAATCATTTAAAGTATATAATTGAGTGGTTTTCAGTATATGCACAGTGTTGTGCAACTATCACCTCTAATTTAAGAACACATGCATCACCCAGAAAGAAACTTCAAATTCAGTTACAGTCACTCCCTATTTCCCACCTCACCCTCAATCCTGGCAACTGCTAATCTACTTTCTGTTTCTATGTATTTGCCTATTCTGTACATTTCATATAAATGGAATGCCACACTTTGTGTCTTTTTGTGTCTGGTTTCTTTCACTTAGCATAAGATTTATACGGTTCATCCATGGTAGAGCATGTACCAAAAGTTGTCATTTTATAGTCAAATAGCATTCCACTGCATGTAAATGCTGTAGTTTATTAATTCATTTATCAGTTGATGGATATCTGAGTTGTTTCTAGTTTTTGGATATTATGAAGAATGCTATGAACATTGGTGCACAAATTTTTGCGTGGACAAATGTTTTAATTTTTCTTGGATACATACCTAGGAGTGGAATTGCTGGGTAAAATGGTAATTCTACATTTAACTTTTTGAGGAATGGCCAAACTGTTTCCCACAGTTGTTGTACCATTTTAGATTCCTACCAGCAATGTGTGAAGGTTCCAATTTCTCCATATCCTTGCCAACACCTGTTATATGAGATTTTTTCCCTGAGAGTTACCACATGTGAAATAATATCTCATGGTATTGATTTGCCTTTCCCTAATGACTATTTGTGTATCTTTCCATATGCTTATGGGCCATAAAGATAACTTATTCGGAGAAATATCTATAAAAAACTTTTGTTCATTTTTTAATTGGGTTGTCTGTCTTGTTAGTGAATTATAGGAGTTCTTTATATACACCGGATACTAGACCCTCATCAAATATATGACTTACAAACATTTCTTCCATTCTGTGGGTTGTCTTTTCACTCTGCTGATCTTGTCTTTTGATGCATAAAAGTTTTTAAATTTTCATGAAGGTCAATTTACCTATTTTCCCTTCTTTTGCTTATGATTTGGGTGTCATATTTAAGAAACTGCTGTCTGAGGTCATGAAGATTCACGTCTAAGCTTTCTTCTAAGAGTTTTATAGTTTTAGCTTACATTTTTGACTGATCCATTTTCAGTTAATTTTTATAGATGGTGTATATAGTTCAAATTCATTCTTCTGCATGTAGATACCCAGCTGTCTCAGCACCATTTGTTAAAAAGACTATTCTTTCCCCAATTAAATGGTCTTAGCACTCCTGTCAAAAATAATAGATCACAGATGTATGAGTTTACTTCTGGACTCTCAATTCTATTCTATTTATCTATGCTTATTCTTATGCCAGTGTTTTAATTACTACTATAGCTTTGTAGTAATCTTTGAAATCAGAAAGTATGATTCCTCCAACTTTGTTCAATTTTTTTTTTTCTTTTTTGGCTATTTGTGGTCCTTGGTAATTCTATATTAATTTTAGCATCAGTTTGTCCATTTCTGCAAATAAGGCAGTTGGAATTTTGAAAGGAATTGCACTGAATCTGCAGATCAATTTGGGGAGTAGTGCCTACATATCTCTTGTATATTCTATAATACATATAAATTTAAAAGTTTTTTCTTAAGTAATTCAAAATTTTCAAGGTTTTTGAAAGGAATAGGATGCTCACATAGAAAGTACAAGAAAAAAGAAGAACAACTAATTTAGAAAGAATAGTCAGGGAAGTCTTCACTGAAGAGATGACACCCAGCTGAGGCCTACAGGATGAAAAGGAGAGCAAAAGAGCATTTCAGGTTAACGTCTGTGACAGCAAGTTTTTGGAATGGCATAGGGAAACTTAGCTATGATTATCTCCTATGAGTGGGACTTTGACTCTTTACCTTATTCCTATCTATGCTCTCAAAATGAATCAACAATTTATTATTTCTATAAAAAGCTGCTTTTTAAAAATTACCAACATAGGATTTTAAAAATAAAGAGAAGCTTCAACTTTATATTTACCAAAAAAATGTACATTTAGAAAACTAGAATAGTAATTAAATTGGCACACTTGAATTGACAATCCTCATTGCTAAAGAGGTTATGATTAAATTGGTACTTCTGTACATTGCTGATGGCAGTATAACTTGGTAAAACTTTTCAGAGGCAATTTAGTAACACTCTGAAAACAAAAATATCCTAATCCTTTGACACACTCCTGAGAATTTATCCTAGAAATAATCCAAATGAAAGAAAAAGATATATATATATATATATATGTAGAGAGAGAGAGAAAGAGAGAGAGATGTATGTATGTATGTATGTATGTATGTATGTATGTATGTATGTATGTATCTATCTATCTATCTATCTATCTATATATATGATGGCATATTAGCTCCAATGGCTGCTGCACATCCTCCTTCCAAAAAGTATGCCTCCTCACAACAGGGTAATGATTAAGTAACTGTTCAATAAAATTATTAAATGGCTAATTTATCTAATGGTAAATTAATGTGATGTTATATCATACAAATTCTAAAACCTGTAAATGTGAAAACTGTGCTAACATGGAAAAATGTCTTATGTAAATTTAAATAAGCATATAAAATCAAACCTATGTTATTATTACTATATAAAAGATGTACACATATGAATAAGGACAGGAGAAAATGAACAAAGATGATTTGATGTGGTGGTAGGATTACTGAGGATTTACACAAGATTTAAATCTTAAATTTAAAGGCCCTCACTTCAAACAAATATCAAAAACAAAAAATTAAATATATAAGGTTAATGAAGCTTATCTCTCATTCCTCTTTCAATGATATTGTTCTTAAACTCGAGCTCCTTTTAGGTAGCATTTGTTTCTTCTTGAAAAGACTCAGAGCTCTTTTGTTGAGGGGTGCTCCAATCTCTAGCCAATCCTTTATTGATTCATTTCTATGGGAGCCAGGGGTAAGGGGAAGGGGATGGGACAAACAAAACAGTGTTCCTCAGCAAGCAACAAGAGAGGTAAGAGTCAAATCAAGGAAGGTGGGTTCTAACCCATGAGAGTCCTACAGCTCACAAAAGCCATACTGCATTATCCCCTGGGGTGAAAGGTACACTACCTGTTTGCCCATCCGCACCCCATCCACAAGAATAGACTTCTCCTTTATCCGTTAGGAACAGACTATGGTCCTGACCACAGGTGACCTATTAGACAGAGAGAGGTAAGGTTGATGAGAAAAAATCCTTAGAAGCCCAGGGTCCTAGTCAATGGACTCAAAGCCCAGTAGCATTCCCTACTGCTCCTGAGTACCCAGTGGGCTGGGTCCAGACAGACTGCTCTTATCTTTTTTCAATGCACCACAGACTAGATTTTGTCTCCCGCTCCACTGAACCTGCTCTTGCTAAAGTGTCAGGTGTTGTAAGGAGCAAACTCAAGAGCTCTTCTATACTTTCCCACCTGAGGAACCACTCCCTCCTCCAAAAACCTTTCTCTTTGCCACTCCTCTCTTCTGCCTGTCTAATAGCATCCAGTCTCTGCCCAGCCTCTACTTCCTATCTTTCAGTGTTGGAATCCTCCAAGGTTGTCTTTTGCCCTCTTCTCTCCTCACTCTTTACACTTCTCTGGGAGACGGCATCCATTCCCAAGGCTTTTGCTGTCACCTCCACACTGTTATCTCCAGTCCCAACAACTTTACTGAATTGCAGACCTATTTTCCTAACTGACTAATGAAAAGCACCCTTTATTAAACAGTTATGTCAGGCACTGTGTAAGTCAATAACCAAGACCACCCAGTACAAAACTGAATCTCAGAGAAGGTTGGTAACTTGCCCAGTTAATATGTGGAGAAGCAGGAACTTCAGTTCACATCCATGGGACTCTGAAGTCTGTGCAAGAAGCACTATACTCAACTGCAAATTCACTCTTTCCCTCTTCCTCACTTTCCCCTCCCAGCCAACCCAAGCCTGCTCCTCCTACAGTTTGCCCCAATCTGGGTTGAGAACATCAGCAGTCACTCATCTGTCTATCGAGTCACACTCAACTCCTTCTAGCTCATTCCCTGCCTGCCTAGCCGAACCTCAGATCCAGTCAATTCTCCTTACATGTCTCCCACCTGTCCCCTTTCCCCGTGGCTTCCCAAGCAGCCTTCATCACTTCCTCCCCCGACTAACCTCCACATCATGGCCAAAATTATCTTTCTAAATAGATCATGATTTTCTGTCACTCCCCCTGCTTAGAACCTTTGATAGGTTCTAACTGTCAAGAGGATGAAGTCTAAACTCCTTAGCAAGACATTCAAGACCCTGCACTGTTCACTCTGAGCCTATCTTCCAACCTATCTCATAACACTCCACTGTAAGCACACCAAACTCCAGCCATACTGCAAGTTCTCAGCAGTTAAAGCCTCTAGCTGCTCCCTCTTCTCTGCCATAAAACTTTTCCTACCACCCATGCCAGGTCTATCTGGTCAATTCCTCTGCCACCTCCTCCACGATGCCTTCTCTCCCTTCCATTCCATCCTTGCTAAACAATTCCCCATTTGGTACTCTTAGAGCACTTTTTATATATATTCACTTACGTGTTTAGTATTCAGGTACTTATTATAAGTACCTACCATGTGCCAGGCACTGCACTAGGGTTGGAAATAAAATGATAAGCAAGACAAAGCCAGCCTGGAACATACGTAGTGCTGTGATACACTTTGATATAGTTAGTTTTTGGTTTTTTTTTTAAACCTGTCTTCCCCACTAGAGTATTATCTCCCCAAACTTATTAAACTTTGTACCCTCATGATCTACCACAAATCCTGGCTTATAGTATGCAGACAATATAATCTTCACTAAAGTAATTAAGAAAATCTGCCTATCAAATTTGCCATCACTCTCTTTTAAAAGTGCCCCAGGAGGCAGGATGAATGGCTCTCAGCCCACACCGCTTACCTGGATCACTTGTCCATCGAAGTCCTGCATTCTATGGACTTTGTGACTTTCACTACAGCCGGAACCATTTGGGAAGAAGCACAAGATATGGTCATGGTGAGTACTGTGGGGTTCTGACTCCTTCCCTGTCACCCCTAATACCATCCCCTACCCCTGCCATGGTAACTATTAGGGAAACTCTCAAGGTCAGATATATAAGGCAGAGTTAGACCTAGGCATGAAAGTAAAAACAAAACTAACAAAATTCTTCGCTGATTTTCATATGCTGCCAGAGTTGACACTGATATTTAGAACTACCAGCATAATGCAAGAAATTAAGGGTAAATTTTTTTTAAGACTAAATGAATAGGACTGAAACAGAGGAGAATTTTTGAAGTTATCAATTTGGTTAAAAACACAAAACTAATAGAAAGAAGTTCTACACATCACAATCAATGCTCATGGGCCCTCCCCTCCCACCAAACTCATGTAGAAAGCTCAACCAGCTGTGGAACAATACTCTCCACAGCTTTCCAGTGAGTTCCCACTGCTCCTCTCTCACACGAGGAAACTTGCTTACTGCTCTGTGGCTCTATCACACAGTAATCAATCAAGAAATGTTTAACACTTAAAACAATTGGGGGAAAGAATAGTTTTTTCAGGAACTCACCTGTAAATTTCATTTTCAATCACCTTTCTTCCACACTGCCCATAAGAATTGTTTCCCATGCTGAAGACTAAAAAATAATACCCTGTTAAATCAATTCTTAAGAGTCTGAGAATATCAGGTTTATTAAATCCTAGAATGTCAGGACTGGAAGGCAGTCTCAGAGACTGACCCTAGTCCAATCGCTCACCCTAGCTGCCAGTTGGTTTCCTTCTCCAATATTCATAGCCCATGCAGACAGAGCCACAGGCATGTTGGGGTCTAGACCCGCTGCCACTGCCTGGGTCATCTTTACTGTTCTGCCTGCCTTTCACTCCACCCCTCCCAGGATTCTACCTTATACAAGGCAAGTACCTCCTGTGAGAGGCCTCAGCACCCCCATTTCTTGAACCTGTCACTAGATTCCCCTCAATGCAAAATCCCTCTAGAAAGAGTTTCTAAATACCGCCTTCATTTTTTCCTACAAAGTACACTTAGTCAGAAAATTAAATTTGAAAAAGTCAAGTTGGCCTTTCCCTAGAAATAACCACTCTTCTGGAGAGGGTTGGTCTTATTCGGGAGCCTTGACTCTGAAAGCCTCTCCACCACTTGGTAGAGTGTTAGCAAACAGGCTTCTTTCAGTACAATAGAAAAAAAAAACAAATGCATGTGCAGCCCAGCTTGGAGACTTTATGTAAAGAAAAGTGGGAGGCTTTGATAAGGTTGCCTGATGTGTGCTGTAACATTTATAGGTTCCTAAGATTTTCCAAGAACCACAGACAGCAGAGCGCATAAAGGATTTGGTAAGAGCTGACCAATATAGCTCTCTTGAGCCATCCATGCTCAGGAAATGCCAACAGCTTCACTAATTAGATGAGGCTAAGTCAAACGAGCCACTTCAGGCCCAACGGCAAGAGAGTGGCTCCTTTACTCCTCCATCAATCTTGAACATGCCAATTTACCTCCTTCACCGTCTGTGAGGACAAGAGAGTGGGCTCTGCCGCATGAGACCTGTAGCACCTGTGTCTCCTGAGGTCTCTCGAGAGGAAGTAGAACAGGTGAGGGCTCCAAAACATACTCATATCCCCTTGCTGTAACAAAAACAACCATGTTCATTACACTGATCAAGAGTCATAGCACTTCTAACATTAAAAATCATATTGTCCAACCTCCACATTTTTACAGATGGATTTGAATGACTTACTCAAGTCTACTAGTGGAGCTAGAACTAGAATCCCAGTCTCCAACTCCCAACCCATGGTGCCACTTTGCTGCCATTAAATACTGGGTAATTGAAAAGCATACTTAGTCTTATTTTAAAAAATCTTTTTACATGTCGTTTAATTTTGTTTGAATTTTTAAGGAAAGTAAAAGCATTTTCTTCCTGCAATGCCCACTAAAATTTCTCAGTAAGGTGAAGAACAGCAAATATTGTTATATTAACAAGAGGCAAAAATAAATATGTAAATGCATTTACTTGCATAGACATTAAATCTCTCTAGAAAGATAATCTAGAAACTGTTAAAACAGGTTGTCATCAGGGAGAAAAACCATGTAGCTGGGAGGCCAGAGGTGGAAAGCAACTTTTCATCATATACTCTACTGTGCCTTTAGGATGTTGAACTATATATAAAAAATAAAATTTTAATATTTAAATAACCACATAAAGGGAAAAGTTTTTGAGAAGTCACTCTAAAGAAGAACCTCATTGTTCTTTACAATCCCAATGGAGAAGCCAGACTGGACTATGTAAACAATTCCTCTTGTATGCTTTAAACGATGAGCTTTTGAATATTTATAATGTAGGCTGGAGTTAAGGAAAAGGTCTGTAAATGCAATGGTTCTCAACCTACACCCCACTAAATAAATCATTTTCTCCTTTGAAAACACATTTAAAAAGATTTTGTCTACTAAATAATTAGCATCATTACTGTTATAATAATATACTTGCTCATTTGTATTCATTAATGACTAATATAATTTTCAGACAGAGCTTTTGATCAGCATAAAATAATTGGTTCATCACAACAAGATAGGATTCTAGGCAAAAATCAGAGAAACTAGACAATATTGTTAGCTTATATGGCTTAATTAGCTGAAAATATATAGTACTTAAGAATAATGAAAAGTGACTCTCATCCCCCTTTACTATATGCATTGACCCTTAAGGGCTTGGGAAGCAGTAAATACATAACATTTAAAGAGAATATGGCTTTAGATCCAACTACCAACTGACAGGAAAAATGAAGACACACTCGGTAAACTCTAGACTTAAAAATTATATAGGATAAAAACATAATTTCTTTAATAAATAAGCTTTGGATAAAAAAGATTAAAACAAACTTAAAAGACTTTTAAAAGTCTTATCAACCAATTGCAATGTCTGGACCTTATTTGGATCTTGATTCAAATAAATTTCTAAAAATTAAAAATTTAATGACATTTGTGAGACAACTGGCAATTTGAACATTGACTAGAAAATTGATGATGTTAAGAGATTATAATATTATTTTTATATGTGATCATGTTGTTAATTTTTTAAAGTCCTTATTTTTTAAAGAGATGCACTGAAATATTTATGAATAAAATCAATAATATTAGGAATTACTTCAAATTTATTGAGGGGAAGGTGGAGGAAATGAAAACAAGACTGGCATGAGTTGATAACTGCTGAAGCTGTTGACAGTAACAGGATGCATTACACTAGTCTGTCCATTTCAACATTATGTCTAAAGTTTTCCTAATTAAAGATATAAAAAAAAAAGTAATGTGGCATCTTACAGCTAGTAAGACTTCAATACTAACTTACAAAATAGCCTGATATAAAATTAAGTGAAAAAAAAAAGCAGAAAACAAAATATATGCTATGATCAAAATAAAATATAAATGAATAGAAAAAAATGAAAAGAAAGGTCTGTCTGATATATATGTCTAGGTAACTTCTCCCTTAATTTAAAAAATGTTTCTTATTTTTCTCATAATATTGTTTTGCTAATGTCTACTTTTCAAAATGTCATTATAAATGATCTCTAACATTTTTACAACTTTCAAACAACTAAAATAAAGCCTTCATCTTAAGGAGTTCATTCAACATTTTTTCCCAGACCATATTCTAGGTACTGTGAAGTATTTTGGGCTATCTCCAAACTAGGAAAAAAAGGTCATCTCTTTGGAGCCAAAAAGGAACATCTTTACTTAACAGCAAATGCTTTTTTGCCTAGAGGTTCAATGTTATTACCAAAGAGGCTGAAAAACAATTAGTGCAGATGATTTCAAACAATAGTCCTTTAGACTCCATCTATTTTGTCGTATTATTTGGTTTATGTAGTTAAACTCATGAAAATCCAAAGGGAGCTTTCTTAGACCAATCACAGCAGAGAGAAGCCAAGGTAAGAATGCTTACTTTTATCTTTCCGGCTCCTGTGAAATCCAAGCTGAGAATCTTTGTTGAGTCCCATACCCCAAACTTTCGTAACATCTTTGGTTTTAGAGGACAGCAATGTGAACCCATAGCCACAAGCAGCTGATGAAATCTGAAAAAGAGTTCCCATAAGGAATTAACCTATATATGTGATATTTTTTTCAGCAACTTATGACAGGTTATTTATTCAATCCAAAAGCACATACTATTAAGATAGGAATTAACATTTATTGAACATTTACTATGAGTTAAGTGTATGATATATATTATTTAATTTAACCTTTACAGGCATCCTACGAACTAGGTATTATCATCATCCCCACTCACCTGGATAGTCTAGCATAGTAGTTAAGTTGACTACTGACTTAGTTTACATATTTGCTCTACTCCTTACCAGATGTATGACCTAAGATAGATTACTTAACCTCTCTGTATCTGTTTCCCTCTCTGTAAAATGAAAATAATAAGTGTGTTCTCACTGGGTTGTTCTGAGAACTAAATTAGTTATTTGAGCTAAAGTACTTACAGTAAATAGTACCTGACTTAATGTAAGAGCTTTATAATGTACTTGTTATTATTGTTAATACTACTAATAGTAGTATTTGGTAAATGAGAAAAATCAGGTTTCTTAGAGATTAAGTAACTTGCCTTATCACAGAGTTAATAAATGGAAACTATTTGATTACAGCATGCATATAGTATCTCAATAAGTCCAGTTTCAATGAAAAAGTACAAGACATGCAAATAAACAAGAAAGTGTGACCCATACTAAGGGGAAAAAAAGCAGCCAAAAGAAACTGACGGTAAGTGAACCCAGATGTTGGATATGTCAAAAACTTCAATGAACTGTTGTTCAAATAATTTTTTAAACACTTTTTAAAGAATTAAAGGAAAATATGATAAAGACTCAATAAATATGGAAGGTGAATAGAGAAATACAAATATTAAAACCTAACTGAAAATTCTAGAGTTGTACATTAATCAAAACAAAAAATTCATTATATAGGCTCAACAGCAAATATGAGCTGGCAGAAGAAAAAATCAGTTAACTTAAAGAAATATCAATAGAAATTATTCATTCTGAAAAACAGGGAAAAAATTTTTTTAAAAACGAACAGTTCCTCAGAGACCTATAACATAACAAGAAGTGTATCAACATTTATGTAATAGGAGTCCCAGAAGGGCAGGAGAGAAAGAGGCAGGTAAAAAATATTTAAAGAAATAATGGCAGCGCTAAAAATATACAATGGAGAAAGGAAGTCTCTTCAATAAATAGTTTTGGAAACAGGAAAGCCAGATGCAAAAGAAAGAATTTACACCGTTATCTGACACCATCACAAAAATTAACTCAAAATGGATTAAAGACTTGTATATAATAAGATCTAAAACAATAAAATATATAAAAGAAAACACAGGCATTATACTTACCAACCTTGGTCTCAGAGGGGTTTTTGTGAACTTAAACTCAAAGACATAGGAATTAAAAAAAAAAAATCATAAATGGGACTATATCAAACTAAAAAGTTTCTGTTCAGCAGAAGAAACCATCAACAATACAAAAAGGCCACCAATCAAATGGGAGAAAATAATTGCAAACAATCCTCAGATAAGGATAAATATCCAAAATACATAGAGAATCCATACTTGACAATAAAAAAAAAAATCTAATAAAAAGTGGGCAGAGAACCTGAACTCTTTTGCAAAAAAGACATATATATGGCCAGCAGATATATGAAAAAATTTTCAACATCATTAGTTATAAGGGAAATGTAAATCAAAACCACAATGAGATACCACTTCATACATTTTAAAATGGCTACTGCCAACAAGACAAGAAATAACAAGTTGGAAAAGATGTGGAGAGAGGAGAACACTTGCACAATGCTGGAGGGAATGTAAATTGGTGCAGCCAATATGTCAAACAGCATGGCATTTCCTCAAAAAATTAATAACAGAGCTACCATGTGACATAACCTAGCAATCTACCTGAAAATTTGAAAATACTTATTTGTAAAGATACATGTACTCCTAGGTACACTGCATCATTACTCACAATAGCCAAAACATAAAAACAATCTAAGTGTCTTTAGATATATAATTATATATGTGGTATATACATACAATGGAATATTACTCAGCCATTAAAAAATATGGAATAGTGCTACTTCCAACAACATGAATAGATCTTGAGAGTAGTATGCTAAGTGAGGTAAGTCAGATGAAAAAAGACAAGAATTGTGTAATTTCATGCATTTATGGGATATAAAACAAAAAGCAACAAATGAACAAACAGAACAAACATACAAACAAATGAAACAACAAACTCAGAGATATAGACAACAGAATGGTGGTTACAGAGAGGATGATTGGTAGAGGAAGAACTACGAAGATGAAGGGGGTCAAATACATGATGAAAGGAGACTAGACTTGGGGTGGTAGGCACACAATAGTATACATATGTTGTCTTATAGAGTTATACACCTGAAATTTATATAATTTTATTAACCAATGTTACTTTAATAACTTTAATAAAAAATTTTTTAAAGAGTGAACATTAGCATTTGAAAACAAAGAAAAAAGAATGGCAGAAAATTTACCAATGGATCAGTTTTATGCAAAACAACAGATCAAGATTGATCAACAAATCAGTTAAACTCTTCAAAAACTGAGAAAATCTTAAAAACATCAAAAGAAAATGGATTCATCAAGATAAGGGAACAAGACCAAAAGCTAACTTCTCATCAGAAACAATAGAGACCAGAAATCAGAACAACATTTTCAAAGTGCTAACCAAGAATTCCATATCTAGCAAAACTATCCTTAGAGAAATGAAAATAAAACATACAATCCCCCAAACTAAGAGAATTCACTGCTAGTGGACCTGCCATAACAAGCACTAAGAAAAGTCCTTCGATCAACAATACTGTATTAAATACTTCAAAATTACTAAGACGCTGGATCTTAAATGTTCCCACCACAAAAAAGAAATGATAATTCTGTGATACGGTAGATATGTAAGCTAATGCTATGGTGGCAATCATACTGTAATACAGAAATGTATATGTTCATACATTTATAGAACCCATTGTACATGTTAAAGTTACACAGTGTTATATGTCAATTACATCTCAGTTTTTTAAAAAAAAATATTTCAGGCCAAAAGGAAATGACAATCACAAGAAGAAATGAACTGTACCAGTGAAAATAATTATTAAGTAATTATAAGTCATGTATATTTTTTTCTCTTCTCTTGAATGATTTGAAAGACAACTGCATAAAACAATAATTACAGAATTGTATTATAGGCTTAAAACACATAAAGATATAATATATATCACAACAACCACAGAAAGGAGAGAGGAGGAAATGAAGCTATGTTAGAAAAAAGTTGTTTTTCAGAATTAGGTCACTGTTAATCTAAAGTAGATTGTGATAAAGTAAGATACATATTGTAATCCCAAGAGCAACCACCAAAAAAAAAATTCTAAAATAATACATAGTGAAACATCCAACAAAGAGTCCACTAGAAAAATATCTATTTAAGATAAAAGGCAGTAAAGCAAGAGCAGAGGAGCGAAAACGACAGAAAGAAATAGCAAAATGGCAGGTGTAATCCAACCATATCAATAATTATATTAAAAGACATGGATCGAATAACATCAGTGAAAATGGTGGAACAACAAGAACTCTGGCCTATATTGTCAGGGTCACCTTTTCAGAACTCTGGAAATTAACCAAAGGCTTAGAGCAATCTGGAGTGTTTACTCAAGAGGCAGCTGAATCTCAGCAAGAAATGCATGATTTGTGGTGTTTTAACTTCACCTCTCCTCGACTCTCAGGCAGCCTTGACAACCAACAACTTACAATCATGGTGAAAATTGGCAATCTGGCAGCCACTGAAGGAGGCAGAGTGGAATTGGAACTTCAAAGCCTCATTCCTAGAGAATTCTCATTTGAACTATCCCATCTACCTTTTGTCTCTGTGAATTTGCCTATTCTAGATATTTCATATAAGTGAAATCACATGATATTTATATTTTTGTATCTAGCTTATTTCACTTAGTATGATTGATGTCTTCAAGGTTCATCCATGTTGTAGCATGTGTCAGAACTTCATTACATTTTACAGCTGAATAATATTTCTTTGTATGTATACCACATTTTGTTTATCCATTCACCTGTGAATGGACACTTGGATTGCTTCTACCTTTTTACTGTTGTGAATAATGCTGCAGTAAGTATTGGTGTACAAGTATCTGACAACCTGTTGTCAGTTCTCTTGTGTATTTACCTAGGAATGATTTTGCTGAATCATATAGTGATTCTTTCTGTGTGGTTCCCTGGAAGGCCCCACTTGCAAGGCAGTATTTATTTAACCTGATCCCTTAGTAAAGATGGGAAAATTTATTGTTTACATGAGTTAAGAAAATCTGTCCAATTACTAGCTGTCTACTAAGCAAACCGAACAGAGACCTTAGTAGCTACACATGACAAAGAATATTAACTTTATCAAATTAGTTCAGAAAAGTCACTAAACAATAAACAGCAACAACAAACCCTAGGGAGGTGGAAATATTTTATTCCCAGAGTTGCCACATAGTATTATTTTTAATATTGTTTTCAACAAGAGAAAACACAAGAGATGAAAAGAAACGATAAATTATAGCCCATATACAGGAGAAAAAAATGCAGTCAACAAAAATAGCTCCTGCACAGAGTGGAGTGAGCATGGGTGGTATAGGTCAGCATTACAAAGGGGCACAAGGAAACATTTTGGGTGATGAATATGTTCACCATTTTGATTGTGGTGATGGTTTCACAGATGTACACATATGTCAAAACCTATCAATTGTGCTATTTATTGTATGCCAAGTATGATTCAATAAGTCTGTTAAAAATAACTCTTAGCTAGTGTTAATATTTTGTCTCTGGCCTAGTAATAAGAACTTTCATACTTTTTGGTTTTTGCTTTTTGTTTTTAAATAAAAAATGAAGTTAAAAAAAATTGCTCCTGCAGAAGCCTAAATGTTAGACTTAGCACAAAGACTCTGAAGCCAACTATTTTAAATACATTCAAAGAAGTAAAAGAAACCACATGTGAAAAACTAAAGTATGAAAACATACATAGAAATTTTGAAGTTAAAAGTACAATAACTGAAATTAAAAATTCACTAGATGAGCTCTCATCAGATTTGAGCAGGCAAAAAAAATAATCAGCAAACTTGAAGATAGGTCAACTGAGCTTCAGATACCTGTGGGACAAACCAAGCATACTACCATACATATAATGGGGGTCCCAGAAGGAGAGAAGAAAAAGGGGCAGAAAGAATATTTGAATAAATAATAGGATGTAGTGGATGGGATGAATAGGAGCACAGAGAATTTTTAGTGCTGTGAAAATAATCTATATAGTATATAATGACCAACACATGTCATTACACATTTGTCCAAATCCACAGAGTTTACTACATCAAGAACAGACCCAAAAGTCTATGGACTTTGGGTGATTATGATGTATCAATATAGGAACATCAATTTTAACAATGTACCAGTTTGGGGTTAGGGAGGTTGATAATGAGGGAGGCTATGCATGTGTGTGTGGGAAATCTCAGTACCTTCAGCTCAAATGTCCTGTGAATCTAAAACTGCTCTAAAAAAATTGAGTCTTAAAAGAAAAAAAAAAAAGAATGGCCAAAACATCTCAAATATGATGAAAACATGAATCTAGACATTCAAGAAGCAAAATGAACTACAAAAAAATACACTAAAAGACATCCACACATAGAAACAATAATCAAATTGTGAAAAGCAGAAGACAGTCTTAAAAGGAGCAAGAGATCACATATGATCACATATGACAGATCCTCAGTAAGTTATATAGCTGATTTCTAATCAGAAACCATTTAGGCTAGAAGGTAGTGGGATGACTTTTCTTTCAAAGTGCTGAAAGAAAAAAAAACTTGTCAATCAAGAAGTCTACATTCAGTACAACTATCTTTAAGAATGATATTTAAAAATAAATGAAAATAAGTGCTGGTGAAGATGTGGGGAAACCAAAATTCTCACACATTGCTTGTGGGAATGTAAAATGCTACAGCGACTGTGGAAAAGTTTGGAAGTTACCCAAAAGGTTAAACATAGAAAGAATTACTATATGATCCAGCAATCCCATTCCTAGGTAAATACACAAAAGAACTAACAACAGGTTCTCAGATACTTGTACACCAATGCTTACTGCAGCATTATTCAAAACAGTCAAAAGGTAGAAGCAATCGAAGTATCCATTGACAGGTGAATGGATAAATAAAATGTGGTACAAAGAAATATTATTCAGCTGTAAAATGTAATGAAGTTCTGACACATGCTACAACATGGATGAACCTTGAAAACATCATACGAAGTGAAATAAGCTAGATACAAAAGTATAAATATCATCTGATTTCACTTATATGAAATATCTAAAATAGGCAAATTCACAGACAAAATAGGTAGATGAGTGGTTACTGGGGGCTGTGAGTAGGGAAAAATGGGAAGTTATTGCTTAACATTACAGAGTTTATGTTTAAGGCAATGAAAAAGTTTTAGAAATAATAGTGGTGATGGTACAACACTGTGAAGTAATTAATGCCAATGAATTATACTTTAAAATGGTTACAATGGCAAATTTTATGTTATATATTTTTTTCCACAATTTTTAAAAACTAGTAACATACCAAAAACCAATAAATGGGTGAAATGTATATGTGAATTATATCTCAACAAAGTTGTTTTTAAAAAATATTTTTAAAAAGAATAAAGATATTACCAAATATACAAAAACAGACTCATCACTAGCAGACCCGCCCTACAAAAAAACACTAAAGAAGTCTTGAGGCAGAAAATAAAAGGACACAAGACAGTAACTCAAATCCACATAAAGAAATAAAGAGCACCAGTTAAGTCCTGCATAAGTAAAAAAAAATTTAATGAATAAAAATATAAGACAGTATAAACATATTTTTTCTCCTTTCTGATATAAAAGAAAACTGCATAAAGTGGTAATTAGAAATGTATGTTAATAGGAATATAAAATATAAATATGTAATTACGACAATACTAGCACAATAGAGGAAGAAAAGGAAAGAGCTATATATAAGCAAAGTTTTTGTATAGTACTGAAATTAACTTGGTATTAATCAAAACTAATAAAAGAAATGACAAAGAAAATTCAAATGGTACACTAGGAAATAGCTATTTAACACACAAAAAAAGCAAAAAGGGAAGGCCAGAGGAACAAAAAAGACAACAAATAACAAAACAGTTGCCCTATATCCTACCTTCATTAAATTATATTAAATAAAAATGAATTTAACACTGTAACTGAAAGGGATAAATTGGTAAAATGGATAAGAAAACATGAACCTACTATATGTAGTCGATACATGTTTAGATTCAAACACACAGATAGAAAATAAAAAGTTAGGAAATTACATAATATTCAAACAATAAGAGAACTGAAGCAGCTATACTAATATCTGGCAAAATAGACTTGAAAACAAAAAAAAAATGTTACTGGAGACAAAGAATACGTTTTACAATAATAAAAGGATCAATGCATCAAGAAACAGAACAGCTATAAATATATATACACCTAGAAACAAAGTCAAAAAATACATGAAGCAAAAGCTGACAGAACTGAATGGAGAAACAGACAAATCAACAATAGTTGAAGATGTCAATATCCCACTCTCAATAACTGATAGAACAAAAAGGCAGAAAATCAGAAAGGATACAGAAAACCTGAACAATGTTATTGACCAACTTGACCTGTCATCTATAACCTTACACCCACTTAAACAACAGCAAAATACACATACTTTTCAAACACACATGGAATATAGACCCTATGATAGGCTATAAAACAAAGTCTCAATACATTTAAAATGACTAAAATTAAATAAAATAGGTTCTCCAACCACAAAAGAATTAGAAATAGAGAAATCCACAATTCAAAAATTAAATACTTCTAAATAACTCATGGGTCAAAGAAGAAACCACAAAAGAAACTGAAAACTACTTTAAGGTGAATGAGACAAAAACACAACATATCAGAATTTATGGGCTGAGCTAAACAGTGCTTAGAAAAAAATTATAGCTATAAACACCTACATTAAATAAACAGAAAGACTTCAATAGTAACCTAAACTTCTACTTTAAGAAAAAAAAGGAGGGGGGGAATGGTGTAGATGATAGAGGCTTTGTTCAACCCTCATGCAACCACATCAAAGTTGTGACAGAAACACAGAACAAACAGCAAGCAGAGTCACCTGAGATCTAGATGAACAGAAGCCCTACAACTAGAGAGAGAAATAAGAAATCAACCTGCAACAGTAGAAGATAGAAGGGAGCAAAGGCATGAGGCTGCCTGGTCCCAAGAGGCTGAGTGTGACAAAGGCTTATGGCAGTGGCAGCCAGCAGCTGCAGACATCTCTTAAAGCGGCTGTGTCTGCAACCGGACTTCCATGGTTACAGATCTGCCCACTCTGAGAACCAGTGCTGGGTCAGCTGCTCAGGGGACACCAGGAACTTAAAAGGGGACACTTAGTTGATGGAGCAAAGGCCAGAGGTGAGGCTTTCTCCCGGACAGAAGTGCTGGCAGTATCCATTGTTCCTCTGTTGAGTCCTCCCCATCCCAATGTGCAGATGTAGCTCTGCGATAGCTGAGACATCATCAAACTGGATTACAGAGGTCACTCTGTCCAGAGGATTCCTTGAAACTCCACCTCACCAACTCGCAGCCCCACCCAAGCCACATCCAGGTGTGTCCTTGGCAAGTCCCATGCTCCTTGCCAAGCCAACTCCAAGACCCACAGGTGGCAGCTGGCCTCGGTTGCTGGTGTGGCCTCTTGAGGCAACAATAAGCACAAGATCTGTTAAATGCTTGCTGAATTTTAACAGGTGGCCCCAGAGGGGCACAGCCTGGGTCTAAATTTGGCCTGCAGCTGAACCCCTCTCAGGACTGTGCCACTGGACATCTACTACACAAAGCCATGCTAATAAGACCAGAAGACAGGAGCTTTGCTTAGTACATAGAAACAGACACAGAAAGGCAGTCAAAATGGGAAGATAAAGAAGTAGAAACCACATGAGAGAACAACAGAGATCAAGTAATAAAGGAGTCAAGCAATCTAACAGATGCAGAGTTCAAAACACTGGTTTTAAAGATACTCAATGAACTTAGGAGAAATGTAGACAAATTCAGTGAGAACTTTAACAAAGATACTTTAAAAAGACATAAAAATGGAATTGAAATTATAAAAGGAAACCAGTCAGAAATGGAGAACACATTATCTAAGATAAAAAGTATATAGAGGAAATCAACAGAGTAAATAAAGAAGAGGTTCGAACCACCACTATAGAGTGTGGGGAAGGCAAGGATATTCAATCAGAGGATGGATAAGCCAAGGACACTCAAGCAAGAAAAAAGAAGCCAGGACTATAATTTAAGAAGCCCCTGGGACAAAATTAAATGTGAAAACATCAGTGTCATAGGGGTGCCTGAAGGAAAACAAGAAGTTGAAGAGCTAGTTAAAGAAATAATGATGGAAAACTTCCCTCAGGTGGTGAAGGAAATAGAAATACAATACCAAGAAGCTTAGAGTCCCAAAAAAGAGGAGCCCAAAGAGGCCCACACCAAGACTTACTATATTTAAAATGCCAAAGGTTAAATACAAAGAGAGAATATAAAAAGCAGCAAGAGAAAAGCAGTAGTTACCTACAGGAGAGCACCCATAGGACTGGCAGCTGATTTCTTAAAAGAAACTATGCAAGACAGAAGGGCTTGGCACAAAATATTCAACATGATGAAAACCCAGGATGTACAACCAAGAAGACTTTATCCAGCAAAGCTAATATTCAGAGTCGAAGGAGAGATAAAAAGCTCCCCAAACAAAAATAAACTAAAGGAATTTATCAACATCAAGCTGGTATTACAGGAAATGTTGGAGGGACTTCTTTAAGAAGAAAAACATGTATCAAAAACATGAATAAAGAACGGTAATAACTACATTCCTACAAGTACTTGAAATGGAAAAGAATTAAGTTGTTCTAACCAAAAGATATGAAAGCTGAATGGTTAAGAAAGTAAGATCCCTACATATGCTGCCTAGAAGAGACTCACTTCAGATTAAAAGACACACAGACTAAAGGAGGGAGATGGAAAGAGAGTATTGAGCTGAATGAAATGGGTTGGATAGAGAAAGACAAATATCGCATGATTTTACCTACACGTGGAATCTAGAGAACAAAATAAAAAACAAACAAAAAAAAACAGAAACAAACTCATAGATACAGAGAATATTTTAAGGGCTACTAGTTGAGAGAAGGGTGAGGAGGGGAAGGTGAAAAAGCGCAAAGGGATTAAGAAGTACAAAATAGACATGGAGATATAAAATGAAGCATAAGGTAATAACTAACAATGTTGTAATAAACATGCAAGGGGCAAGAGTGGGATGATCACTTTGTGAGTTATATAGATATCTAATCACTATGCTGTACAACTGAAATGAATATATTATTGTATGCCAAATATAATTGAAAAAAATTCACTGAATTGTACAAAGTAAACCCGAGCAACTAATTATCTATTATATTTCAATAAAGCCGGGTAAAAAAATCATAAGAGGAAAAAAAAGAAGCAAAAAAAAAAAAAAAAAAAAAAAAAAAAAAAAAAAAAAAAAAAAAAAAAAAAAAAAAAAAAAAAAAAAAAAAAAAAAAAAAAAAAAAAAAAAAAAAAAAAAAAAAAAAAAAAAAAAAAAAAAAAAAAAAAAGCCAATTAAACCCAAAGCAAGCAGAAGAAAGGAAATAATAAGAATTCAAGTGGAAATCAATGAAACAGAAAATGCAAAAACAATGGAGAACGTTAATTAAATCAAATGTTGGTTATTTAAAAAATTAACAAAATTGACAAATATTTATCGAGATTGACCAAGGGAAAATGAGAGATGATACAAATTACCAAAATCAGAAATGAAAAACTATGGAAATGTAGAGGACTGCAAGTGAATACTATAAATGACTTTATGCCAACAATATTAGATACCTGACATAAAATGGACATACTCCCAGAAAGACACAAATTATCAAAGCTGGCCCAAGAAGAAATAGAAAAGTTTAATATCCCTATAATAAGTTTAAAAAATTGAGTTAGCAATTTAAAAAAACTTCAAAAAAAGAAAAGCCGAGACCCAGATGTCCTACTTCATTGGTAATTCTACCAAACATGTAAAAGAGACAAAATACCAATTCTTTACAAACTCTTCTAGCAATTCATTCTATGACGACAGTATTACCCTGATACCAAAACAGAGAAAGAGATCACAAGGAAGAATTCTTGACAAAATATTACCAAACCAAATCCAGCAACATATAAAATGTATTATTCACCATGACCAAGTGTAATTCATCCCAGGAATACAAAATTGGTTTAATATTCAAAGATTAATTAATGTAATATATCCTATTAATAGAACAAAGACAAATACCACACAATCATCTTAATAGACACAGAAAAAGCATTTGACAAAATCCAATCCCTATCCATGATTTAGAAAAAGGAACGCTCAACAAAGAAGGGAACTTCAACTTGACAAAAGGCATATATGAAATTTATACTTAATAGTGAAAGACTGCTATCTCTCTAAGATCAAGAAGAAAGCAAAGATATTGGCTTTCATCACTTCTACTCAATGGTATACTTTAGGTTCTATCCAGTGGAATCAGGCTAGAAAAAAGTAAAAGGTTATTTAAATTGGAAATGTAAAACTGTCTTTATTCATAGGCAACCAGACAACATAATCCTATATGTAGAAAATCCTAAGGAATCCACAAAAATCTATAGAGCTAATAAATTCAGCAAAGTCACAAAATATAAGCTCAATATACACAACCCAACTGTATTTATAGCAATGAACATCCAAAAAATAAAATTAAGAATACAATTCTATTCAGAATAGCATCAAAAAGAATGAAATACTTAGGAATAAATTTGACAAAAGAAGTGTAAGGCTTGTATACTGAAAACTACAAAACATAGTTGAAAGAAATTACATATCTAAATAAATGGGTAGACATCCTGTTCATAGACTGAAAGACACAAAACTGTTTAGATGGTATTTGTGTCTAAATTGATCTAAGATTGTCATAATCCCTATCAAAAATCTCAGCAAGTATTTTTGCAGAATATGGCAAACCAATTCAAAAATTCAAACGCAAAAGCAAAAGATCAGAATAGCTACAACAATTTTAAAAAAGAAAAACAAAGTTGGAAGACTTACATTTCTCAATTTCAAAACTTACTAAAAAGCTACAGTAATCAAAAGTGTAATTTTGGCATAAAGATAGGCAGATCAATGGAATAGAACTGAGAGTTCAGAAATAAACGTGTACATTTACAGTCAATTGATTTTACACAAAAATGCCAAGACAGTTCAATTAGTTGAAAGGACAATCCTTTCAACTAATGATTCTAAGACAACTGGATACTCACATTCAAAAAGATTGTTAACCCACTATACACAAAAATCACTCAAATATCTGGTTCATAGACCTAAATATAAGAAAACTAAAAAGTTCTAAGAAAACATAGAAAAATAATCTTTGTGAGCCTGGATTACACAAAGATTTCTTAGGCATGCTACTGAAGCATAATCCACAGCAGAAAAATTTATCAACTGAATTTCGTCAATATTAAAAACTTTTGCTCTTCAAAGGACACTATGAGTAACATAAAAAGAAAAGCCATAAACTGGCAGAAAATATTTGCACACATCATACATGTGATTAAGGACCTATATCCAGGTACTTTAATAACTCTTTTCACTCAGTATTAAGAAGTCAAATAACCCAACTTCTCATTCATCTGGAACTTAAATACCGTTTCTCTTAATCTTCCCTTTTTAGTGAAAAGATCATTTGTTTTCCCTGACGGTCAGAAGCCAAACTGTTCAAATCTGCCTCTTTTTCATCACCAACCAAGATTTCCACAACCATTCCCAAGCAAGAACCTGTCTAAGCATCCATGTTTGCTCTTCCGAGTATTGGCTTCGGAGATAAGCCGCCCTCCCTTAGCTATTTTTTGCTGCATTTTTTTCCCCAAAAATCTGAGTCAAATCAGAGAGAGATCTCTTGTGCAACCATTCTAATGTGTTTCGAACGCTCATCCTTGCTCTCTCATTCTATTACTGCGACAACTAACATTTCCTTTCCGAGTTGTTCACCGACTCCAGCCAGCCCGTATGTTCGCTGACCTTTTGAAAACTTGCCTTTCCTATCAGAACTTCTGGAGTCACGCTGGCCAAAGTGCGAATCCCACTGCCCGTGCACCTACTAGCTGTGGGACCTGGGGCCTCTGGCTTAAAACCCTGTGGGCTTCCCTTTCCTCTCCTGCGGTGACAACCTAGACTCCCAGGGTGATGTGCGAATGACGCAATCCGGCCACACCACCCGCATGTTTCAGCCACTCGGTAAATGTTGGCAGTGTCCCTAACGCCTTCCCCTCCCCGGCCTGCCTTCCCCTCCCGGGCCTGCAGCCTGCTCGAGGGTCGTTCTTCCCGAAATCTGACCACCTGGTGTCGCCAATTTCTCCAAGAGGGCCGAGGGGAGTGAGAGTAACCGAGCCGCGGCCCGCACCTTTTGCTCCAGCTCCAGGCGGTAGGGCACCGGCTGAATCCTGCGGGGCGGCCGCAAGCCGGCGCGGGGCTGGGGCCCGGACCCGGGAAGCACGAAGGTGGGCACTCCCAGCGCCCCGGAGAAGCTGAAGCCCCACACGAATATGCGGTCGACTCGGGCCGCCCGCTCGCCCACGTACTGGAACACAGGTGTCTCTGCCTCGGCCTCTGCCGCCTCGCGCCGGCTCCGGGAGCGCCGAGCCGCGGTCCAGTGCTCTCGCCCGGGTCGCGGAGCCCTCAGCCGGCACCCCAGCCGAGGTCCCACCACCAGCGCTACCAGTGCCATCCTCTGCTCCAAACCTCAGCGGCCCCTGGGCGCCGCCATCTTGTGTAACCCTTGACCCCACGCTCCAGCGGAAGAGCCCGCGATCACGCTCACTACTGGCTGAAGACAAAAGTGCTGAGGGCAGGCAAAGGTGCTGAAGGCAGCCAAAGGCTCAGCGGGCCGGGAGGGCTAGGTGGAGCCAGGTATTCCCAATCCTTTTTGAGCTGGCAGTGAGGACCCGGTCTTGGCCCTATGTGTCTAGTGCGCGAGTGTTGTCTGAGCTCCAGCACCCGGCCTTAACTCACGTTCCTGCTCAACGCACGTTTGCTGAGGCTGGCTCGGGCGGGCGCGGGCACTTTTATTTATTTATGTATTTGCCACGCCCTTCGCTTCTTACGGTCAGCAAGAGTAAAACTTAAGGAGTTTCCCATTCCGCGCAACTGCGGTATAGTGCTTTTTCCTACCGTATTTTATTCCCTTTGCCACTGTTCCTTGTCATTTCTTTACCTGGTTGTACTGTTCCTATTCCCATGAGCTAACAGGTCATTCAGTTTGTGCTCCAGCCACAGTGAGATAGAACGTAGATCTTATTGTGGTCATTCGCTATCCAAAAGCCCACGGTGATTCCCTGCTGTCTTCAGTGCATCCTCCTCCCCAGCATCACCTCGCCCATTAGCCTGCAGCGCCACTTGAGTCAGGTGGTTCTATTTATAATTTCTGAATCCCAGTACTGTTTCAGACCTCCCTACTTGGCAACACAGTGCCTCAGTTGCCCATTCAATGCCCTTGTCTACCTGCAGTCGTCTGGCAAACTTCTATTCATCTTCTAAGATCCAATTCCAGCACCTCCTTTGAAGTTCCATGAGGGCAGCAACTTTAGTTTATTCAGATTGTCCTCATCAACTGCGTACTCGAGTTTAACGTGCAGCAGGAGCAAGGGACACTCTCATGAATAAATGACCTCTCCTGGCTCTCTGCTACTGACTTGTTGACAACTTGAGACATTGTCTTCTTTTTCTGAATCTCACCCCCAAAATAAGGAGGTTAAAAAACATACATGAAATGAAATTTTTAAAAAATAAATAATGTGTTTGGACTTTATGGCCTGTAGGATCTATTATAACCTGTTATTAATCCGTGACAGAGTTCCCAAATACAGTCTCAAACGCTGAGGGCAAACTTTTTTTTTCTTCCCTCCCTTGCTTCCTTTCTCTCGTTTTCTTTACATTGCTTGATGATACCTGGAACTAATCCAGTTTTAATGTCCTCCCAAAAACAGTTCAAATTACTTTGCTGTCCTGGAATGTGCCTTGGATCCAATCTGTGAAACATGTTTTTATGATCCATGAAGAAAGAAATGTGGTTGATATTCTACCTTTCTGTGGGGCTGTTTTATAGAAAGTGGTCAGGGAAAACTGACTGATAAGATGTGGTAGCCATGAGACTGCTCTGCAGAGCCCTCAAACTATAGGGAACATAATTAACCAAAGCTATGAGATCAGTAGTCGGCTGGGCTATGAAATATATCCTCTGTTTACACTAAAGTCATGCTTTTCTTGAACTACTCCCAGTGACTAAATGAGGCAGACCTGCTCTTGGGAGGCATGGATTGCTCTGATGATCAGCTTTGGCTGGAGGCCTTACCAAGCCTTCCTTAGACTACATGGCAATATAGGATACTTTTACCTAGCCTCCCCTTTCTCTCCCTTGCTTCAGATTAGACTTGCATCATTGCCTGATGGCTCTCCCGGGGTTCCCAGGTTCCACTCACCTCTATTTTCTCTTACAGAAACATTTCCCCTAATAAAATCCTTGCTCATTTAATTCTATCTTGGTGTCTACTTCTCAGAGGACACAAAGTAACATATAAGGAAATATATGAGCCAGAGCATAAGAAAAATGAGTGAGCCATTAGCTATCCTGGGTAGCGTGTTCTAGACCAGGGGTGCTGCAAATACAAAGGCCCAAAGTTGAGAGACTGCTTGGGTGTGTGTGCTGCTAACTGACCCAAACAGCTTACATTAACCCAAAACAGTCTTGCACAATTCTTAGGTTGTTTTTGGTAGATGATGATAGCCACTAAAAACTTTGACTTGGTCAAGGTTAGACAAGCCCCTAATAGGGATTAGCTATGATATAATGAAAGCCAGTATCAAGTCAAATATTGTCACACAGACAGACATTTACTTAAAAACATTCATTAGAAAACAGGGATCCAACAATCCATAAAACTTATTCTGTAAGTTCAGGGAAGTCCCAGCTCTCTGTCCTTTTAGATGCACCTACCAGCCCTGTGCATGAAAAGTTTTCTCGAGGCAAATAAAACATTCCAGAAACAGAATTTTGTTTCCCTTTTAACAGCAGTTGGCATTAGGCCTGACAAAATTGCCTGGAGATCAAAACCTCAGGTGCCATCTCTAAGAGTAAAGGCCTCACCGGAATCTCATTTCCTGTTCATCCATGCAAAGGAGGGAATAGCTCAAAAAAGCTGCTTTCCTAGTCTTGTCTACCACCAATTTCACAAATGAAAGCCCATTTCTCATGTCCTCCAATGCCAATTATGTCAGGTCTCAGCTCCAAATCCACTCTTCATTGCCTGCTTTGGAAAAATTAAGATAGACTCTTTAATAATTTTTTCTGGAGAAACATAGCAGGACAAAGAGGCCAATCTTCCTGGTTCCAGGTGCATGGAATGGCTTCTCCAGCACCTAGCTTCCACAGCATTTGGTTGCCAGCGGTACAGAGCAGCCACCAGCAGCCCTCCCCACTAGGCAATGTCATAGCAGAGTGACTCCTGTGAGGGACCTCCCCATGAAAGACTTTCTTTGGCCCATTGTAGGATGGGTCTCCGCCAAGTTTCTGAATACACAGCACTTCAGTAACCCTATGAGCCATGTTGTGCCTTTCCCACGAAGGTCTGGGGTTCAGCTTTGGAGGTGGCCTCTTTCTGGGGCCGTAAGGGTGAACTGCTCTTTATATCTATTTTTCCAGTATTCCTTACTGTACTCTACTTCTTACTGGCCAATCCCTTATTCCAATCTATTGTTATCATTAGCAAGTCTTTATATTAAAGTTTCCTTCTTTAAGTCACTGGATGGTTTCTGTCTCCTCATTGGACCCTGAATGGTACACCAATTAACAAGCCACTAATTTCACCAAACCCATTTTTATCACTCATTAAGCTAATTAGCAAACCCTCCAATGTCAGAAGGAGAGAATGCTGAAGACTCCTGGTAGCTGCCTCTGGGTGTGGCTCCTCTGAAATGCTGGCTGACCACACCTGGAGTGTGTTTGGGACTCCCCCTCACACACACACACACACAAGGAAGGCAGGATGGTTGGAGCTGAGTGAGGAAGGTAGGAGATGACTTTGAGAAGATGGAGGCAAGATCACATTTTGGCGTTTTGGCCATTGTAAAGTTTTGAAAGGCTTTTACCTAAATTTGTAAATCTATAGAAGTGATTTGGAGTAGGCGTCGAGTGTCTTTGATCATTCTTCTTGGCCTTATGTCTAATGTCTCTGACATGGGGTTGGGGGGAACAGTTCCACACAGGTTTTGAGTCTCTTCAAGCTTCATGTCCTATGTGTATGCCAAGCATATTAAAATTTCTAGCAAAAACTCCTCAGATGCCTCAGGCACAGAGAGGAGCTAAGGGGGTCCATACATACACACTTGGAAGGGAAAAAGAATTAACATCCTAGAAGTAACCCTAAAACAATGGGGTTAAGAGCAAATGAATAAATGCTACCACTGAAATCCATTAGAGGAGGCTCCGGTCCACTCCTTGGGGGTCTTGACAGAATTAGAACCCCACTGGCCATAACAGCAACCTCAATAGTGTCCCTTATATAGGCTATTCCTGCCTGACTCTTGCCACTTCCTCACTCCTGTTCCCTAGGGTCACCCCCCAAGTGAGCCACCAGAGCACAAATCTTTGTCTGTGGCTCTGTTCTGGGGGGATCACAGCTTAAACAGTTGAGACCAGAAGTAGGCTGGTGCTACCCCCTGGTTTGTTATAGCATCATAATTCCAAAAACCCTTGCTTGTGGTGCAGGGTACAGGTACACATAAAGCATTTGGTTAAGCTGTTACACCTATTATATGACTAGTATGTGGTCACAGTAATTGCAAGATTTGTGCAGTTGGCTAGTTCTATTAACTGTAGAGGAAGGCTTGAACAAAGATAATGACAGATTCAGGTCAGCCAGCTGTTTACTCAGAGCATGCTATGAAAACAAGCAGTCCTCCATGATGCTGTTTAAAAAGACTTTCATCTCCTGCAGCCATAAAGGAGACATCGGCCTAGGATCTCATTGTGAGTAATAAAAGGCATTTCTGTCTACCAAGTGACTAGTCTTATTACTGTGGGCATGTGTTTTCACTCTACTTCTTAGAAAAAACCAGGCTTGAGTGTGTGTGAAATGTTTTCCACTAGAGTTTACCTTGAAAATGAGACTGGCATGGTGTCATGTTTTCAAACATCCACTCTTTTTCCCCAGATCCAGGCAGAGGACTGAGCCATGGGCCATAGACTTCTCTAGACTTTTTTTTTTCTACCAAGACAGTCTTGTTACCATGTGCCAAATCCTCTATCAAAGGTTCCATTATGAAAATTTAGGCTATTTTCTGTGGCCAAGGTCTCCTATTTCTGGAAATAGGAACAATGTTTGGCCATGCTTCCAAGCTCCCCAATCGAGTGGTGACCCTTGTTCCTACAGGCTCACATGAGCCAGGTACTACAATTCTATCAGTGAATAAGTTGTTTCTTCTTACAACGGAGACTGTACTTTCTTATTCAGGCTCTTCCGAGAATTGCCCTAAATATTGGTCTACAGGCAATGAAGTGAATTGAGCTGCATCTTGGGAGGATGAGCACCATTTTGTGAGAGTTCCATTCAGGTGGAGTCTTAGTCAGGTACCTAGGCAAAGGGAGCCTGCTCCCCCATGTCAAGCTACTGATAGGGGAGTCTATGTTTTAATATTCCTGGGTTCACACTCTCAACTCTCTGTCTTAGTCTCAGATTTCCACTGCTTCACTGTAAGGGCCCGACTTCACCATGGGAGACCTCCAGCCTCCGTTGCAGCTTTGTTTGTGCCATGCACTCCACAGGAGTTTCTATTCACAGGGGCTACCTTGGGTGTAGTGTGAGTAGTTATTTCGCATAGTCTATTATCAATTAGATGGTCTTGACCTTCGGAGCCTGGGCCTGCACCTTAGTTCCTATGAGGAGAGTCCAGGCTTGGTGTCACAGGACTAAGTCTTCATTCTAGTTTACCTTGCATAAAGACAGGCTTGTTGCTGTGAGCCTAGGACATTACTCAACATTTCTTAGGGAACACAAGCTTAGAGAGGTGAGCCCAGGCCACCACTTCAGTCTTTGTTAGGAAAATATATAAGAAATACCCATAACACCTAGCCAGGCCCCTGCTACCAGAAATTCTTGGGGAGACATTGGCTTACAGAATCAAGCTATCATCTCCTAGGAGGAGGAAGAATGGAGGACTTGGTTCACGGCACCAAGACTGTCCTTCATTTAAAGCATTTATGATAGATATTTGGGCTGATAACACCACTGTGTCATCCTAACTGTCCATTCAGCACAACATGATCCCAAGTCATTAATTTCCATTTTGCCAATTATTGAAAGGTGACCAAAACCTACAGCACAAAACCTTTTCCCTGGTAAAAGAAGGTAGTGTGGGCACTTAGAAACTTGGCACAAAGTCTGGAATCTTCTGTCAGGAACTCAACTGGGGAGCTTGGAAGCACAGCCAAGCATTGTTCCTAATTCCAGGAAGTAGAGTGGAGACTTTGGCCCAAAGAACGTGGCCTAAATTTTCATAACGGAACCTTAGGTGGAGGACTTGGCACTCGGTAACAAGACTGTCTTGTTAGAAATAAAAAGTCAATAGTAGTTCATGGCCCATGACCCAGTCCTCTATCAGGATCGGGGGAAGTATCATGGATGTCTAAAAAAACAACACCATGCCAGTCTCATTTTCAAGGTAAACTCTAGTGGAAAACATTTCACACATACTCAAGTCTCATTCATTATAAAAAGTAGAGTTAAAACTTATGCTCACAGTAAAAAGGCTAGTCACCTGGTAGACAAACAATTCCTTCAGGGTCTTTCAAGACCCCCACGTGAATCCAGCAAGATGTGCATGTGATTGCCACATGATTCCCTAGTGATTACTACATGATTTTCAGGTGACTTCCACCTTATTCCTCTTCTCCTATTCTAAACCAAGTTTTTCCAAAACACATCTCATAAACTGCACAGTATCAATATTTCAGCATTGATACATTATCCGTTAAGCAATTCTTTCTTGTCAGCAGGGCCTGAGGTTTGCAACCAAGAATAATGTGGGAGTCACACCTGAAGCTGTTAAAAGTTATGCTCAGAATGACTCAGCATTTTTGCTACAATACAGTAAAATGGCAGCTGCTGTTTCCACTGCTCTAGAGTAGCTTCCCAAAGCACACTCTGCCTCCAAATTTCAACGCAGTTAATGTGCAACAGCCAATCCCATTGCCTCAAGCAGGTTACCTGAGCACAGGCAAGACTTCAGGCCAGTTATCTAAGAATCATTGTCTGGTAGCCTACACTGCTGTCCTCAAGCATGTCTCCTCATGCAGACCTGACCTTTCAATTGAAGGAGAGTGAGGTGGCTGTCTCGATCATGCTCTATTATACACAGGCTGTTCTTTTTTCAGAGTTTATGTAAATTTTACCAAGGAAGGTAAAAGAGTAACTCAAAAGTGAGCACCACACCATCACCCAATGTCATGTGACCTGCCTGTGATGCTCTCAGTCCAATGTCTTGATGGTCATGTGATGCCCACAGGGCAGCCATGTGAATAACACAAGATTCCAGCATTCTTGCAATGAGACTTTCAGGTGGCTCCCATCTCATTTTTCTCTGTTGGCCTAATGCAAAGGTTTCCAGAACACTTTGAAGGAATTGCCTCAAGGTCAATATCTCAGCTTTCCTTTTATGGTTGTAGTCTGAGGTCTTCTATAGAAGAATTTTAGGGCAGCCATTCTGTCCATCATGAAGAGGTGTCTTCACAATGACTCAGCATTTAATTTACGATATAGCAAAATGGTGGCTGCTATTCTTATCACTATCCAGTCCTTTCTTCATAGCACATTCAGCCTCCAGGTTTCAACATGGTCAATATGCAACCACTGTCTCCATTGTCACAAAGCAGGATTCCTGACAACAGACAAAACCTGAGGTGAATTAAGAATCATTGTTATAGCCACATATACCATTGACCTCAAGTTTTGTAATGTAAACACGACATTCAGTTGGAGGTCAGTTAAGAAGCTATTTCAGCCATGTCTGTGACATAGAGACTAATGTTTTCTCAGAGTGTATGTGAATTTTACCAAGTGATAGGCACTCGCCATTCCAAAGAGAGCACTACGTCATCCCCATCTGTCACATGATCTCTCTGTGTTTCATACGCCAGTCTCCTGATGGACTCATGATTCCCATGAGGCAGTCACATGATCTTGTCATGACTCCCATGAGGCCATGGTCCCAAAGTTAACACTGTCTAATTTTGAACAGAGTAGGCAAAAGACCTGCGCACACTACTAACAACCTAAATCCTGTGACAGAAACTAAGAAACAGTATATGGCCCACAGATCACAGTTTTCTATTATTACAGAAAATATAGACTTCTACTCATGACAACAGTACTGAGCTCCCTCCAAATTATGTAGAATGAAACCAGGGCCCTGACACAAATTCACTCATCTAAAGCTACCATGCCTGTCCTCTTGAAAATTAGTAGATTAGAGATTTTAACATCAAGGAGTGTCTTTCCTCTGGTAAGAATACCTTCTTTCTTAGAGAACTAGAACATTGACTCCATGTCTGGAATTTCTCTTAGACACTGAGAGGGGTGACTTTAGCTTGCATTTCCAATCCCTTCAACTTTTACTTTATGTAGAGCTGAGATCTCATCTCATAGATTTCTTCTGTCATTTCCTAATAGATACTGAAGTGTGGCCCAAGTCGGTGGTTCTAGCCTGTCCTCTCAGAACAAATGTCTAATGGTGTTCTAGTCTTCAGAACAACAAGTTTATCTTTATGCAAAGGAAACTAAAATGAAATCTTAAGCCTATAACACCAAGCCTGAAATAGGGTGCAGGCAGAGGCTCTCAAGGTGACAACTGTCTAATCAATAACTAATTAGATGAAAAAACTACTCACACTACACCCAAGGTAATCCCTGTGAACAGAAACTCATAATGAACACATTGCCCACAAAGAAAGCTGTCTTTTCTAATCAAAAGGAAGAACAGAAGCCTCTGTTCATCCCAGCAACACTGTTTTTCCTTGAAAACATGTGGACTGGTGACCCTGGCATAAGGCATGAAACCTGTCTTTCCTAACAATAACTACAAGGGTGACTGTGACCCATAGCAATAAATCTGACCTTTCTGAAAATTAGTAGACAGGAGATCTGTCCTCAGGTAAGAGAATCTCAACTCGAGCACTAGAACCTTCTCTCCTGCCTGAATTTCTAATTCAGAACAGAGTGCTGACCTTGTTTTGCAGTTCCAATCACTTTTTCTATTTCCAGGAATTGGAACTGAAGACTTGAACTACAGCATTTCATCTGTCTTTCCCTAACAGAGACTGAAGTGGGGCTTGGGCCCACAATTCCAAGCATGTCTTCTCTGAAAGAATGTTACCTGGAGTCCTAGGCACACAAGCAACGAGCCTTTTTTATGGAACAGAAACTGGAATGGAGACTGGAAATCAACAGCAAGCCTGGACCTCCTAAAAGGAACTACTCGGTAACCCCAACCAACAAGGTTATGACCATCCAATTAGTAACAAAGGCCCAACTGAAGACCTAGGCCCACACACCCAGCCTAGCCAGTGCTTCTGAAAACTCTTAGGGAAACCTTGGCCCACAGAACCATGATGCCATATTCTCGGAGGAGGAAGAATGAAGGACTCATTTCAAGCACCGAGACTATACTCCCTTTAAAACGATAAAAATTTTGGCTGATGGCATCAAACTTTTGTCACCCTAACCTTCCATTTTACACATACTGGTTACATTTCACCAATTTTACATCTTGTCAGTTATTGAAAGATGACCATAAACTACTGCACCAAGCCTTTCCCCTGGTAAGAGAAGGTAGTATGGGCACTTAGAGACTTGGCACAAAGCCTGGACTCTTCTTTCAGGAATTCAGTTGGGGAGCTTGGAATCACGGCTAAGCACTGTTCCTAATTTCAATAAGTAGAGTGGAGACATTGGCCCAGAGAATCTAGCTCCAGTATTCATAACGGAACCTTAGGTAGGGGACTTGGCATATGGTACCAGATCATCTTGGAAGAAATAAAAAGTCAATAGAAGTCCTTAGTACATTACCTAGTCCTCTCCCTGGTCATGGGAAGTAGAGTGGATGTCTAAAAAGACACCACACCAGTCTCATCTTCAAGGTAAACTTGCATGGAAAACATTGCGCACACAACCAATCCTGATTCATTATTAGAAGTAGAGTGAAAACCTATGCCCACAGTAAGAAGACTAGTTACTTGGTACACAAAAGATTCCCGAGGTGTCTTCAATGACCTTCATGTGAATCCAGCGAGGTGTTCACAAGACAGCCGCATGATTCCCTTTGCCTGCTACATGACTTTCAGGTGACTTGCACCTTATTCCTCTTCCCATATACTCAACCAAGTGTTTTCAAAACACATCTCATAAACTGCACATTTTCAATATTTCAGCATTGAAGCATTGGCCATTGAACAATGTCCTCTTGACAGTAGTGGCCTGAGGTCTGCATCCAGGAATAGTGCGGTAGTTGCACCTGAAGCCATTAAGAGTTATGCTTACAATGACTCAGCATTTTTGCTACAATACAGCAATATGGCATCTGCTGTTTTCACCGCTCTAAAGTACCTTCCTCAAGCAGAACCAGACTCTTAATTTCAATGCATTTAATGTGCTACGTCCACTCTCATTGCCTTCTAGCTCGTTGGCTGACCACAGCCAAAACCTCAGGAATGATATCAAAGGATTCTTTTCTGGTAGCCTACACTGCTATCCTTAAGCAAGTCTAGTCATGCAGACCTGAGCTTTCGATTGAACGGCAGTGTGTTGGCTGTCTTGTCCACTCTCTCTAACGGACTCCTCTTTTCTCACTTTTTATGTGAATTTTATCAAGTTAGGAAGAAGGATAATTTAAAACTGAGCACCACACCATTACCCAATGTCATGTGATTTGCCTGTGATGCCCTCAGGCCAGTCTCTTGATGGTCAGGTGATTCCCTCTAGATAGCCCTGTGAATATCGCAAGATTCCCTCATTCTTGCAATAAATTTTCAGGTGATCTTCATCTCATTTTTCTCTTCCGGCCTAATGCAAAAGTTTCCAGAACACTTTGAAGAAATTGCCTCAAAGTCAATATCTCAGCTTTTTTTTTATGGTTGTTAAGCCAGTCGTATCAGAACTTGTAGTCTGAGGTCTTCTGTAGAGGAATCTGGAAGCAGCCATTCTGTCCACCATGAAGAGATGTCCTCACAATGACTCAGAATTTAATCTGCAATGCAGCAAAATGGTGGCTGCTGTTCCCATCGCTATCCAGTTCCTTCCTCACAGCTCATTCAGCCTCTAGCTTTCAACATGGTCAACATGTGACCGTTGTCTCCTTTGCCACAAAGCAGGATTCCTGACAAACAGACAAAATCTGAGGCAAATTAAGGATCATTGTCTGGCTGCATAGACCGTTGATTTCAAGGAAGTTTTGTAATTTGGACATGACATTCGATTAGAGGTCAGTTAAGATACACTCTTGGCCACATCTGTTAAACAGAGACTAATGTTTTTTCAGTGTTTATGTGAATTTTACCAAGTGATTAGCACTTGTTATTATAAAGGGAGGACTACATCATCCCCATCTGTCACATAATCTCTCTGTGTTTCATACAGGCCAGTCTCTTGATGGACACGTGATTCACACAGGGTGGTCACATGATCCTATTGTGACTCCCGTGAAATTATGGTCCCAAGGTTAACACTGTCTAATTTTGAACAGACTTGGCAAAAGACCTGCTCACAGTACTAACAACCTAGACCCTGTGCTGGAAACTAATGGACAGTGCATGGCCCACAGACCACAGCTATCTATTGTTACAGAAGAAATAAAAGACCTCCATTTATGGTAACAGCACTGACCTCCCTTTAAATGATGTATACTGAAGAATAGGGTGCATACACAAAGCCATTCTCTTTTTAACAATAATACAACTGAGCAGTGGTCCTCATTGAAAAATTAGTAGAGTAGAGGCAAGTCTTTCCTCTGATAAGAATATCTTTCTTGAAGAACTAGAACCTGGTCTCCATGTCTGGAATTTCTCTTAGGTGTGAGAGGGGTGACTTTGGCTTACATTTCAAAGCCCTTCACCTTTTACAGTGTGTAGAGCTGAGAGCTCATGACACAGATTTCTTATGTCTTTTCCTAACAGATTCTGAAGAAGTGGCCTAAACCCATGGTTCTAAGCCTTTGTCTCAGAATGAATGTTGAGTGGTGTCCTAGGCCCACAGCAAAAAGCCTATCTTTATGCAAGGGAAACTAAAGGAAAACTTAAGCCTGTGACATCAAGTCTGGACTCTTCTCACAGGAACTAGTGTGAAGGCCCAGGCTCCCAAGGTAAAGACCATGTAATTGTTAACTAACTAGACAAAAGAACTACTCACACTACACCCAAGGTAGCTGCTGTGAACAGAATCTCATATGGAATGCACAGCCCACAAACAAAGCTGTCTTCTTTAAACAAAAGGAAGAAAGAGGCCTCCATTCATCGCAACAACACTGTCTTTTCTTGAAAGGATGTGGACTGGTGACCCTGGCACAAGGCACAATGCCTGTCCTTCATAACAATAAACAAGGGTGACTGAGACCCATGGCAATAAACCTATCTTCTCTGAAAATTAGTTGACAGACCTTACTCCTCAGGGCAAGCCTAACCTTGGTCAGAGAATCTTAACTCGAGACCTAGGAATTTGTCTCCTGCCTGGGTTTCTAATCTGGAACCAGAGTGATGACCTTGATTTGCAGTTCCTATTTCCAGGAAGTGGAGCTGAGAGATTGGACCACAGCATTTCATCTGTCTTATCCTAACAGAGGCTGAAGGAGTGGCCTGGGCCAACAATTCTTAGACTATCTTCTCTGATCGAATGTTGTCTGGAGTCCTAGGCACACAGCAACAAGCCTGGACCTCTTAAAAGGAAGTAGTTGGCAACCCCAAGCCCATGAGGTCATTACCATCCAATGGGTAACAAAATCCAGACAGAAGAACTAGCCCCACACACTGAGCCAGGCCACTGCTTCCAGAAACTAGTGAGGAAACCTTGGCCCACAGAATAATGATGTCATCTGGAAAGAGGAATAACGAATAACTCATTTCAAGCACCAAGACTGTCCTTCCTTAAAGCATTTATGATAGAAATTTAGTCCACTGACACAAAACCTGTGTCATCCTAACCCTCCATTTCACACAACCTCGTTCCATATCACCAATTTTCCCTTTTGCCACTTATTGAAAGACGACCATAACCTACTGCACCAAGCCTTTCTTTCCCATGGTAAGGGAAGGTAGTGTGGGCACTTAGAGACTTGGCACAGAGCCTGGACTCTTTTTTTAGGAACTTGGTTGGGTAGCTTGGAATCACGGCCAAGCATTGTTCCTAATTCCAATAAGTAGAGTGGAGACGTTGACCCTCAGAATCTGTCTCAATATTAATAACAGAACCTTAGGTGGAAGAGTTGGCACACAGTACAAGACCATCTTGGTAGAAATAAAAAGTCAATAGAAGCTTTTGGCCCATGTCCCACTCCTCTATCTGAGTCATGGGAAGTAGACTGGATGCCTGAAAAGAAGATACCATATTGGTTTCATTTTAATGTAAACTTGAGTAGAAAACATTTCACACACACTCAAGCCTGGTTCATTCTAATTAGTAGAATAAAACTCTATGACTACTGGTCACCGGTAGACAAATGATTACTGCTGGGACTTCCAAGTTCCTCATGTGAATCCTGCCAGATGTTCACTTGACTGAAGCATGATTCCCTACTGCCTGCTATGTGATGTTTGGGTGATTTCCACCTTATTCCTCTTTTCTTATCCTCAACCAAGTACTTTCAAAACACATCTCATAAACTGCACATTTTCAATATTTCAGCATTGATGCATTGGCCATTGAGTAATTCTCTTTTGACAGTAGTGGCCTGAGGTCTGCATCAAGGAATAGTACAGAAGTTGCACCTGAAGTTGTTAAGAGTTATGCTCACAATGACTCAGCATTTTTGGTACAATATTGCAATATGGCAACTGCTGTTTCCACTCTAAAGTACTTCCCTCAAACAGACACAGTCTCTTAATTTTAAAACATTTAATGTGCTACATCCACTTTCATTGCCTTCCAGAAGGTTGACTGACCACAGCTGAAAACTCAGGCTTTTTATCAAAGGATGATTTTATGATAGCCTACATTGCTATCTTTAAGCAAGTCTAGTTGTGCAGACCTGAGCTTTCGATTGAAGGACAGTGAGCTGGCTGTCTTGTCCACTCTGTTTTACTAAAAGACTCCCCTTTTCTCACTTTTTATGTGGATTTTACCAAAGAATGTAGAAGGGTAACTCAAAAGTGAGCACCACACCATTACCCAATGTCACGTGATCTGCCTGTTATGCCCTCAGGCCAGTCTCTTGATGATCAGGTTATTCCTGCAGGGCATCTCTGTGAATATCGTGAGATTCCTGCATTCTTGCAACAACTTGTAACTTCCATTTCATTTTTCTCTTCTGGCCTAATGCAAGGGTTTCCAGAACTGCCCCAATGTCAGTATCTCAGTTTCCTTTTTATGGTCGTTAAGCCAGTTCGTATCAGAATTTGTTGTCTGAGGTCTTCTATAGAGGAATTTAGAGGCAGCCATTCTGTCCACCATGAAGAGGTGTCCTCACAATGACTCAGCATTTTATCTACAATACAGCAAAATGGCAGCTGTCATTACATCACTATCCAGTCCCTTCTTCACAGCACATTCAAACCCTAGATTTCAACATGGACAATCATCAGGTTTCCTGACAATAGAAAAAACCTGAAGTGAATTAAGGATCATCATCTGGATGCATATACTGTTGATCTCAAGTACTTTTTATGATATAGATATGACATAAATTGGAGGTCAGTTAGGAGGCTGTCTTGCCCACCCTCTGTTACACACAGACTGTTTTTTCAGTGTTTATGTGAATTTTATCAAGTGATATACTCTCGTCATTCCAAACGAAGGACTACATCATTCCCATGTGTGACATGATCTTCCTTTGTTTCATACAGGCATGTCTTTTATGGGCACCGCATTTCCACTGGGTGGTCAGGAGATACTGTTGTGACTCTTGGGGGCTGATGGTCCTGAGGTTAACACTGACTGATTTTGAACAGACTACGCAAAAGACTTACTCATACTACCAACATCATAGACCTTGTGATGAAAACCAATGTGAAGTGCATGGCCCACAGACCAAAGCTGTCTACTCTTCCAGAAAACAAAGGAGATCTTGTTCATGGTAATAGCACTGACCTTCCTTCAAATGACTGAACACTGGGGCCCATGACACAAAGCTACTCTGTTTTTAACAATAATACAAATGAGCCATGGTCTAAAGCTACCAAGCTTGTCCTCATTGAAAATTAGCAGATTAGAGACTTCACCATCAAGATGAATCTTTCCTCTGGTAAAAATATCTTTCTTAGAGAAGTAGAACCTTGGCTCCATATCTGGAGTTCTTCTTAGGCACAAGAGGGGTGACTTTCTTACATTTCCAATCTCTTCACCTTTTACAGGGTGTAGAGCTGAGACCTCATCCCATAGATTTCTTCTCTCTTTTCCTAACAGATACTGAAGTAGTGGCTGGCCCCATGGTTCTAAGCCTGTCCTCTCAGAACAGATGATGATTGGTGTCCTAGGCCCACAGTTCTAAGCCTATCTTTATGCAAGTGTAACTAAAATGAAAACATAAGCCTGTGACGTCAAGCCTGAACTCTCCACACAGTAACTAGGTCTAGGCTCCCACGGTCAGGCCTGGCAAATTAATAACCAACTAAACGAAAGAACTTCTCACACTACACCCAAGGTAGCCCCTCTGAACAGAAACTCATATGAAGCGCTCAGCCCAGATATATAGCTGTCATCTCTAAACAAATGGAAGAACAGAGTCTTCCATTAGTCCCAGCAACACTGTCTTTTCTTGAAAGGATATGGACTGGTGAACTTGGCACAAAAAACAAAGCCTGTCTTTCTAACAATAACTACAAGAAACACTGGGAGCCATGGCAATAAACCTGTCCTCTCTGAAAATCAGTAGACAGGAAACCTCATCCCTCTGGGCAAGCCTATCATCAGGGAAGAGAAATGTAGTTTGAGACCTAGTACCCTGTCTTTTAGATTTCTAATAGACTTCTAATCTAGAGCCAGGGTACTGACCGTGGTTTGCAGTTCCAATCCATTCTCCTATTTTCAGGAAGTAAAGCTGAGAAATTGGACCACAGCATTTTGTCTATCTTTCATAGCAGAGACTAAAGGCATGGTCTGGGTCCACGGTTCTAAGCCTGTCCTCTCTGAACAAATGTCACATAGAGTTTTGGCACACAGCAACATACTTCCTTATAGAAAAGACACTAGAAGAGAGGCTGTGGAAATCGGCAACAACCCTGGACCTCCTAAAATGAACTAGTTGGTAACCTCAAGCCCACAAAGTCATAACCATCCAATTGGTAACAAAGACTAGACTGAACACATAGTCCTACACACTCATCCTGGCAACTGCTTCCAGAAACTCATGGGTTAAACTTGTCATCACCTAGGAGGAAGAAGAATGGAGAACTAAGCTCAAATGCCAAGACTGTCCTCCCTTTAAAGCATTTCCAAACAAAATCTGTGGCAATGGCACCAAACTTGTGTCATCCTAACACTCCATTCTGCAAAAACTTGTTTTACGTCACCCACTTTTTCTTTTGCTACTCATTGAAAGATGACCATAAACTACTGCACCAAACCTTTTTTTCCCCTGGTAAGAGAAGGTAGTGTGGGCACTTCGAGGGTTGGCACAAAGCCTAGACTCTTCTTTCTGGAACATGTTTGGGGAGGTTGGAAGCATGACCAAGCATTGTTCCTAATTCCAATAAGAAGAGTGAAGTTTGGCCCACAGTCTACCCTAAATATTCATGATGAAATCTTAGGTGAAGGACTTGGCACATGGTACAAGACTGTCTTGGTAAAAATAAAGTCAATAGAAGCTCTTGGCCCATAACCCAGTCCTCTGCCTGGATCGTGGGAAGTAGATTGGATGTCTGAAAAGAAGATATCATCCTGGTCTCATTTTCAAGGTAAACTTGAGTGAAAAAGGTTTTACACACACTCAAGCCTGGTTCATTGTAATTAGAAGAGTGAAAACCTATGACAAACAGTACAACTACTAGTCACCTGGTAGACAAATGATTACTGCTGAGACTTCCAAGTCCCTCATGTGAATCCTGCCAGATGTTCACTTGACTAAAGTATGATTCCTTACTGCCTGCTATGTGATGTTCAGGTGACTTCCACCTTATTCTTCTTCCCCTATCCTCAACCAAGTGTTTTTAAAACTTTTCTCATAAACTGCACATTTTAAATATTTCAGCATGGATGCATTGGCCTTTAACCAATTCCTCTCAACAGTAGTGGCCTAAAGTCCCCCTCCAAGAATAATGTGAGAGTCGCACCTGAAGCCCTTAAAAGTTATGCTCACAATGACTCAGAATTTTTGCTACAAAGGAGCAAAATGGTAACTGCTGCTTCCTCTGCTCCAAAGTAGCTTTTCAAACCAACTCAACCTCCAAATTTCAACGTGGTTAATGTGCGACAGCCACTGCCCTTGCATTCAAACAGGTTTCTGGATCAAGCCATAACCTCAAGCCAGTTATCAAAGAATCATTGTTTGGTAGCCTACCACTGATCTCAAGCCAGTTTTCTCATGGAGACCTGAACTTTCGATGAAATGGCAATAGGTGGTTGTCTTGGCTACACTCTGGTACACAAGTATTTCCTTTTCTCTGTGTTTATGTGAATTTTACCAAGGAATGTAGAAGGGTAACTCAAAAGTTAGCATCACACCATCACTGAAAGTGACAAGATCAACCTATAATGCCCTCAGGGCATTCTCTTGATGGTCATATAATTCTTGTGGGACAGGATGTAAATATCGAGAGATCCCATGTCATTGCTATGAGATTTTAAGCTGGTATACACCTGATTTGCCACTACTGGCTAAAACAAGCAATTCCAAAAAATATTGAAGAAACTGCCTCAATGTCAATATCTCAGTTTTCTTTCCATGGTCGTAAAATGCATCCCTCTCAGAATATGTAATCTAAAGTTTGCTAGAGAGGAATTCTGAGGCAGCCATTCTTTCTGTCATGAAGAGGTATGTTCACAATGACTCAGTTTTTTACCTATAATACAGCCAGGTGGTCACTGCTATTTCTACAACTCTAAAGTATCTTCCTCAAATAAACTCAACCTCCATATTTTAATGCAGTCAATATTTTGAGCAGCTCGTATCGCCTACAAGCAGCTTGCCTGACCACAACTGAAAGCTCAGGCCAGTTATCTAAGAATCATTGTCTGATAGTCTACACTGCTGTCCTCAGGTAGTCTTCTCATGCAGAATTGATATTTTCATTGAAGGAAAGTGAGGTGGCCTTCTTGGCCATGCTCTTTCTTGTACACATACATGGACTCTCTTTTTCTCTGTGCTTATGTGAATTTTACCGAGGAATGTAGAAGGGTAACTCAAAAGTAAGTGCCACACCATCACCCCATATCACGTGATCTCCCTGTGATGCCAGTCTCTTGATGCTTATGTGATTCCTGTGGGGCAGCCACGTGAATATCATGAGATTCTTGAGTACTTGGTATCAGATTTTCAGGCGACTTCCACTTCATTTTCCTCAGCAGGCCTAAAGAAGAGATTCCAGAACATATTGAAAGACTGACTCAATGTCATATTCTCAGCTTTCTTAACATGATCGTTAAGCCAATCCCTCTCAGAATTTGTAGTCTGAGGTTTGCTGGAGAAAAATTCAGAATTTGTTATTCTTTGCCTGAAGAAGAGGTATCCACACAATGACTCAGCAATTTATCTATAGTTAAGCAAAATGGCGGCTGTTATTTCCACTGTTATTTATTTGCTTCCTTGCAGGATACTCAACCACCAAGTTTCATCATATTTCATATGCTACTCCACCTCCTTTGCCAGAGGGCAGGTTTTCTGACAACATACTAAACCTGAGGCAAATTAAAGATCATTGTCTGGACTCATATACCATTGATCTCAAGTACATTTTGTGATATGGACACAACATATGATTGGAGGTCATTTACAAGGCTGTCTCAGCCACCTTCTGTTACACACAGAAAATAGTTTTCTCAGTGTTTATGTGAATTTTATCAAGTGATATGCTCTCATCATTCTGTGACAGCCTGCTGAAATGTAATAAGGAAAGAGTTAATTTAAAAAACCTGAAAACTAGACAAAGGAGGTCTATACCTTAGTAATGTTTAACTAAAGCAAAAAGGCCTAGTTCCCGGAACCCTTAACTACCTCCCGTTAATCATGAAATTTGTAACAATGTAATAATGAACTTATACACTAACTGCCATTTTTAGCTTGTGTTGCCCTGCTCACTTGCCTGGCATGAGAAACAATCAATTGTATATAAGCTGGACATGATTCTTGTTCGGGGCTGCTCCTAGCAAGGACAGCCACCTCTTAACAAACAGTCTTTGAGAGCATACTTGGTTTGGTCTATTCAATATTGGCCACAATAATTCCAAAGGAAGCACTACGTTATCTCCATGTGTGACATGATTCCCTTTGTTTCATACAGGCAGGTCTTCAACAAGCACTGGATTCTGATGGGGTGGTCAAGAGATACTCTCATGACACTTCGGGGCCGATGGTGCCAAGGCTCACCAAAAGATCCCAACAACTCTGATGCTGGGACCTCACCACAGTCCTACCCTCCATGTTAAGGACTTGTCTGGAGGACCCCTACTGGGGCAATGGGAGATTGGACTGAACCCGGAAAAGATGTACTGGACATGTGACAAGTATAATCTTACTAATTGTGTCTCCACAGTTCCCACTGGGACCGCAGTAGTGGTTCAGTGTTTGCTTTAGGTTTTGTGTAATTCTGAGCTTGTGCCTGTTTCCTCCATTGCTAAAATATTTTATCAGCTCCTTCATGAAAATCCATGCTAAGGTGCATAGAGTTAGGCTCCAGGCTCAAGTTTAAAAACAGTTTAACCCCCCGATGGCAGAGGCTGGTAGCCAGTGACGGGTAAGATTCCTCCTGGGTGAAATCAACCTAAAACAGGGCATGAATGATGGAATTCATGTGCCAATGATGGGTAAGGTTTACACCTTGCGGAGGATCATCTAAGACAGGCACAGTCCATCTGCCCCATAGCTGGGAAGGCTATGGCTTGTAATAAAAAAGGGGGAGATGTTGAGAGCCATTTTGCTGAATGCCCTACAGACAGGATTAAAGTTGCCTGCAAGCTAGAATTGTGCAGGGCAGGTGGGCTCATTAATGAATAAGCTCTTTACTGAAGGAGGAAGATTGGCTTAATGAATAAGCTTGTTACTGAAGGAGGAAGATTGGCTTAATGGATAAGCTTGTTACTGAAATTGTTTCCATATCTGTGGGTGTTGTTTCTCATGTACATCCTAGGGTATAAATATACTGTTTTTAATAAACTTGGGGCACAGTATTCACTGTTAGCCCTCCTGACTCTATCTCTTTGTCTCTATCTTTTGTCTCTCTCTCTCTCTTCTCTCTCTCTCTCTCTCTCTCTCTCTCTCTCTCTCTCTCTCTCTCTCTGTTTCTCAATCCTCACTCCCCTCCTCAGGAACTGTTCGATCTTAGCTGGCTGGCTCTGTGATGGAAACTATTGTGAAGTCCATGGCCCAAACACCAAAGCTGTCTACTCTTACAGAAAACAAAAAAGACCTTTGTTCATGGTAACAGCACTATCTTCCATTCAAATGATGTAGCCTGGAGACTCATGCCCACATCTCAAGCCAGTTTTTTCCTAACACTAATACAATGGAAGCCTAGACCAAAGACCCGAAGCCTGTCCTTAATTAAAATTAGTAGTTTGGAGTTGTTCAATCACAAGGCCAATCTTTCCTCTGGCAAGAAAATCTTTCTTATAGAACTAGAACCTTGGCTACATGCCTGGATTTTCTCTTATGAGTGAGAGTGGTGACTTTGGCTTGCAGTTCTAATCCCTTCACCTTATTTAGGAATTAGAGCTGAGACCTATTCACACAGCATTTCTTCTGTTTTTTTTTTCTAACAGATTTTGAAGTGGTGGCCTGAGCTCACAGTTCCAAGCTTATGTACCCTGAACAAATATCACGTGGTGTCCCAGGCCCACTGCAACTATCCTGTCTTTATGCAGGGGAAACAAGAATGAAGACTTAGGTCTGCGACATCAAGTGTAGCAGGATTCGAAGTGCAGACCTAGGATTCCAAGGTCAAGATTGTCTAATTGATAACACGTTAGATAAAACAACTTCTCAAACTGCACTTAAGTGTGCCCCTGTGTGTAGAAATGCATGTAAATTTTATGGCTCACAAAGAAAGTTGTCTTCTCTGAACAAAAAGAAGAATGGAGGCCTATGTTCATGCCGACAACACAGTTTTTCCTTAAAAGGATGTATTGTCGTGACATGAGCCCAAGGCACAAAGCTTGGCTTTTTGTAAGTATTATTACCAAGGAGACTGGTACCCATAGCAATAAATCTGTGTTCTTTGAAAAGTAGTAGAGAGGAGACCTTACCCCACAGGGCAAGCCTGTCTTCAGGTAAGAGGACCTGATCTCAGGATCTAGGACCTTGTCTCCTGCCTTGATTTCTAATCAGGTACGAATGCTGACCTTGGTTTGCAGGTCAAATACTTGCCCCTCTTTTCAGGAAGTAGAGCTGAGAACTTGACCCACTGCATTTCTTCAGTCTGTCCCTAACAGAGACTAAAGCAGTGGCCTGGGGTCAAGTTTCTAAGCCTATTCTCTCTTAACTAATGCCATCTTTTGTCCCAGTCACACAACAACAAGCCTGTTTTATGGAAGAGAAACTAGAACTTAGACTGTGGAGATCGGCACCAAGCCTGGAACTCCTAATAGAAAGTAGCTGGCAGCCACAGGCCCACAAGGTCTAGACCAACCAAATGGTAAGAAAGTCCAGACTGAAGACCTAGTCCACAACACCCAGCCTGGCCCCTGTTTCCAGAAACTCTTCGGGAGATATTGGCCTACAGAACCAAAACATCCTCTCCAAAAAGTTGGAAATATGGAGGACTTGATTCATTGCACTGAGACTGTTCTCCCTTTAAAATATTTATGATAGAAATTTGAGCTGATGAAACCAAACTTTTGTCATCCTAAGAGTCCATTCAGCACAAACTGGTTTAGGGCACCATTCTTTTATGCTGTCCTTTAGTTACTATGTTCAACAGAGAATTGCTTAAAGGCAATGACTCAATGCTGAATATTGAAAATAAGAGTTATGAGATGAGTTTTGAAAACATTTGTTTCAAAATAGGGGAAGAGAAATAAGGTGGAAATCACCTGAAAGTCACTTAGAAATCACTAGAGAATCATGTGGATATCAAGTAAACACCTGGAGGGATTCAAGTGGAGATCAAGGAAGACCCTCCAGGAATCTGGTGTCTACCAGATGACTGGTCTTATTGCAGTGTCTGTAAGTTTTCACCTTACCTCTTCCAGGGAATCAGGCTTCAGTTTGTGAAATGTTTTTCACTCAAGTGTAAATGAGACCAGCGTGGTGTTGTGTATTCATATGTCCACCAACTCACCCTAGTGCTGGCAGAGGACTGGGTCCTGGGACATGGACTCCCATAGACATTTTTTCCTACTAAGAAAGTCTTGTGACCATGTGCCACATCCTCTATCTAAAGATCCATTAAGTAAAGTTAGGCTAGATTGTGTGTGCCAAGGTCTATACTCTACTTCCTGGAAAGAAAAGCAATGTGCGGCTGTGCTTCCACTCTCTACAATCGAGTAACTTACAAAAGAATTCAGGCTTTGATTCAGGTTTCTTCATGCTATAACTATGTTCTATTACCATGAGGAAGGCTTGCTGCTGTAAGGTATGGTCACCTTTTAATATTTGTATAAAAGTAAAATTGGTGACATGGAACCAGTTTGTGTGAAATATACTGTTATGATGACACAAGTTGGTGTCTTCGGCACAATTTCTATTGTAAATAGTTTAAAGAAAGGACAGTCTTAGAACTGAGCTCCAAGTCCTCCATTCTTCTTTATTCTAGGAGATGACAGCTTGAATATGTAGGCCCAGGTGTCCACATAGTTTCATGTAGCAGGGGCCAGGATGGATGTTTGTGGGCCTAGGACTTCAGACTAAATATTGTTACCAAATAAATGATCTTGAGGTTGTGACCCTGAGTTTATCTGTTTTTTTTTTTTTTAGGTGATCAAGTCTTGGTTCAGATCTCCACAGTCTCCATTTTATTTTTCCTTGCATAAAGAAGGCTTTTGCTTTGAGTCAGAACTCCAGGCAACATTTTTCACAGAAAACAGGCTTGTAAATTGGGCATATGCCACCATTTCAGTCTTTGTTGGAGAAAACATGAAGAAATGCTGTGGGCTAATTTATTAGATCTCCTTCCTGGAAATCAAGGTAGGAATTGGAACTGCAAAACCAAAGTCAACACCATGGTTTCTAATAGGAAATAAAGGTAGAAAACAAGGTCCTAGTTTTTTAGATGAGACTCAAATTACATGAGGACAAGTTGCCCTGTGGTTTAAGTTTATTCTATGTGCTAGTTTTCAGAGAGGACAGCTTTAGTGCTTTCGGCTCAGTCTCCCTTCTACTTTCTGTTAAAAAAAGACAGGCCTTGTGCCTTGGGCCCGTGTCAACAATTCATATATATCTTCACAAGGAATGATGATGTAGTGCTCACTTGTAGTGACAAGTGCATATCATTGAGAAAATTCACACCGACACTGAGAAGTTATTAATCTATGTAGAGCAGACGGTGGCCGAGACAGCCTCATTATGATCCTCCAATGAAATGTCATGTCCACATTACAAATCTAATTTGAAGTAAGTGGTATATGTGGGCAGTCAATGATCTTTACTTTGCCTCTAGTTTTGTCTGTTTCTCAGCAAAACGGCTTTATGTTCATGGGAGTAACAGTTGCACATTGGCAAGGTTGATAATTGTGCCTGAGTGTGCTGTGAGGCAGCAATGGAATAGTGGTGGAAACAATAGCCATCATTTTTCTGTATTGTAGGAAAAATGCTGAGTGATTGTGAGGATACTACTTGATGGTGGAAAGAACAACTGCCTCAGAATTTTTACTAAACCTCAAACTACAAATTCTGAGAGGTACTGTCTTAGCCACAAAGAAACCTGAGATCTGACATTGAGGCTGTTCCATCAACATGTTCTGAAGAGGCATATTTTAGCCTAGTAGAGGAAAGTGAGGTGGAAGTCACCTAGAAATCTCGTCATAAGAATTAGGGAATCTGGCGATACTCATGAAGCTTTCCTACAAGATTCACATGTCCATCAAGAGACAGGCATGAGGGCATCACATGGAGTCACGTAATATTGGGTTGATGGTGTAACATTCACTTTTGAGTTATCCTTCTCCATTCCTTGGTAAGATTTAGCAACCATTGAGGGAATGATAGTGTATAACATAGCTACCCAACGGCCCTTCAATTGAAAGGTCATGTTTGCATGACATGGTTTGCTTGAGGACAGCAGCATAGGTTAGCGGACAATTGTTAGATAACTGGCCTAAGGTTTCATCTGTGATCAAACAACCTGTTTGAACGCAATGGAAGTGCAGTCAAACATTAACTGCGTTAATATTTGGAGGCTGATATTGATGATGCTATTTTAGAGCGGTGTAAACTGTAAACGCCATTTTGCTGTGGTATAGCAAAAATGCTGAGTCATTGTTATTACAACTCTGAACAGCTTCCTGTGGGACTCTCGCACTATATTTTTATATGAACCTTTGGCCAGTACTGTCGATAGGGAATTGCTTAAAGGCCAATGACTCCATGCTGAATGTTGAAAATAAAAGTTTATGAGACAAGTTTTGAAAACACTTGTATGAGAATGGGGGAAGAGGAATAAGGTGAAAATCACCTGAAAATCACTTAGAAATCACTAGGAAATTCTGCTGAGATCAAGTAAACACTTGGTTTATTTCACATGAGAATCAAGAAATACCCCACACTAATTTGATATCTACCAAGTGACCAGTCTTCTTGTGGTGGCCATAGGGTTTCACTTTACTTTGTAGAATGAACTAGGCTTCAGAGCATAAATTGTATTACAAATGAGTTTACATTATATATGAGACTGGCATGGTCCTGTGTTTTTAAACATTCCCCAACTTACCCCAGTTCCAACAGAGGACTGCCTCCCAGGCTATGGACTTCCAATGACATTTTTTTTCCTAACAAGAAAGTCTTGTGACTGTTTGCCAAGTCCTCTACCTAAAGATTCGCTATGTAAAGTTAGTCTAGATTCTGTGGGCCGAGGTCTGCACTCTACTTTCTAGAAATAGGAGCCATACTTAGTTGTGATTCCAAGCTCACTAGTGAGTTTTATATAGAATAGTAGAGGCTTTGGCCAGAATTTGTAGTGCCCACACTACCTTCTCTTACTAGAAGAAAGGCTTGGTGCTTAAAGGTATGGTCACCTTTCAATAACTGTCTAAAGGAAAATTGGTGACACGGGACCAAGTTGTTCAGAATGTACTCTTATGATGACACAGGGTTGGTGCCATCAGCCCAATTTCTACCCTAAATTTTTTCAAGGGAGTACAGTTGGAGGTGCACCAGTCCTCCATTTTTTCCTCCTCCTAGGAGATGACAGCTTGGATCTATAGGCCAACAGGAGCTTCAGGTAACAAGGGCCAGGCTGGATGTTTGTGGGCCTAGGTCTTGAAATTGGACTTTGTTATTAATTGGATGATCTTGACTTTATGGGCCTAGATTTAAGTATGTCCTTCAAAGGTCTAGGCTTGTTTCAGATTTCCAGTCTCCATTTTATTTTTTGTTTGCTAAAGAAGGCTTTTGCTTTCAGACTAGGACTTCAGGCAACATTTGATCAAAGAAATCAGGCTTGGAACTGTGGGCTTACACCACCCTTTCATTCTATGACAGAGAAAGTCATAAAAAAATACTCTGGGCTAATTTCTCAAGTCTACTTTCTGGAAATAGAGTTAGGGATTGTAACTGCAACAAAGGACAGCACACAAGATCACAAAAGAAAATGAAGGCTGGTGACTAGGTCATAGGTTTCGAGATAAGACTCAAATATACTTCTCATTAGGTAACTGTCTTGATATTTGTGCTCTTGTCAGACAACCTGCTTGTACACAATGGGAGCAGCGATCATACATTAACTGCATTGATAATTAGAGGCTGAGTCTGAATGATGAAACTACCTTTGAGCAGTGGAAACTCTAAGCATCATCATGTTTTTGTAGCACAAGTGATGAGACGTGAGTATAACCATTAATGGTTCTGTTGGGAAATGCATGCTTTCTTGAAGATGAACCTCAGGCTACTGCTATCGGGAAGAATTTGCTTAAAGGCCAATGAAACATTGCTGAAATATTGAAAATAAAAGTTTTTGAGGTGTGTTTTGAAAACACCTGTTTGAGGATAATGGAAGAGAAATTTTTAGGTGGAATTTACCTAAAAATCACGTAGTAATCACCAGGGAAGGTCAAATGAATACCTGGAGTATTCATGTGGATTCAAGGAAGACCCTGCAGGAATCTAGTGTCTACCAAGTGACTAGTCTTGTTGCTTTGGCTCTAGGTTTTCACCTTACTCTTACAATGAATCAGGCTTTAGTTTGTGAAATGTTTTTCATTCGAGGGTACCCTGTAAATGAGACTGGCGTGGTGTTGTGTATTTACAGGTCCACACCACACCCAGTTCTGGCAAAAAACTGGGTCCTGGGCAATATACTTCCATTGACTTTTTTTCCTACCAAGAAGGTCTTGTGCCATGTCCTCTATCTAAAGATCCATTAAGTAAAGTTAGGCTAGATAATATGTTCCAAGGCCTCCACTCTACTTCCTGGACTAAAAGCAATGCCTGGTGGTCCTTCTAGGCTTTCCGACTGAGTAACTTACAAAATAGTTTAGGCTTTGATCCAGGTTTCTTAGTGCCCAAACTATGTTTTATTACCAGGGGAAAAGTTTGGTGCTGTAAGGTATATTCACCTTTCAATAACTGTATCAAAGAGAAATTGGTGGCATGAAACCAGTTTGTGCTGAGTGTACTGTTATTGAGAACACAGGTTGGTTTCTTTGGTCTAATTTCTATCATTAATATTTAAAAGGAGGACAGTGTTGGAACCATGTTCCGAGTCCTCCATTCTTCCTCTTTCTAGGTGATGAAGCTTGATTTTGTAGGCAGTGGGGTCCAAAATAGTTTCAGGTTTCAGAAGCCAGGCTGGATCTATGTGAGGACAGGTCTTCAGACTGGATATTGTTATCAATTGAATAATCTTGAAGTAGTGGCCCACAGCTAACTGCTTTTTTTAGATAGTCCAGGCTTGGTTCAGATTTCCACTGTCTTCATTTATTTTTTCTTCCATAAAAAAAGGCTTTTGCTTTGAGCTAGTTCTCCAGGCAACATTAGTTCAGAGAAAACAGGCTTGGAATAGGCTTACGCCACCATTTCAATCTATGGGAGAAATTCGAAAGGAGTGCTGTGGGCTAATTTTTCAGATATATTTCCTGGAAATAGGGGTAGGGATTGGAACTGCAAAACCAAAGTAAGCACCCTGGTTTCTAATGGGACACAGAGACAGGTGACAAAGTACTAGGATTCTAGATAAGACTCAAATTACATGAGGACTTGCTCTTTGGATGAAGTTCTCCTGCCTACTAGTTTTCAGACAGGATGGGCTTAGTGCTTTGGGTCCCAGATTTCCTTCTACTTTTTGTGAGAAAAACACAGGCCTTGAGCTTTTGACCCCTGTCACCAGTTTATACCCTCACAAGGAAGGATAATGTAGGGCTCCCTTTGTACTGACAAATGCATATCACTGAGAAAATTCACATTAACACTGAGAAATCATGAATATGTGCAGAACAGAAGGTGGACAAGACAGCCTTCTAACTGGCCTCCAATTGAACGTTGTGTCTACATTACAAATTAAAATGAAGTCAACGGTATATGCAGGCAGTAAATGATCTTCAATTGGCCTCAATGTTCATTTGTCCAGAAAACTGCCTTATGTTCATGGAGGCAACAGTTGCACATTTGCCGCATTGATCATTGAGCCTGAATGTGCTTTGAAGCAGCAATAAGATAGTGGTAGAAACAACAGCCATGATATTTCTGTATTGTAGGAAAAATGCTGAGGAATTGTGAGAGTACCACTTGATGGTGGAAAGAACAGCTGCCTCAGAATTTCTCTAACCAAACCTCAGACTACAAATTCTGAAGGAGAATGGCTTAACCACCATACAAAGAAAACTGAGATATTGACATTCAGGCTATTATATCAATGTGTTCTGAAGAGGTTTATTTTAGCCTAGCAGAGGGAAGTGATTTGGATGTTGCATGGAAATCTCATACCAAGAATGAGGGAATCTTGTGATACTCACTAGGCTTCCCTGCAGGATTCATGTGAACGTCAAGACACAGGCCTGAGGGCATCCCATGGTGTCACGTGATATTGGTTTGAGGTATGGCACTCACTTTTGGGTTACCCTTCTCCATTCCTTACTAAAATTTGGATAACCACTGAGAAAATGATAGTGTCTGTGTAACATAGCCACCTAACAACCCTTCAATATAAAGGCCATGTCTGTGTGAGATGGTTCGCTTGAAGATGATGACATTGGTTAACATACAGTTGTTGTTAGATAACTGGACCTAGGTATCATCTGTGGTCAGGCAACATTCTCGAAAGCAATAGAAGCTTCTGTTGAACATTAACTGCGTTGATATTTGGAGGCTGAGTCTGCTTGACGAAGCTACTTTCGAGCGGTGGATACTGTAAGCACCATTTTGCTGTTTTTAGCAAAGATGCTGAGTCACTGTGAGTATAACTCTGAACGGCTTTTGTGGTACTCCCATACAATTATTTTATGCGAACCTTTGGCTACTACTCTTGACAGGAAGTTGCTTAAATGCCTATGACTTCATGCTGAATATTGAAAATAAGAATTTATGAGATGAGTTTTGAAAACGTGTGTGAAAGTACGAAAGAGGAATAAAGTGGAAATCACCTGAAATCACTAAAAAAATTACTAGGGAATCACGTAGAGATCAAGTAAACACCTGGTAGAATTCACATGGAGATCAAGTAAACACCTGGTAGAGGTGGAATTCACATGGTGAATGTAGTGCTTTCTCTGAAGTGACGAGTGCATATAACTGAGAAAATTTACATTAACTCTGAAAAATTATTAGTATTTGTGGAATCGAAGTTGGCTGAGACAGACATCATACTGATCTCCAATTGAATGTCATGTCCACATTACAAATTTTATGTGATGTCAACGGTATATGTGGGAAGTCAATTATCTTTAATTTGCCTCTACTTTTGTTTATTTGTTAAGAAAACTACCTATGCCATTGGAGATAGAAGTCGCACATTGGCTGCGTTGAGAATTGAGCTTGAGTGTGCTGTGAGGTAATGAATGAATAGTGGTTGAAACTTTAGCTGCCATATGCTTTATTGTAGAAAAAATGCCGATTCATGGTGAGGATAACTCTTCATTGCAAAAAGAATGGCTGCTTAATAATTTCTAAAAATATGTGAGAGACTGGCTTAACCAATATGAAAAAAAAAAGCTAGGGTACTGACATGGAGGAAGTTTCTTCAACGTATTCTGAAAAGGCTTATATTAGTCTAGCTAAGGTCATGAGTTGGAAGTCAGCTGAAAATCTCATATTAAGTATTAGGGAATCTCACGATACTCATGAGGCTTCCTGCAGGATTCATGTGACCAAGAAGAAACTGGCCTGAGGGCAACACATGAAAATCATATGAAATTGGGGTAATCGTGTAGCGCTTACTTTTGTGTTACCCTTCTGCATTCCTTGGTAAAATTCACATAAGTACTGAGAAAATAAGATTACTTGTGTAATATAGCCACCTAACAGCCCCTCAATTAAAAGCTCATGTCTGCTTGAGAGGACTTGCTTAAGGATGGCAGCATAGGCTAACACACACTTGTCATTAGGTAACTGCTCTGAGATTTCATCTCTGGTCAGGCAACCTGCTTCTATACAATGGGAGCAGTGACCACACTTTAACAACATTGAAATTTAGAGGCTGAGTCTTAATGATAAAGCTACCTTACAGCAGTGGATACTCTAAGCTCCATTATGCTATATTGAAGCAGAAATGCTGAGTCATTGTGAGCATAACCATTAACAGTTCCGGCAGGAGATCCATGGTATTCTTGAAGAGTGTATTAAAACACTTTGAAGATAAGGGAAGAGGAAAAAAGGTGAATGTAACCTAAAAATCATGTAGTAATCATCCAGGAATGACAGAGAGGTCAAGTGAATACTTGCAGGGATTCACATGGGGATGGAGGAAGACCCTGAAGGAATCTGGTGTTGACCAAGTGACTAGTCAGGTTGCTTTGGCTGAGGTTTTCATTCTACCTTCTTACAAGAAATGCTTTGCACTCAAGTGTACTGTGTAAATGAGACCAGCAAGGTGGTGTGTGTTCAAACGTCCACAGAACTTATGCTACTTCTGGCAGAGGACTGGGTCCTGGGCCATGGATATCCATTGACATATTTTCCTACCAAGAAGGTCATATGACCATGTGCCACATTCTCTATCTAAAGATCTGTTAAGAAATTTAGACTAGATTCTGTATGCCACGGTGTCCGCTCTACTTCCTGGAAACGAAAGCAATGCTTGGCTGTGATTTCAGGCAACGCTATTGAGTAACTTACAAAAGAGTTCAGGCTTCATCCAGGTCTTGGTGGCCAAACTATGTTCTATTACCAGTGGAAACCCTTGGTGCTAAGGTTTGGTCACCTTTCAATAATTGTATGAAAGAAAAATTGGTGACGTGGAACCAGTTTGTTATGATGACAGAGATTGGAGTCTTCAGCCCAATTTCTCTCTTAAATACTTTTAAGTATGGACCATATTGGAACCACACACTGAGTACTCCATTCTTCTTCCTTCTAGAAAATGACAGCTTGATTCTGTTGGCCAAGATGTCAAAGCATTTCAGTTAGCAGAAGCCTGGCTGAATGTTTGTGGGTATAGAATTTTTGACTGGATATTGGTACCAATAGAGTAATATTAATGTTGTGTCCTTCAGTTTAACTGCTCCTTTTTAAGTGATTAAGGCTTGGTTCTGATTTCCACAGTCTCCATTTTATTTTTTGTTCCATAAAGAATCCTTTAGCTTTCAGCCAGGGCTTCAGGCAGCATTTGTTCACAGAAAACAGGCTTGGAACTTGGGCATACTCCACCATTTCAGTCTATGTCACAGAAAGTTAGAAAAAATGATGTGGGATAATTTTTCAGATATACTTACTACAAATAGGAGTAGGGATTGGAACTGCAAAAACAAGGTCAACACCTGGTTCCTAATAAGAAACAGAGTTAAGAGACAAGGTCCTTGATTTTTAGATAAGACTCAATATACACAAGGACAGGCTTAGTGTTTTTGTCTGGTTCCCTTCTACATTTATTTTTTAAAGAATGGCCTCGTGACTTTTTTTCCAATTCACCAATTCATATCCTCACAAGCAATGATGATGTAGTGGTCCTTTGTAGTGACAAGTGCACAAAACTGAGAAAATTCACATCAAAACTGAGAAATCACTAGGGTACGTGAAATAGAAATTTACCAAGACAGCCTCCTAACTATCCTTCAATCGAATGTTGTGTCCACATTACAAATTAATTTGAAGTCAAAGGTATATGCAGGCAGTCAATGATGTTTACTTCACCTTTAGTTCTGTCTGTTTTTCAGGAAAACTGCCTTATATTCCTGGAAGCAACAGTTCCATATTTGTGGCGTTGATAATTGAGCCTGAGTGTGCTCTGAGTTAGTGACGGTTTGTGGTAGAAACAATAGCTGCCATTTTTCTGTACTGTAAGAAAAATCATCGTAAGAAAAGTCATTGTGAGGATTCCAATTGATGGCACAAAGAAAGACTGCCTCAGAATTTCTCTATACCAAACTTCAGACTACAAATTCTAAGAGGGACTGGCTTAATCACCAAGGAAAGTATACTGAGATATTGACATTGAGGCCGTTCCACTAACTTGTTTAGATGAGGCTAATTTTTGTAGCAGAGGAAAGGGAGGTGAAATTCCTTTGGTAATCTTGTCTCAAAAATTAGGGAGCCACATGATATTGAGCTGATGGTGTGGCACTCACTTTTGAGTTACTCTTCTCTATTTCTTGGTAAAATTTAGATAACCACTGAGAAAATGATAGTGTCTATGTAACATAGCCACCTAACAGCCCTTTAATCAAAAAGTCATGTCTGCAAGAGAAGGATCGTTTGTGGACAGTGGCGTAGGTTAACATAATTAGTGTTAGATAACTGACCTTAGGTTTCATCTGTGTTCAGGCCACCTGCTTGAATGCAATGGAATCTGCATTTGGAGGCTGAGTCTGCTTGACAAAGCTACTTTAGATAGGTGGAAACTGTAAGCAAAATATTGCTGTAGTATAGCAAAAATGCTCAGTCATTGTGTGTATAACTCTGACTGGCTTCATGTGTGACTCCTGCGCTATTTTTAATGTGGACCTTTGGCACTACTGTAAACAAGGAAGTGCTTAAAGTTCAATGACTCCATGCTGAATATTGAAAATAAGAGTTGATGAGTTTTGAAAATGTTTGAAAATAGTGCAAGAGGAATAAGGTGGCAAATCACCTGAAAATTATTTAGAAATCACTGGGGAATCATGAGGTTATCAAGGAACCACCTGGTGGAATTCACATGGGGATAAACAAATACCCCGCACTACTCTGGTATCTACCAAGTGACCAGTCTTGTTGCTTTGGTGGTAGATTTTCATTTTACTTCATAGAATGAACCAGGCTTCAGAGCTTGAATCATATTGGAAATGAATGTACCTTATATAAATAATATTGGGGTGGTGTTGTGTTTTCAAACATCCTTCAAACTTTCTCTTCAGCAGAGAATTTCCTCCTAGGCCATGGACTTTCAATGACTTTTCTTTTTGTACTAAAAATGTCTTGTGAATGTTTACCACATCATCTACCTAAAAATTCATTATGTAATATTAGGCTAGATTCTGTGGGCCAAAGTTTTCACTATACTTCTTAGAAATAGGAGCAATACTGGGTTATTATTCCAAGCTCCCCATTCAAATGTTTTAAAGAACACTCCAGCCTTGTCCAGTTTTCTTAGTGCCCACACTACCTTCCCTTACCAAAAGAAAAGCTTCATGCTGTGAAGTATGGTCACCTTTCAATAATTGTCTAAAAAGGAAAATTGGTGACATGGGACCAGATTGTGCTGAACGTACCATTATGATGACACAGGGTTGTTTCCATTGGGCCTATTTCTACTGTAAATGCCTTCAAGGGAGTACAGTCTTGGAGATGTGCCCTGAGCCCTCCATTCTTCCTCCCTCTAAGAGATGACAGCTTGGTTCTATAAGCCCAGGTCCTCACAAGAGTTTCAGGTAACAAGGGCCAGGCTGGATGTTCGTGGGCCTCCGCCTAAGCCTGGACATTGTTACCAATTGGATGGTCTTGACATTGTGGGCTTGGGCTTTAACTATGTCCTTTTATGAGGTCTAGACTTATTTCAGATTTCAATAGAATAAGTTTTATATTTTCTTCCCTAAAGAGGACTTTTGCTTTGTGACAAAGACTTCAGGCAGCATTTGTTCACAGAGAACAGGCTTCGAACTGTGGGATTACACCACCCTTTCAGTCACCACAGAGAAAGTCATAAGACATACTGTGGGCTAATTTCTCAAATCTACCTTCTAGAAATAGTGATAGGGTTTGTCACTGTAACAAAGGATAGCACACTGGATCTCAATAGGAAATTCAGGCAGGAGACAATGTCCTAGGTGTCGAGATAAGATTCAAATTACATTAAGACAGACTTGCCCTGTGGTTTAAGTTATCCTATCTACCAGTTTTTAGAAAGGATGGGATTGAGCCTTCATTCCTAGTATCCCTTCTACTTTTTGTTAGGAAAAGGTAGGCTTGTGACTTAAGTCCATGTCATTAATCCATATCCTCACAAGGGAAGATGATGTAGTGCTTTCTTTGAAGTGACAAGTGCATATCACTGAGGAAATTCACATCAACACTGAGAAATCATGAGCACATTGACTACGTTCATTATTGAGCCTGAGTGTGCTGTGAGGCAGAGAATGGATAGCAGTTGAAGCCATAGCTGCCTTATTGATTTATTGTAGCAAAAACACTGAGTCAATTTGAGGATAGTTCTTCACTGCAAAAAGGACAATTGCTTAAGAATTTCTCTATATCAAATCACAACCCAAAAACCTGTGAGAGACTGGCTTAACCAATATGGAAAAAAGTTGATATATGGGCATTGAGGCATTCAATGTGTTCTGAAAAGGCTTGTATTAGTCTAGCATAACTAATGAGGTAGAAAGTCCTGGAAATATACCAAGAATTAAGTAATCTCGTTATACTCACAAGGCTTTCCCTCAGGATTCACGTGACCAGGAAGAGAATGGCCTGAGGGCAACACATGAAAATCATGTGAAATTGAGGTAATAATGTCGTGCTTACTTTTGTGTTACCCTTCTACATTCATTGGTAAAATTCACATAAGCACTGAGAAAATCAGATTACCTGTATAACATAGCCACCTAACAGCCTTTCTATCAAAACGTCATGTCTGCATGAGAAGACTTGCTTGAGGATGGCGGCATAAACTAACACACACTTGTCATTAGGTAATTTCCCTGAGGTTTTATCTCTGGTCAGGAAACCTGCTTGTGTATGATGGAAACAGAGGTCTCACATTAAGTGCATTGAAATTTAGAGGCTGAATCTGAATGACGAAGCTACATTCAAGTGGTGGAAACTCTAACAGCCATTTTACTGTATTGTAGCAGAAATAGTAAATATGAGCATAACTCCAAATGGTGTTGTGGCCAATACTGAATAGACCATATATACCAGATATGCTCTCAAAAGCTGTTTATTAGTCGGTGGCTGTCCTTGCTAAGAGCAGCCCAGAACAAGAATCATGTTCAGCTTATATACAATTGATTGTTTCTCATGTCACCCAAGCGAACAGGGAGACACAAGCTAAAATTGGCAGTTAGCGTATAAGCTCATTGTTACATTGTTACAAATTTCATGATTAAGGGGAGGTGGTTAAAGGTTCCGGGAACTAGGCCTTTTTGCTTTACCTAACATTATTAAGGTATAGACTTCTTTTGTCTGGTTTTCAGGTTTTTAATTAACTCTTTCCTTATCACATTTCAGCAGGTTGTCACAAGGGTTCTGGTAGGAGATCCATGCTATTCTTAAGTTGAATCTTAGGCTACTACTGTCAAAAAAATTAATTAAATGGCAATGAATCAATGCTAAAATATTAAAAATAAAAGTTTATGGGGCATGTTTTGAAAACACCTCTTTGAGCATAGGGGAAGAGGATTAAGGTGAAGTCACCTGAAAATCACATAGTTATGACCAGGGAATTACATGGAGGTTAAGTGAATACCTGGAGAAATTTGTGGGTGGATCAAGAAAGACTGCAGGAATCTGGTTTCTACCAGTTGACTAGTTTTGTTGATGTGGCTGTGGGTTTTCTTACCTCTTACAATGTGTGTGAAATATTTTGCACTTGAGTATACACTGTAAATGAGACCAACATGGTGTTGTGTAGTCAAACATCCACACAACTTACCATTGTCCATCAGAGGACTGGGTCCTGGGCCATGGGCTTCCATTGACATGTATTCCTAACAAGAAGATCTTGTGACTGCATGCAACGTCCTCTATCTACAGATCCGTTAAGTTACGTGAGGTTCTATGTGCCAAAGTCTCTGCTCTACATCCTGGAAATAAAAGCAATACTTGGCCGTGTTTCCATGCTCTCAAATTGAGTAACATACAAAACAGTTATCAAGTCATTTCTTAGAACAATACTGCAACCCATTCAAAATAACCGTCTATCACTTAGCTTAAAGGATGAATAAGGAGCAGCATTTCTAAACAGAAGATTACAGAGTGGGAGATGGTACATGGTTCCAAGACTGTCCTCCCTTTAAGTATTTACTATAGGAATTGGGCAGTAGACACCAACTTGTGTCATCATAACAGTAATTTCCGTGTGAAATGATTCCACGTCACCAATTTTACTTTGATACAATTATTGTATGATGAACACAAGTTACAGCACCAAGCCTGATAATACAACATAGTTATGGAGACAGTTTCATGGAACAGGGCTTCTGAGGAAAGATTCCAAGCACACTTCACCAGAAGGATTTCTCTACAAATTACCCTTGACAAGCTGTCTCTCTCAAATGCACCAGCAGGTACTGAAAGTTAGTTAGAACGCCATCAATGTAGAGAAGGGAATTGCAGTTCTTGCCTGTAATTGGGGTAATACATTTTTAATGTGGACAAGTCCTTAGCCAAGTTTTTCTTGACAAGAATGAGGTTCAGTCTTGCTCTGACTTAACTGTATGTCTGTTTGGACGTGTCATGTTTTCAGTACCAGGTATCTGATAAGACACAGTTTTAAAATCCATACTCTTGAGGTTGCTGTCTCTCTTGAATGCATGAGCAGGCATTGAGTGGCAACTTGTTTATAGTTTGTAGTAGTGGCATACTAACATCTTTTCTATACAATCTTTCTTCTTTGCCAAAGAAAACAGAAAGCCACTGTGTATGGCGTGTGTGGCGATGGGTAATTTGTAGGGAATCTCTCTGGTGAGGTGTGCCTAAATCTGTGTTCTCAGAAGCCCTGTACCATACAAATATCCTGTGTTTTGTACTGCATGTGGAAAATGAAACCATCTCCCAAAAATGGTTAGAGGAACATTGACCAACTTTTGGAGCATTAATGCTGGGATGTAAATATGCATAGTGCAGAGGTTGGATCATTTTGAGTAATAATGCTTGAGGCAAAGGCTTTGAAAATAGCCACTTTCACCTGGTAAGATTCTGTTTAGAAACTGTATTTTGTACTCATGCTTTATAGTATGTGATATAGAGCTATTTTGAATGGGTTACAATATAGTTCCAAGAAGCAACTTGATAACTGTACGTTCTGAAGCAAAGTTGAAATCTTCAAACAACTACACAGTTTGAAAATACTGGAAACCTCGGAGTTTTCATTGTGGAAATTAGTATGAAGCGGTTTCAGGTATTTGTTTGTTGGAGGTGAGTGTGTATGCTGGAAAGGCTTTAGCCTGCAGCGATTAACAATATGGTATGATGTTTCAATGCTTTTGCTCACAAGTTGCCATAAGAGGAGATAGAAATACTATGTAGTTTAGAGAAAGTATGCAGCACATGCAAAGGAAAATCCTTTTTGAATACCTGGTTTCTGTCATCCAGAAGTGCAATTAATGATTTGATGCTCGTATGGGCATATTCTTTGAAGTAAGTCAGGACGCTAACGATATACAGAAAGGAGTGGCAGTTCTTGCCTGTAATTGGGATAATACATTTTTAATGCAGGCAAGTCCTTAGCCGCGTTGTTCTTGACACGAGTGATGCTTAGTCTCAGTCTGACATAACTGCATGTCTGTTTGGATGTGTCATGTATTCAGTAGCAGGTATCTGCTGGGACACAATCTTGACATCCATATTCCTGAGGTTGCCGTATGCCTCGAATGCACAAGCAGGTAGTAATACATTGGTAGCTTGTTTGTATTTAGTAGTAAAGGTACACTAAAAGCTTTCATATACAGTCATTCTTTGCCAAGGGAAACAGACAGCCACTGTGTGTGGCATGGAGGGTCCAAGGGTAATTTGTAAAGAAATATTGTGGAATCTGTTCTCAGAAGGCCCTTTGCATACTCAAATCCTAAATGTTTTGTACTGTGTGTGGAAAATGAAACCGTCTCCCAAAGATGTTCAATGGGACACTGACCAACTTTTGGAGCATTTATGCTAAGATCTAAATATGCATACTTCAGAGGTATTCTTGAAACAAAGCTTTGAAAATAGCCACTTAAACTGTGTAAGATTCTATTTAGAAACCATACTCCATACTCATCTTTTATACTAAGTGATATACATATATTTTGAATGGACTGCAGTCTTGTTCTAAATGATGACTTAAAACTGTAGTTTCCAAAGCAAGTAGGAATCTTTCAACAACGACAAAGTGTGAAATAGATACTGGATACCTGGCAGTTTTCATTGTGGCAATTCGTATGAAGTGGGTTCAGGCATCCATTTTTTGGAAGTATCATATATGCTGGAAAGACTTTAGACTTCAGTGATTAACACTGTTGGATGATTTTTCAGACAGTTCTCAAGTCGCTTCTTAGAACTATACTGCAGCCTGTTCAAAATACCTCTATATCACTTAGTATAAAGGATGAGTACAAAGTACAGTTACTAATCAGAAGCCTACATGGTAAAAGTTGCTCTTTTCAAAGCCATTGCCTAAAGCAAAATTACTCAAAATAATCTAACCTCTGAACTAAGCATATTTGGATTTCTGCAGTAATATTCCCAAACTTGGTCAGTGTCCCTCAACATCTTTGGGAGACGGTTTCAGTTTCCACATGCATTACAAAACATTTAGGATTCGAGTATGGAACGGTGCTTCTGAGGATAGATTCCAAGCACACCTCACCAGAAGAATTTCTCTACAAATTACTCATCATCACTACATACCACACACAGTGGCTTTCTGTTTTCCTTGGCCAAGAAAGACTGTATAGGAAAGTTGTTAGTGTGCCGCTACTACAAACTACAAACAAGCTGCCACTGTATTACTACCTGCTCATGCATTCGAGGGAGACAGCTACCTCATGAGCATGGATTTTAAGACTGTACCTCACCAGTTACTTGGTATTGAAAACAGGACACGTCAAAGCAGATCTACAATTATATCAGACTGGGCTTGAGCCTCAACCATGTCAAAAACAATCTAATAAGAACTGTCTCAAAACAAGTGTCTCTGTATGTGAGACCACACTTACTTACCACAGCCATGCCTCCAGGAACACACCCTTTTGTCCATCAGCAATGCATACCAGAGGGCTGAGGAGAGTGAGGAAAGCCCAAGCCAGCAGAAGCCATGAAGTCAAAAACTAGGTGTCCTCAAGGGCCTGGCTGAAATGCTGGCCCAACTTCGGGTGTCTTTTTGTGTCTTTCTGGGTCAAGCAGCGACAGCCATGGCCTGCCTCAGTGGCCCTGCCTGCAGTGGGAGTGGTATAGCTGTGCCATGTACTTAAATGGCAGAGGAAGTGAGTTAAAATAAGTGCCATACTGTGTGTGTGTGTGTGTGTGTGTGTGTGTGTGTGTGTGTGTGTGTGTGTGTTAGAGAGAGAGAGGGAGACAGAGAGACAGAGACAGAGAGAGAAATGTGGGATGTAGATTTCCAGGCATGTGGACATACATAAATGCCTGTTTTCTGTGCCTGTGTGACAATGTCTTGAGTTTCTGGGTATGTTTTCAGATGTTTCATGATGTGGGCATTTGGTGTCTCTGTGAGTGCAAATCACCACATCAGTATAAAGGTCCTTTGCGAATATGAATGTCCAGATGAGTGTGTGCATGCTTCATATATTTTCCCCTAGAGAGTCCTGTAAACACTGTGCTAAACCTGGTCTGAAAGAAAGATCTCAAAAAGAAGAGGAGTCATCTCAAGAGTCTATGGCCTGGCCAACATCCAACACATGCACAAGAACTGTGATTGTGAGTTAATTCTTTCTCCTAGGAGCATTGATTAGGTGAGTCACCTGAGCCAGGACAGGGGCCCAGAGGGGCTGAATCAATGTCACCTGGCCCTTGCCCAGCCAGAGCTCCTCTCTAGGCATTCATACACCTCTTTTGGGTGGGACCGTGAGTTGGGGGATGCAGGCTTTCAGGGAATCCTCTTGGTAGAGCAACTTCTAGGATCCAGACAGATGCCTCCAGCCTCATTTTTACCCCTCAGGATGGCTTTCGTAAATTGGGGTCTTTGTGGTGTCATGAACTTTTGTTCCATTTCTTTAAAAAATGCTGATGGGATTTTGATGGGGGTGGCATTACATCTGTATAATGCTTTAAGTAATAAGGTTATTGTAACTATGTTGTTTTTCCCAATCCGAGAACAGGAAATATCTTCTTCGATTTTTTATAGAGTCTTCTTATACTTTTCATTATATAGGTCCTTCACACGTTTTATTAGATTTATTCCTAGGTATTTTATGTTTTGTTGCATTTGCAAAAAGAATGATTTTTTCCACTTTTTTTTCTAACCCTTCATGGTTATAGTATAGGAACGCTATGAATTTTTTAAACATTGATGTATTCAGAAACTTTGCTTATTGTCTAGAAGTATTCTTGTGGAGTATTTTGGGTTTTCAATATAGAGAATCATGTCATCTGCAAATAGTGACAGTTTGACTTCTTCGTTTCCTATTTGGATGCCTTTTATATCTTTTTCTTGCCTGATTGCACTCACAAGAAACTCCAATGTTCTATTTAAAAACTGTGGCACTAATGGACAGCCTTGCCTTGTTCCTGATCTTAGAGAAAATGTTTTTAGTTTTTCACCATTCAGTCTAATGTTGGTGGAGGGCTTGTCACATATATATAGCCTTTATTATATTGAGGCATTTCCTTTCTATACTGATTTTATTCAGTGTTTTGTTCATAAATGGATGTTGTATCTTGTTAAGGCCTTTTCTGCATCTGTTGATATGATCATATGATTCTTATTTTTTAATTTGTTTACATGGAGTATCACATTGATTGACTTCTGTCTGTTGACCCAATCCTTTGATCCTTGGATGCAGCCCACTTGATCGTGATGTATAATCTTATCAGTATATTATTGTATTCACTTCTCTAGTGACTCCTTTAGGATTTTCACATATGTGTTTATGATAAACATTAGTCTGTAGGTTTTTTTTGTGTGTGTGTCTCCTTCACAGGTTTTGATATCAGGGTAATTATGGCTTCATAAATAAGTTGAGAATTATTGTCCCCTCTTTGATCTTTTGAAAGCAGTTTGAGAAGACCAGACATTAAACCTTCTTTGAATGCTTGTTAGAATTCACTAAGGAAGCTAGTATTGGTATATTCCTTCAAGTAAGTCGTCACTCTAACAATGTACAGAACTGAACTGCATTTTTTTGCATGTAATTCAGGTAATATATTTTTTTTTGAGACAGTTATTAGTATGTTGTTTCAGACATGATTGAGGCTGAATCTCAGTCTGAGATAACTGTAGATCTGTTTTGACATATCTTGTTTTCATTGTCAAGTATCTAATAGAAAGAGCCTTGACATCCATGCTTTAGAGTTTGCCCCCTCCCAATAATGCATGAGCAGCAAGTAATACAGTGGCAGTTTGTTTATGGTTTGTACTAATGGCACACGAACAACTTTCCTGTAGCCTTTCATCTTTGCCAAGGAAAACAGAAAGCCAAAGTGAGTGGCATGTAGTGCCGATGGATAATTTGCAGAGAAATCCTTCTGGTGACATGTGCTTGGAATCTGTGTCATCAGGACCCCCGTACAATACAAGAATCCTAAGTATTTGTAATGAATGTGTAAAATTAAAACCATCTCCAAAATATGGTTAGCCAGACTCTGACCAAATGTTGAAGCATTAACTATAGGGTCTATATATGCATAATGCAGAGCTAGAATCATTTTGAGTCACTATGCTTGAAGCAAAGACTTTGAAAACAGCCACTTACACTGGGTAACCTTCTGCTGACGTGTGCTTGGAATCTGTATTTTCTCTTTAGAAAATGTACTTCATATTCATGCTTTCTATTAAGTGATATAAACCTATTTTGAATGGGCTACAGCATAGTTCTAAAATACTACTGAATAACGTTAACTTCGGAGGCATAGTTGGAATCCTAAAACACAAAAAAAGTTTGAAGTTAATACTGGAAACCTCGCAGTTTTCTTGTCAAAATTCGTGTGAAGCAGGTAGAGGCATCTATTATCTAGAGGTGATCGTGTGTGCTAGAAAGACTTGGGACTCGAGCGAGTAACACTATTGGATGGATTTTCGTGACTTTGATTCAAGTCTGTTCTGTATCCAGAAACGCAGGTAGTGATTCGATGCTAGCATTCGTATATGTTGTGGAACACATCCAGACTGACACACTGCACAGGAAGAAGTTGCAATTCTTCATTGTAAATACAGAGTTGCATTTTTGATTGTACACAGTTTTTGTCCAATGTTTTTGACATGATCGAGGCTCAATCCCAGTCAAACATAACTGTATATCTGTTTGGACATGTCCTGTTTTTACTACTAAGAGGCTGCTGAAACAGACTTGACCTTCATGCTCCAGTGGTGGACCTCTTTCTCGAATGCACTAGCAGGAATTAATACAGGGGCAGCTTTTAATACTTTATACTAACGGCACACTAACTGCTTTCCTGTACAGTCTTTCTTCTTAACACGGAAAACAGAAAGCCACTGTGTTTGGCATGTGCTGCGGAGGGCTAATTTTCAGGGAAATTCTGCTGGTGACATGTACTTGGTAACTGTGTTAACAGCAATTTCACACCATACAGGTATTCTAAGTGTTTATACTGTATGTGTGAAATGAAACCATCTCCCTAAGACGGCTCGCCTGACTCTGAACAAATGTTAAAACAGTAACTATAGCATCTACATATGCATACTTCAGAGCTGGGATCACGTTGAGTGTCTATGACTGAAGCAAAGGCTTTGAAAAGAGCCACTTTCACTGTGTAAGCTTCTGCTTGGGAACCGTACTTCAAATTGACGCTTTCTAGGAAGTGATATAGACCTATTCTGAACGGGCTGCAGTATACTTCTAAGAAGCTATTGGAAAACTTGACATTCTGAGGCATAGTTGCTATCCTGAAACAAGTACAAAGTTTAAAGTTAATACTGGAAACCTCGCAGTTTTCATTGTGGAAATTTGTACCAAGTAGGTTCAGGCATCTGTTATGCAGAGGTGATCGTGTGTGCTGGAAAGACTTGGGACTCGAGCGAGTAACACTATTGGATGGATTTTCATGACTTTGATTCAAGTCTGTTCTGTATTCAGAAGTGCAGGCAAAGATTCGATGCTAGCATTCGTATATGTTGTGGAACACATCCAGACTGACACTCTGCACTGGAAGAAGTTGCAATTCTTGATTGTAAGTTGGGTGATGCATCGTTGATTTTACTCAGTTTTACTCAGTTGTTTGTGATGTGATCGAGGCTCAATCCCAGTCAGACATAACTGTAGATCTGCCCTTACGTGTCCTGTTTTCAGTACTAAGTGGCTGCTGAGACAGTCTTGACGTTCGTGCTCTAGTGGTTGCCCTATGCCGCGAATGCACTAGCAGAAATTAATGCAGAGGCAGCTTGTTTATAGTTTATACTGACAGCACACAAAGCACTTTGATGTACAGTTTTTCTTCTTTGCCAAGGAAACAGAAAGTCACTCTGTGTGCGTGCACCACCAAGGGCTCATTTTCAGAGAAGTTCTTCTGGTGATGTTTACTTCGAATCTGTGTTAACAGAAATCCCACACCATACAGAAATCCTATTTATACTGCATGTGTGAAATGAGACCATCTCCCTAAGATGGCTCACCGGACTCTGTCCAAAAGTTGAAACAGTAACTATAGCATCTACATATGCATACTTCAGAGCTGGGATCACTTTGAGTGTCTATGACTGAAGCAACGGCTTTGAAAAGAGCCACTTTCACTGTGTAAGCTTCTGTTTAGAAACCGTACTTCGAATTGACGCTTTCTAGGGAGTGATATAGACCTATTGTGAATGGGCTGCAGTATAGTTCTAAGAAGCTACTGGAAAATTTACCCTTCTGAGGCATAATTGTTTGGAATCCTCAAACAAATACAAAGTTTGAAGTAAATACTGGAATCCTCGAAGTTTTCATTGTTCAAAATTGTACAAATCGGGTTAAGGCATCTGTTTCTTTAAGGTTTTTGTATGTGCTGGATGGACTTTGGACTTGCCTGAGTAACACTATTGTATGGTTTTTCGTGACTGATTCACATATATTCTGTATCCAAAGGTGCAGTCAGTGATTAGATTCTAGCATTGGTATATGTTGTGGAAAACCTCCAGACTCTGTCAGTGTATGAAAGAAGTTGCAATTCTTGATTATAAATCGGGTTATGCATATTTGATTTGATTCTGTTCTTAGTTTGGTTTTTTTGACATGGTTGTTTCTCAGTTTCAGTGTGACATAACTGTAGATCTGTTTCTGTAAAAGGAAAACTGGTGACTTTGAACCAGGTTGTCCTTAATGTACTTTTACGATGACTCATTGTTGGAGTCATTGGCCCAATATCTATTGCAAATGCTCTCAAAGGATACAGCCTTACAGGCATGCAATGAGTCCTCTATTTTTCCTCCTTCTAGGAGATGACACTTTGGTTCTATAGGCCTAGGTTTCAACAAGAGACTCAGGTAACAATGGCCAAACTGGATGTTTGTGGGACCAGGTCTTGAGAGTGGACACTGTTTTCAATTGGACTTGTTTGAGGATAGGAGAAGAGGAATAAGCTGGAAGTCTTCTGAAAATCACATAATAATCACCAGGGTATTACATGGAGTTCAAGTGAATATCTGGAGGGACACATAGTGATCAAGGAAGACTCTGCAGGAATCTGTTGTCTAACAGGGGACTAGTCTTGTTACTGTGCCTTAGGTATTCACCTACCTCTTACAATGAATGTGGCTTGAGTTTGTGAAATGTTTTGCACTCATGTGTACCTTACAAATGAGACCAGAGTGGTGTTGTATACTTAAATGTCCACACAACTTATCTTAGTGCCAGCAAAAGTCTGGGTCCTAGGCCATGGTCATCTATCGACATTTTTCCTACCAAGAATGTCTTGTGAGCATATGCCACATCCTCTATCTAAAGATCAGTTGTAAAGTTAGGCTAGATTTTGTGAGCTCAGTTCTCTACACTATGTCCTCGAAATAAAAGCAATGTTTGGTTTTACTGCCAGGCACTCCAGTCAAGTAACTTACCAAACAGATCAGGCTTTGATCCAGGTTTCTTAGTGCCCAAACTATTTTCTATTACCAGGGAAAAGGCTTGGAGCTATAAGTTACGGTCATGTTTCCATAATTGTATAGTAGGAAAATGGCTAATGTGGAACCAGTTTGTGCTGAATGTACTGTTATAATGACACAGGTATGTGTTTGGGCCAATTCCTATCGTAATTATTTTAAAGTGAGAACAGTCTTGGAGGCTTGTGTTAGCTTAGCAGTGGTACAACAGTCTTTGTTTTATATTTTTTTCCATAAAGAAGGCTTTACTTTGAGTCAAGCCCCCAGGCAACATATGTTCACACAAAGCAGACTTGATACTTAGGCTTATGTCATGATTTCAGTCTATGTCAGAGAAAGTCATTAAAAAATGCTGTAACTAATTTCTCATATCTACTTTCTTGAAATAGGGATTGAGATTGGAACTGCAAAACCAAGGTCAGCACCCTGGTTCCTAATAGGATATAGAGGTAGGAGACAAGGTCCTAGGTTTCTAGAGAAGACTCAAATTACATGAGGACAGGCTTGCTATTTGGATTAAGTTCTCCTATCTACTAGTTTTCAGAGAGGACAGACTTAGTGCTTTGGGTCCCATTCTCCTGTCTACTTTTTCATAAGAAAAGAGAGGCCTCGTGGCTTGGGCCCATGTCTCCAATCCATATCCTCACAAGGGAGGATGATGTAGTGCTTCCTTTGTAGTGACAAGTGTATATCTCTGAGAAAATTCACATCAGCACTGAGAAGTCATTAGTCTATGTGGAACAGAAAGTGGCTGAGAAACCTCCTAATGCTCCTCCAAAGGTTGTGGCCACATTACAAATCTTATTTAAAGTCAAAGATATATGCAGGTAGTCAATGATCTTTAATTTGCCTCTAGTTTTGTCTGCTAGTCAGGAAAACTGCCGTATGTTCATGGAGGCAACTATTGCACATTAAGTGGCGGTTTGGGGTTAAGATTCTAAGCTTGTCCTCTCTGAACGAATGGCACCTTTGGTTTGAAGCACACAGCAACAAGCCTTCTTAATGGAAGAGAAACTAGAATGGAGACTATAGAGATTGGCGTCAGCCTGAAACTTTTAATAGAATATGGTTTGCAGCCACAGGCCCACAAGGTCTTACAAAATCAAATGGTAACAAAGTCCAGACTGAAGACCTAGGTCCAAAACTCCCAGTCTGGGCCCTTGTACCAGAAACTCTTGGGGAGAAATTGGCACACAGTACCAAGATTTCATCTCCTAGAAGTACAGAGGACTTGGTTCACGGCTCCAAGACTTCCCTCAATTTAAAATATTTATGATAGGAATTTGAGCCAATGAAACCAAACTTCTGTCATTCTAACAGTCCACTCAGCACAAACTGGTTTCAGAGCACGAATTTTACCTTTTGCCATTGATTGAAAGGTAACTGTAACCGACAGCACCAAGCTTTTCTGCTGGTAAGATAAGGTAGTGTGGACGCTTATACATGTGGCACAAAGCCTGAACTCTTCTTTCAGGAATTTGAATGGAGAGATTGAACGCAAGACCAAGCATTGTTCCTATTTCCAAGAATTAGAGTGGAGACCTTAGGCCAGAGAATCTTGCCAAAATTTTCATAACAAAAACTTTGGTGGAGGACTTGGCACATGTAACTGACCATCTTCGTAAAAAAAAAATAATAAAAAAATAAATAAATAAATAAAAGTGCATGGCCCAAAATGCTGTCTACTGCCTGGATCAGGAAAAATAGAATGGTTATTTTCAAACATGACACCATTCCAATCTTATTTTCAAGGTAAATTCAAATGAAAAACATTTTACACACTATCAAGCCTTGTTCATTCTTAGAAGTATAGAAAAAACCTACACCCTCAGAAAAAAAGACCAGTCACCTGAGTAACAAAGAATACACATGGGGTTTGCCATGATACCCATGTGTATCCCATGAAGTGTTAATGTGACCGGTGCCTCTTTCCCTAGTTAATGCTACATGATTTTAAGGTGATTTCCACCTTATTCCTCTTCCCCTATCCTCAACCAAATGTTTTCAAAACTTTTGTCATAAAGTGCACATTTTCAATATTTCAGCATAGATGCATTGGCATTTAACCAATTCCACTCTACAGTAGTGGTCTTAAGTCTGCATTTATGAGTAGTGTGAGAGTTGCACCAGAAGCCTTTAAAGGTTATACTCACAATGACTCGGTATTTTTGCTACAATAGAGCAAAATGACAACTGTGGCTTCCTCTACTCCAAAGTAGCTAGCTCATGCCACCCCAGCCTCCAAATTTCAATGCAGTTAATATGTGACAGCTGCTGCCCTTGCCTTGAAGCAAGTTTCCAGACCAATCCATAACTTCAGGCCAGTTATTGAAGGATCATATTTTAGAAGCCTACACCACTGTTCTCAAGCCAGTCTTCTCATGTAGAACTCACCATTTGATTAAATGGCAGTAGGTGGCTGTCTTGGCCATTCTCTGATGCATAAGGACTCTCCTTTTCTCTGTTTATATGAATTTTACCAAGAAGTATAGAAGGGTAACTCAAAAGTGAGCTCCAGACCATCACACAATGTGACCAGAACAAACTTGATGCCCTCAGGCCATTCTCTTGATAGTCATGTGTATCCCATGGGACAGGACGTGAATATTGATAGATCCCATGACCATGCTACAAGATTTTCAGGTGGCATACAATTCATTTGCTGCTATTGGCTAAAACATGAAATTCCAAAACACATAGAAAGAACTGTCTCAGTGTTAGTATCTCAGCTTTCTTTTCACGTTTGTAAAACCCATCCTTCTCAGAATTTGTAATAAGAAATTCCAAAACACATTGAAGAAACTGCCTCAATGTCAATGTCAATTGCTTGTAGGCAATTGGAGCTGCTCAAATCATTAACCACAACTGAAACCACAGGCTAGTTATCTAAGAGTCATTGTCTGATAGCCTACGCTGCTCTCAAGTAGTCTTCCCATGCAGAATTGAATTATCCATTGAAAGGCAGTGAGGCGGTTTTCTCGGCCATGCTCTCGTACACACAGACTCTTTTTTTTGTGTGTGTGTTTCTGTGAATTTTACCAAGGATTGTAGAAGAATAAGTCAATAGTGAGCTCTACACCATCACCCAATATCACATAAACTTTCTGTGATGCCCTCAGGACAGTTTCTTGATGGTCACGTGATTCCCATGGGAAAGTCACATAAATATCATGAGATTCCTGTGTACTAACTATAAAATTTTCATGTGACTTCCATCTCATTTTTTTCAGCCAGCCTAAACAAGGGTTTCCAGAACACTTTGAGGGAACTGGCTCAATATTAATTCTCAGCTTTCTTCCATGGTTGTTAAGCAAATCCCTCTCAGAATTTGTAGTCTGAGGTTTGCTAGAGAGAAATTCTGAGGCAGCCATTCATTGCACCATGAAGAAGTATCCACACAATGACTCTGCATTTTACCTACAGTCCAGCAAAGTATTGGCTGCTGTTTCAACCATTATGCAGTTGCTTCCTCATGGCACAATCAGCCAGCAGGTTTCATTGCGCTCTATATAGAACCTTCACCTACTTTTCCATAAAGAAGGTCTCTTGACAACACACAAACCTCAGGTGAATTAAAAATCATTGTCTGGATACATATACCATTAACCTCAAGTACATTTTGTGATATGGATACAACATAGGATTGGAGGTCATTTGGGAATCTGTTTCTGACACCTTCTGTTACACACAAACTAATGTTTTCTCAGTGTTTATCTGAATTTTATCAAGTGATATGCTCTCATCATTCCAAAGAGAACACTATGTTATCTCCATGTTTGTCATGATCTCCATTTGCTTTTTACAGGCAGGTCTCCGATGGATACCGTATTCTCATGGGGTGTTCAGTACACAGTCGTGACTCTTGAAGGCCGATGGTCCCAAGGTTATTACTGTCTAATTTTGAACAGACTATACAAAAGACATAATCACAGTACAAACAACTGAGACCTTGTGATAAAAACTACTGTGAAGTGCAAGATCTAGCAAAAAAAAAAACTATCTCTTCTTACAGAAAACAAAGGAGACATTTGTTTATGATAAGAGAGGGGTTCTCCATTCAAATGATGTAGACTGTAGACTCATGCCCATGTCTCAAAGCCAACCTCTTCCTAACAATAATACAATGGAGCCCTGGACTATAGCCACCAAGCCTGTCTTCATTGAAAATTAGAAGTTTTGAGATGTTAAATCACAAGGCCAAGCTTTCCTTTGGTAAGAACATCTTCCTTGTAGAATTAGAACCTTAGCTACATGCCTGAACTTTCTCTTATGAGTGAGAGTGGTGACTTTGGCTTATAGTTCCAATCCTTTCACCTTATCTAGGAAGTAGAGCTGAGACCTATTCCCACAGCATTTCTTCTGGTTTTTTCTAACACAGTTTGATGTTGTGGCCTAGGTCCATGGTTCCAAGCCTATGCTCCATGAACAAATGTCAAGAGAAGTCCTAGACCCAAAGCATCTATCCTGTCTTTATGCAAGGGAAACTAGAATAAAGACTTAGGCCTGTGACACCAAGCCTTGACTCTCTTAACAGGAATTAGTGTGCAGGCCTATGTTCTCAAGGTCAAGATAGTCTAAGTGATAACAGATTAGTTATCTTAGGTCAGCCCCTGTGAGCAAAAACTCATGTAAACTTTACAACTCACAAACAAAGTTTTCTTCTCTGAACAAAAGGAAATGGAGGCCTATATCCGTGTTGGGAAAACATTCTTCCCATGATAGGATGTGTTGTGGTGACACGGGCCAAGGCACAAAGCCTGCTTTTTTTTTAAAGTATTAGTGCCATGAAAATTGGTAATCATGGCAATAAATCTGTGTTCTCTGAACGTTAGTAGAGAGGAGAACTTACCTCACAAAATAAGCCTGTCCTCAGTTAATAAAACCTGATCTCAAACTTAGGACTTTGTCTCCTGCCTGGATTTCTAATCAGGAACCAGAGTGCTGACCTTGGTATGCAGTTCCAATCTCTTCTCCTATTTCCAGGATGTACAGCTGAGAACTTGGACCACAGCATTTCTTCTGTCTTTCCCTGAAAAAGACTGAAGCAGTGGCCTGGTGTCAAGTTTCCAAGCCTATCCTCTTTGAACAAATGCAGCTTTCAGTCCTTGGCACACAAGCCTTTTTTATAGAAGAGAAGCTAAAATGGAGACTGTGGAGATCAGCACCAAGCCCTGAACTCCTAATAAAAAGTAGTTGGCAGCCACAGGCCTACAAGGTCTAGACCAACCAAATGGTAGCAAAGTCCAGACTGAAGATCTATGCCAACTACACCCATTCTGGCACCTGGTACCGGAAACTCTTGGGGAGATATTGACCCACAGAACCAAGATGTCATCTTCTAAGAGTGGAAAATATGGAGAACTCGGATCATGGTACCAAGACTGTCCTCCCTTTAAAATATTTATGATAGAAATTTGGGCTGGTGAAACCAAACTTTTGTCATCCACTCAGCACAAACTGGTCTCAGGGTACTAATTTGTGTGTGTGTGTGTGTGTGTGTGTGTGTGTGTGTGTGTGTGTGTGGTTGATTGAAAAGTAACCGTAACCTCCAGCACCAAGCCTTTCTGCTGGTAAGAGAAGGTACACATGACACAAAGCCTGTAACCTTCATTTAGTAATTTTAATGGCGAGTTGGGAGCACAGCAAAGCATTGTTCCTATTTCCAGGAATTATAGTGGAGACCATGGGCCAGAGTATCTCACCTGAATTTTCATAACAGAACCTTTGGTGGAGGACTTGGCAAAATGTAACAAGACCACCTTCCTCTATTTTTAGGAAGTAGAGCTAGGACTTGACCCACTGCATTTCTCCTGTCTGTCCCTAACAGAGACTGAAGTGGTGGCCTGGGATCAAGCTTTTAAGCCTATCCTCTTTTAATGAATGCTGCTTCAGTCCTTGGTACATAGCAGCAAGCCTGCTTTAAGGAAGAGAGGTAGAACTTAGACTTGGAGATTGGCACCAAGTCATCAACTCCTAATAGAAAGTAGATGGCAGCCATAGGCCCACAACGTTTAGACCAACCAAATGATAACAAAGTCCAGACTGAAGACCTGGGACCACAACAACCAGCCTCTTAGGGAGACATTGGCCCACAGAACCAAGATGTCATCTCCAAAAATTCAGAACTACAGAGGACTCGGTTCATGATATCAAGACTGTCTCCCCTTTAAAATATTTATGATAGAAATTTGGGTTGATGAAACCAAACTTCTGTCATCATAAGATGACCAAAAAAGGCCAGGCTGGATGTTTATGAGCCTAGGTCTTGAGATTGGACATTGTTACCAGTTAAATGGTCTAGAAGATGTGGTCCATTCAGCACAAACTGGTTCCAGGGTCCCATTCTTTTATGCTGACCTTTGACCACTACTGTTAACAAGAAATTGCTTAAAGGCCAATGACTCAATGCCAAATATTAAAAATAAGAGTTTATAAGATGAATTTTGAAAACACTTGTTTGAAAATAGGGGAAGAGGAATAAGGTGGAAATCACCTGAAAATCGCATAGAAATCACTACAGAATCACACGGAGATCAAGTAAACACTTGGTGGAATTCACATTGGATCAAGGAATGCCCTGCACTAATATGGTATCTACCAAGAGACCAGTCTTGTTGCTGTGGCCAAAGGTTTTCACTTTACTTCATAGAATGAACTTGGCTTCATAGCATGAATTATATTGAAAAGGAGTTTACCTTATATATGAGACTGGTGTGGTGTTGTGTTTTCAAAAGTCCACTCAAATTACCCCAGTTTCAGCAGAGGACTGCCTCCTAAGCCATGGACTTCCAATGACCTTTTCTTTCCTACTGAGAATGTCTTTTGTCTTTTTGCCAAATCCTATACCTGAAGATTTGTTATGTAAAGTTATGCTAAATTCTGTGGGCCAAAGTTTCTACTCTACTTCCTAGAAATAACAATAAAAGATTGTGATTCCAAGCTCCCCAATCGAGTTTTTCAAAGAACAGTCCAGGCCTTGGCCAGGTTTCTTAGTACCCACAATACTTTCTCTTACCAGAAATAAAAACTTCGTTCTACAAGGTATGGTCACCTTTCAATAATTGTCTAAAAGAAAAATTGGTGACATTGGATGTGGTTGTGTGAATGTAATGTTATGATGACACATTGTTGGGGTGTGCACCGAGTCCTCCATTCTTTCTCCTCCTAGAAGATGACACCTTGGTTCTATAGGCCAAGGTGTCCCCAAGAGTTTCAGGTAGCAGGGGCCAAGCTGGATGTTTGTGGACCTGGGTCTTGAGACTGGACATTGTTACCAATTAAATGGTCTTGATGATGGGGTCCTAGGCTTTAACTATGTCCTTTTTGGAGGTCCAGACTTGGTTCAGATGTCCACAGTCTTCATTTTATTTTTTCTTGCCTAAGAAAACAAGTACTTCACGCAACCTTTGTTCACAGAGAACCAGATTGGAACTGTGAGCTTACACCACCATTTCACTCTATGTCAAAGAGGGTCATAAAAAATGCTCTGGGATCATTCCTTATATCTGCTTTCTGGAAATAAAGATTGAGATTGTAAGTGCAACCAAGCATAGCTCATAGGATCCCAAATAAAAATGCAGGCAGGAGACAAGGTCCTAGGTTTTGAGATAAGATTCAAATTACATGAGGACAGACTAACCCTGTGTTTTAAGTTATCCATTCTACTAGTTTTCAGTGAGTATAGGCTTAGTGCTTTGGTTCCAAGTCTGCTTTCTACTTTTTGGTAGGTAAAAACAGACCTTGTGCCTTAGGCCCATATCAACAATCCACATCTTCACAAGGGAAGATGATATAGAACTTTCTTCGAAGTGATGAATGCCTGTAACTGAGAAAACTCACATTAACACTGATAAATCATTAATATGCATGGAATTGAAGGTGGCTGAGACAGAATTCATACTGACCTACAATTGAATGTCATTTTCATATTCCAAATCTTATGTGAGGGGAACGGTATATGCAGGAAGTCAATGACCTTTAATTTGCCTCTACTTTTATCTGATTGTCAGAAAAACTGCCTATGTCAGTGGAGGAAAAAGTCGCACATTGCCTGCGTTCATAATTGAGCTTGAGTGTGCTGTGAGGCAGAGAATGGATAGCAGTTGAAACCATAGCTGCCATATTGCTTTATTGTAGGAAAAATGCTGAGTCATTGTGGGGATACCTCTTCACTGCAAAAAGAATGGCTGCTTAAGAATTTCTCTATATCAAACCACAGACTAAAAATCTACAAGAGATTGGCTTAACTAATATGAAAAAAAAAAAGCTGAGATGCTCACATTGAGGCAGTGTCTTCGAGGTGTTCTGAAAGGCTTGTATTAGCCTAGCAGGGGTAATGAGGTTGAAGTTGCCTGGAATTCTTATAACAATAATTAGGAAAGTTTGTGATACTCATAACTTTGCCGTGGGATTCACATGACCAGAAAGAGACTAGACTGAGGGCAACATAGAAAAATCACGAGAAATTAGGATGATGTTGTGGCACTCACTTTTGCATCACCCGTCTACATTTCTTAGTAAAATTCACATCGGCACTGAGAAAATAAGATTACCTCTGTAACATAGCCACTTAACAGCCATTCAATCAAAAGTCATGTCTGCATGAAAAGACTGGCTTTAGTATGGCTGAATAGGCTAACACACACTTGTGGTTAGGTAACTGCCCTGAGATTTCATCTCTGGTCAGGCAACCTGCTTGTACACAATGAGAGAAGTGGTAACACATCAACCATTGAAATTTAGAGGCTGAATCTGAATGATGAAGCTACCTTAGAGCAGTGGAAACTCTAAGTGCCATCATGCTGTATTATACCAGAAATGCTAAGGCATTGTGAGCATAACCATTAACTGCTCTGGTGGGAGATCCACACTATTCTTGAAGGTGAACCTTAGGCTACCACAGTCAAGAAGAAATTTCTTAAAGGCCAATGAGTCAATGCTGAAATATTGAAAATAAGAGTTTATGAGATGTGTTTTGAAAACACTTGTGTGAGGAAAGAGGAAGAGGAATAAGGTGGGAGTCACCTGAAAATCATATAGTAATCACCAGGGAATTACATGAAGGTCAAGTAAATACCTCAAGGGATTCATGTGATTTCCAGAAAAACCTTGCTGGAATCTGGTGTTTACCAGGAGACTATCTTGTTGCTGTGGATGTAAGTATTCACCTTACCTATTACAATGAATCATGCCTCTATTTGTAAAATGTTTTTCACTCAAATGTACCCTGTACATGTACTCTGCCAAACCAAGGTCAGCACCCTGGTTCCTAATAGAAAATAGAGGCAGGAGACAAGGTCTTAGGTGTCTAGATAAAACGCAAATTACATGTGAACAGGCTTACCCTTGGATTAAGTTCTCCTATCTACTAGTTTTCATGGAGGACAGGCTTAGCGCTTTGGGTCCCAGGATCTCTTCTAATTTTTGTTAGAAAAACAGGTCTTGTGCCTTCAGCCCGTGGCACCAATCCTTATCCTCACAAGGGAGGATGATATATTGCTTGCTTTGTTGTGACAAGTGCCTACTACTGAGAAAATTCACAATACTGAGAAGTCATCAGTCTACTTGCAGCAGAAAGTAGCCGAGACAGAGTCTAAATATCCTCCAATAGAATAGCATGTCTACATTACAAATCTAATTTGAATTCAATGGTATATTCAAGCTGTCAATAATCTTTAATTCACTTTTATTTTATTGGTTGGTCAGAAAACTGCCTTATGTTCGTGGAGGCAACAGTTGCATATCGGCGGCATTGATAACTGAGCCTGAGTGTGCTGCAATGTAGAGACTGGATAGTGGTGAAAACAATAGCCACCATTTTTCTGTATTGAAGGAGAAAGGCTGAGTCATTGTGAAGATACAATTGATGGCAGAAAGAATGACTGCCTCAGAATTTCTCTATACCAAACCTCAGACTACAAATTCTGAGAGGGACTGGCTTAACCACCAAGGAAAGAAAACTGAGATATTGACATTGAGACTGTTCCATCAGTGGGTTCTGAAGAGGCTTATTTTAGCCTATCAGAGGAAAGTGAGGTGGAAGTCCTTGGAAATCTTGTCACAAGAATTAGGGAATCTTGCTATACTCATGAGGATTCCCTGTGAGATTCACATGAATGTCATGAAACAAGCCTGAGGACATCATAGGGAGTCACGTGATATTGGGTTGATTGCGTTGCACTCACTTTTGAGTTACCCTTCTCCATTCTTTGCTAAAATTTAGATAACCGATGAAAAAATGATAATGTCTGTGTAACATAGCCACCTAACAATCCTTTAATCAAAAGGTCATGTCTGCATGAGAAGGTACATTTGAGGACGTCCACATAGGTTAACAGACAATAGTTGTTACATAACTGGCCATAACTGTGGTCAGGCAACCTCCTTGAACTCAATGGAAGCTATTGTCGAACATTAACTGCATTGATATTTGGAGGCTGAGTCTGCGTGACGAAGCTACTTTAGAGCGGTATAAACTGTAAGTGCCATTTTGCTGTAGTATAGCAAAAATGCTGAGTCTTTGTGATTATAACTATAAAGGGCTTCATGTGGGACACCCGCATGATTCTTTTCTGTGGACCTTTGGCTACTACACTCAACAGAGAATATCTTAAATTCCAATGACTCCATGTTGAAATATTTAAAATAAGAGTTAATGAGACGTGTTTGGAAAACACTTGTTTGAGGATGGGGGGAAACGAGTAAAGTGGCAGTCACCTGAAATTTACATAGCAATCATCAGAAAATTACTTGTAGGTCAAGTGAATACCTGAAGGGATTCATGTGGTGATCAAGGAAGACACTGCAGAAATCTGGTGTCTACCAGGTAACTAGTCTTGTAGCTGCGGATTTAGGTTTTCACCTTACTTCTTACAATAAATTAGGCTTCAGATTGTGAAATGTATTACATTCGGGTATACCCTGTAAATGATACTGGTATGGTGTTGTGAATTCAAATATCCACAAAACACACCCTAGTTCCAGCAGAGGACTGGGTCCTGGGCCATGGACTTCGATTGACATTTTTTTCTACCAAGAAGGTCTTGTAACTGTGTGCCATGTACTCTATCAAAAGATATATTATTTAAAGTTAGGCTAGATTATGTGTGCCAAGGCCTCCACACTGTTTCCTGGAAATAAAAGCAATGCTTGACCATGCTTCCAGGCTCTCCAATCGAGGAAAGTGAGGTGAAAGTATCCTGAAAATCTCATCACAAGTATTAGGGAATCTCATGATATCACGAGGCTTCTCTACGGGTTTCACATGACTGTCAAGAGACAGGCCTGGGGCATCACAAGGAGTCTCGTGATATTGGGTTGATGGTATGGTGCTCACTTTTGAGTTACCCTTCTCCATTCCTTGGTAAAATTTATAACCACTGAGAAAATGATAGTATCTGTGTAACATAGCCACGCAACGGCCCATCAATCGACAGGTTATGTGTGCATAAAAATGTTCACTTAGGACGTTGGCTTAGGTTAACAGACAATAACTAGCCATAGGTTTCATCTATAGTCAGGCAACCTGTTCGAATGCACTGGAAGCTGCTGTCAAACATTAACTGCATTAATATTTGGATACTGAGTCTGGTTGACAAAGCTACTTTTTGAGCAGTGGAAACTGTAAGTACCATTTTGCTGTTGTATGCCAAAAATGCTAAGTCACTGTGAATATAATTCTGAAAGGCTTCATGTGTGACTCTTGTACTATTCTTTCATGTGGACTTTTGGTCACTACTATTGTCAGGGAATTGTTTAAAGGATAATGACTCAATGCTGAATATTGAAAATAAAAGTTTATGAGACAAGTTTTGAAATCACAAGTTTGAAAATAGGGGAAGAATAATAAGGTAGAAATCACCTGAAATCACTTACAAATCAATAGGAAATCATGGAGAGATCAAGGAAACACCTGGTTTATTTCACATGGGGATCAAAGAATACCCCACATGAATCTGGTATCTACCAAGTGACCAGTCTTGTTGCTGTGGCTGTACATTTTCACTTTACTTCATAGAATGAACCAGGCTTTAGAGCATGAATCATATTGCCAATGAATTTATCTTATATATGAGACTGGTGTAGTGTTACGTTTTCTAATGTCCACCCAACTTAAGCTGGTTTCAGCAGAGGACTGCCTCCTCAGCCATGGACTTATACGACTATTCTTTTCCTAACAAGAATATCTTGTAACCGTTTGCCAAGTTCTCTCCCTAAAGACCTGTTATGTAAAGTTAGGCTAGATTCTGTGAGAAAAGGTCTTCACTCTACTTCTTCGAGATAGGAGCAATACTTGGTGGTGATTCCGAGCTTCCCAATTGAATTTTTTAAAGAATAGTACAGGCTTTGGCCAGGTTTCTTAGTGCCCACACTACCTTCTATTACCAAAAAAAAAAAGGCTTGGTGCTGCAAGGTATGGTCACTTTCATTAGTCATCCAAAAGTAAAATAGGTGACATGCAACCAGGTTGTGCTGATTATCCTGTTATGATAACACCGGGTTGGTGCCATCGGCCCAATTTCTATGGAAAGTGCTTTCAAGTGAGTATGGTCTTGGAAGCGTGCACCAAGTTCCCCATTCTTCCTCCTCCTTGGAGATGACAGCTTGGTTCTATAGGCCAAGATGTCCACAAGAGTTTTAGGTGACAAGGGCCAGGCTGAATGTCTGTGAACCTAGTCTTGAGATGGGACATTATTACCAATTGTATGATCTTGACTTTATGAGTCTGGGCCTAAATGATGTCCTTTCAGTAGGTCCAGGTTTGGTTCAGATTTCTAGTCTCATTTCATGTTTTCTTTCCTAAGAAGTCTTTTGCTTTGAGACAAAAACAACATTTGTTCACAGAGAGCAGGCTTGGAACTGTGGGCTTATGCCACCCTTTAAGTCTATGTCAGAGAAAGTTGGAAAAAATGCTCTGAGCTAATTTCTCAAATCTACTTTCTGGAAATAGATGTAGGGATTGTAACAGTAACCAAACACAGAACACTGGATCTCAATAAGAAATGCAGGTAGGAGACAAGGTTTATGTATCGAGATAAGACCCAAATTAGAAAATGACAGACTTGTCCTGTGGTTTAAGTTACACTATCCTCTAGTTTTTAGAGAGGATAGGCTTGGCTCCTTGGTTGCTGGTCTCCCTTACATGTTTTGTTAGGAAAAAACAGGCCTTGTGCCTTGGGCCCAAGAAACCAATTCACATCTTCATAAGGGAAGATGATGTAGTTCTTTCTTTAAAGTGACAAGTGAATATAACTCAGAAAATTCACATCAACACTGAGATATCATTAGTATGCATTGAACCAAAGTTGTCTGAGACAGATTTTGTACTGACTTAAATCGAATGTCATGTTTACATTACAAAACTTATGTGAGTTCAACGATATATACAAGCAGTTAATGATCTGTAATTCACCTCTACTTTTGTCTGTTTGTCAGGAAAACTGCCTATGTCAGTGGAGGCAGAAGTCCCACATTGGCTGTGTTGATAATTGAGCCTAAGTGTGCTGTGAGGCAGTGAATGAATAGAGGGTGAAACCATAGCTGTCATACTGCTTTATTGTATGAAGAATGCTGAGTCATTGTGAGGATACCTCTTCATTGCTAAAACAATGGCTGATCAAAAATTTTTCTACATCAAACCACAAACTAAAAATCTGTGAGAAACTGGCCTAACCAATATGGAAAAACAGCTGAGATACTAACATTGAGGAAGTTTCTTCAATGTGTTCTGAAAGGCTTGTATTAGCCTAGCAGAGGTAATGAGATGGAAGTCGCCTGAAAATCTCATATTAAGAATTAGAAAATCTCGCATTAATCACGAGGTTTTCTCGCAGGATTGAAGAGACTGGTCTGAGGGCAACACACAAAAATCATGATAATTTGGGGTGATGGTGTGGTGATCGCTTTTGTGTTAGCATTCTGCATTCCTTGGTAAAATTCACAAGCACTGAGAAAATAAGATCACCTATGTAACATAGCCACTTAACAGCCCTTCAATCAAAAGGTCATGCGTGTGTGAGAAGACTCGCTTGAGGATGGCGACATAAGCTAACACACACTTGTCATTAAGTATCTGCCCAGAGATTTTTTCTCTGGTCAGGCAACTTGCTTGTATACAATGGGAGCAGTGGTCACACATTAACTGTGTTGAAATTTAGAGGCAGAGTCTGAATGACGAAGCTAACTTAGAGCAGTGGAAACTCTAAATGCCATTATGCTGTATTGCAGCAGAAATGCTAAGGCATTGTGAGCATTTACCTTAACAGTTCTGGTGGGAGAGCCAGGCTATTATTGAAGATGAACTTTACGCTACTACTGTCAAGAAGAAATTTCTTAAAGGACAATGAGTCAATGCTGAAATATTGAAAAAAAGAGTTCATGAGATATGTTTTGAAAACACTTGTTTGAGAACAGGAGAAGAGGAATAAGGTGGAAGTCACCTGAAAATCATGTAGTAATCACCAGGGAATTACATAAAGGTCAAGTGAATATCTGGAGGGATTCACATGGAAAGCAAGCAAGACTCCGCAATAATCTGGTGTTCACCAGGTGAGAAGTCTTGTTGCTGTGGCTGTTTTCACCTTACCTCGTACAATGAATCAGGCTTCAGTTTATGAAATGTTTTGCACTCCAGTGTAAATGGGATCGGTGTGCTGTTGTGTATTCATACATCCAAACCACTTACCCTGGTTCTGGCAGAGGACTGAGCCCTGAGGCATAGCATTCCATCAACATTTTTTCTTACCAAGAATATCTTGTGACCGTGTGCCATGTCCTCTATCTAAAGATCCATTAAGTAAAGTTAGGCTAGATTCTGTGCGCCAAGATCTCCATTCTACTTCCTGGAAAAAAAAAAAAAAAAAAGCACTGCTTAGCTGTGCTTCCAGGATCCCCAATTGAGTAACTTACAAAATAGTTTAGGATTTGATCCAGGTTTTAGTGCCCAGACTATGTTCTATTACCAGGGGAAAAGCTTGGTGTTATAAGGTATGGTCACCTTTCAATAATAGTATCAAAGAAATATTGGTGACATGGAACCAGTTTGTACTAAATGTACTGTTATGATGATACCGGTTTTTGTCTTTGACCCAATTTCTAATAGTACGTCAGGAAATAATAGTATGTTAGGAAAATTGCCTATGTCAGTGGAGGCAGAAGTCACACATTGGCTGCATTGATAATTGAACCTGAGTGTGCTTTGAGGCAGCAAATGGATAGTGGTTGAAACCACAGCTGCCAGGGTTCCGAGACTGTACTTTATTTTCAGAAAAATTCTGAGTCATTGTGGGGATACCTCTTCATTGGGAAAAGAATGACTGCTTAAGAATTTCTCTTTATCAAAACACTGACTAAAATTCTGCAATAGACTGGCTTAACCAATATGGGGGAAAAGCTGAGGTATTGACATTGAGGCAGTTTCTTCAACATGTTATGAAACATCTTGTATTTGCCTAGCAGATTTAATGATGTGAATTCGCCTGGAAATCTCATACTAAAAATTAGGAAATCTCACGATACTCATCAAGCTTTTTCCGCAGGATTCAGGTGACTGGGAAGAAACTGGCCTGAGGGCAACACACAATCACGTAAAATTGGGGTCATGGAGTGGCACTCACTATTGTGTTACCCTTCTACATTTCTTGGTAAAATTCACATAAACACTGAGAAAATCAGATTACCTGTGTAACATAGCCACCTAACATCCTTTTAATCAAAAAGTCATGTCTGCATGAGACTTGCTTGAGGATGGTGGCATAGGCTAACAATTTTTATTAGCTAACTACCTTGAGGTTTTATCTCTGGTCAGGCAACCTGCTTGTGTACAATGGGAGCAGTGGTCACACATTCACCAATTTGAAATTTATAGGCTTAGTCTGAATGACGAAGCTACCTTCAAACAGTGGAAACTCTAAGAGCCATTATGCTGTATTGTAGCAGAAATGCTGAGTCATTGTGAGTATAACCCTTAATGGTTCTGGTGGGAGATCCACACTATTCTTGAAGGTGAACCTTAGGGTAGTAATGTTGAGAAGAAATTGCTGAAAGGTCAATGATTAAGTGCTGAAATAAAGACAATTAGAGTTTATGAGATGTGTTTTGAAAACACTTGTTTGAGGATATGGGAAGAGAAACAAGGTGGAAGTCACCTGAAAATAATGTAGTAATCACCAGAGAATTACGTAAAGGTCAGGTGAATACCTAGAGGGATTCACATGGGGATCAAGGATGAACCAGCAGGAACCTTACGTCTACCAGGTTACTAGTCTTACTGTAGCTGTAGGTTTTCACCTTACCTCTTACAATGAATCAAGCTTCCATTTTTGAAATGTTTGCACTCAAGTGTACCCTGTAACTGAGACTGGCATGTTGTTGTGTATTCAAATGTCCACACAACTTACCCTAATTCTGGTATAGGACTAAATCCTGGGCCATGCACTGCTATCTACATTTTTTCCTACCAAGAATGTCTTGTGACCATGTGCCACGTCCTTTATCTAAAAAGCTGTTAAATAAAGTTGGGCTAGATTTGCGTGCCAAAATCTCCACTCTACTTACTGGAAATAAAAACGATGCTTGGCCATACTTCCAGGCTTTCCAATCGAGTACTTACAAAACAGTTTAGGCTTTGAGCTGGGTTTCTTAGTGCCAAAAATATGTTCTATTTCCAGGGAAAAGGCTTGGTACTGTAGGATATGGTCATCTTTCAATAATTGTATTAAGGAAAACTGGTGACATGGAACCAGTTTGCACTCAATGTTCTGTTATGATGACACAGGTTGGTGTCTACCACCTGATTCCTATCATGAACACTTAACGGTAGGACATTCTTCCTCCTTCCAGGAGATGACAGCTTGATTCTGTAGGCCAAGGTGTCCACAGTAGTTTCAGGTAGGTGAGGCCTGCCTGGATTTCTGTGGGCCTAGGTCTTCAAACTGGAAATTGTTACCTATTTGATGGTCTTGATATTGTGGGCCTGAGTTTAACTGCTTTCTTTTAGGTGATCCAGGCTTGGTTCAGATTTCCACAGTCTCCATTTTATTTTTCTTCAATTAAGAAGACTTTTGCTTTTAGCCAGGTCTCCAGGCAACATTAGTTCACAATAAACAGACTTGGAACTTGGGTTTACACCACTATTTCAATCTATGTCACAGAAAGTAGGAAGAAATGCTGGATGCTAATATCTCAGATCTACTTTCTGGAAATAGGGGTAGCAATTGGAACTGCAAAACTAAAGTTAGCACCATGATACCTAATATGAATTAGAGGCAGGAGACAAGGTCCTAGGTTTCTAGGAAAGATTCAAATTACATGAGTACAGGCTTGGCCTTTGCAGTAAGAGCTCCTACCTACTAGCTTTTAGAGAGAACAGGCTTAGTGCTTTAGGTCCCAGACACCTTTCTATTTTTTGTTAAGAAATAACAGGACTTATCCTTGGTCCCATATCACCAATCCATATCCTTACATGGAATAATGATATAGTGCTCCCTTTGAAGTTACAAGTGCATATCACTGAGAAAATTCACATCAACACCGAGAAGTTATTTGTCTATATGGAGCAGAAGGTGGCAGAGACAGCCTCCTAACTGTCTTCCAATCAAATGTCGTATTCACATTACCAATCTCTTTTGAAGTCAACAGTATATACAGTCATTACTTTGCCTCAAGTTTTATCTGTTTGTCAGAAAAGCTGCATTATGCTCATGGAGGTTACAGTTGTACTTTGGCAGCATTGATTATTTAGCCTGCATGTGCTGTGAAGCAGTGAATGGACAGTGGTGGAAACCATAGCAACCATTTTTGTATTGTAAAAAATGCTGAGTTGTTGTAAGGATACCATTTGATGGCAGAAAGAAAGGCTACCTCAGAATTTGTCTATACCAAACCTCAGACTACAGATTCTGAGAGGGCCTGCCTTAACCACCAAGAAAAAAAAAATTGAGATATTGACATTGAAGCTCTTCTGTCAAAGTGTTCTGAATAGGCTTATTTTAGCCAAGCAGAGGAAGTGAGGTGTAAGTTGCCTGGAAATCTCATCAGAAGAATTTGGGAATCTCACGATACTCAGGAAGCTTCACTGTGGGATTCACATGACCATCAGAAGAAAGAACTGAGGGCATCACAGGGAGTCAAGTAATATTGTGTTGCTTGTTTGGTGATCACTTTTGAATTACCCTATCCATTACTTGATAAAATTCAGATAACCACTGAAAAAAATAGTGTCTGGTAATATAGCCACCTAACAACCCATCATTTGAAAGGTCATGTCTGCATGAGAAGGTTCACTTGTGGACATTGGCATAGGTTAACAGACAATTGTTGTTAAATAACTGGCCTTAGGTTTCATCTGTGGTCAGGTAACCTGCTTGAATGCACAGCTGCTATTGAACATTAACTGCATTGATATTTGGAGGTTGAGTCTGCCTGATGAAGCTACTTTACCAAGGTATAAACTGTAAGAGCCATTTTGCTGTATTAGAGCAAAAGTGCTGACTCATTGTGAATATAACTGAATGGCTATATGTGGGACTCCAACACTATTCTTTTATGAGGAACTTTGGCCACTACTGCCGACAGATTTTTGCTTAAAGGCCAAGGACTCAATGTCGAATATTAAAAATAAGAGTTTATTAGATGAGTTTTGAATACATCTGCTTGTAAATAAGGGAAGATAAATAAGGTAGAAATCACCTAAAAATCACTTAGAAATCACTAAAGAATCACATGGAGATCAAGTAAACACCTGATAGAAGTCACCTGGGGATCAAGGAATACCCCACACTAATCTAGTATCTACCAAGTAACCAGTCTTGTTGCTGCGGCCATAGGATTTCACTTTACTTTGAGGAATGAACCAGGCTTAAGATCATGAATAGTACTGTGAGTGAGTTTACCATATGTATGAGATTGGCATGGTGTTGTGTTTTCAATCACCCACCCAACTTACTCTAATTCCAATAGAGGACTGCTTCCTAGGCTATGAACTTTCAACGACTTTTCTGTTCTTAACAAAAAAGTCTTGTGACCATTTGCCAAGTCCTCTACCTAAAGATTTGTTATGTAAAGTTAGGCTAGATTTTGTGAGCAAAGGTCTCCACTTTACTTACTAGAAAGAGAAGCAATACTTGGCTATGATTCCAAGTTCCCCAATCAAGTGTTTTTTTAAAAAGTCCAGACTTTAGCCAGTTTTCTTAGTGACCACATGACCTTCTCTTAGCAGAAAAAAGGATTGGTGCTGAAAGGCATGCTCACCTTTCAATAATTGTCTAAAGGGAAAATTGATGACATGGAACCAGCTTGTGCTGAATGTACTATTATGATGACACAGGGTTGGCGCCATTGGCCCAATGTCTATCATAAATGCTATCAAGAAAATATAGTCTTAGAGGCCTTCACCGAGTCCTCCATTCTTCCTCCTCCTAGGAGTTGACTCCTTGGTTTTATAAGCCAAGGTGTCCACAAGAGTTTTAGGTAACAAGGGCCAGCCTGAATGTTTGTAGGCCTAGATCTTGAGACTTGACATTGTTACCAGTTTTATGGTCTTGACATTGTGGGTCTGGGCTTTAAAAATATATATATTTTTAGGAGGTCTAGGCTTGCTTTAGATTTCCTCATTCTCTGTTTTATTTTTTCTTCCCTAAAGAGGGCTTTTACTTTGAGACTAGAACTTCAGGCAAAATTTGTTCACAGTGAACAGGCTTGGAACTGTGAGCTTACACCACCCTTTCAGTCTATGTTGAAGATAGTTGGAAGAATGCTCTGGGCTAATTTCTCAAATCTACTTTCTGGAAATAGAGGTAGGGATTGTAAATGCAACCAAGGACAGCACACTGGATCCCAGTAGAAAATTCAGGCAAGATACAAGATCCTAGGTGTCGAGAGAAGAGTTGAATTACATGAGGACAGAGTTGTCCTGTGATTTAAGTTATCCTATTCACTGGTGTTCAGAGAAAATATGCTTAATGTCTTGGTTCCAGTACACCCTACTACTTTTTATTAGGAAAAGACAGGCCCTATGCCTTGGGCCCATGTCAAGATTCACATCCTCACAATGAAAGATTATATAGTGCTTTCTTTGAAGTGATGAGTGCATAAAACTGAGAACATTCACATCATCACTGAGAAATCATTAGTATGCATGGACCCAAAGGTTGCCAGGACAGACTTCGTACTGACTTCAAATTGAATGTCATGTTCCCATTGCAAAACTTATGTGAGCTCAATAGAATATGCGAGCAGTCAATGATCTTTAATTCACCTCGACTTTTGTCTCTTTGTCAGGAAAACTGCCTATGTCAGTGGAGGTAGAAGTCAACATTGGCTGCATTTATAATTGGACCTGAGTATGCTGTGAGACAGCAAATGATAGTGATTATAACCATAGCTCCTATATTGTTTTATTGTAGGAAAATTGCTGAGTCATTGTGACAATACTCTTCACTGTAAAAAGAAGGTGCTTAAGAATTTCTCTATATCCAACCACAGACTAAAAATCTGTGAGAGACTGGCTTAACCAATATGGAAAAAAAGGTGAGACACTGAGTTTGAGGCAGTTTCCTCAACGTGTTCTGAAAAGGCTTGTATTAGCCTAGCAGAGGTAGAAGTCGCCTGGAAACCTCAAACCAAGAACAGGAAATCTCGTCATTCTCATGATGCTTTCCTGCAGAATTAACATAAGCAGGAAGAGACTGGCCTGAGGGCAATACACGAAATTCACGTGAGATTGAAGTGATGATGTAGTGCTCATTTTTGTGTTACCCTTCTGTTGTTTGGTATAATTCAAATAAGTACTCAGAAAATAGATTAACTGTGTACCATAGCCACTTAATAGCTCTTCAATCAAAAGGTCATGGCTGCATTAGAAGGTTCACTTGAGGACAGCGGCATAGGTTACCAGATAATTATTGTTAGATAACTGGCCTTAGATTTCATCTGTGTTCAGGCAACCTGCTTGAACACTATGTAAGCTTCTGTCAAACATTAACTGCATTGATATTTGGAGGATGAGTGTGCTTGATGAAGTTACTTTAGAGCAGTGGAAAATGGAAGTGCTATTTTGCAGTAGTATAGCAAAAAATGCTGAGTCATTCTGAGTATAACTACGACAGGCTTCATGTGGGAACCATACTATTCTTTTATGTGGATCTTTGGCCACTACTCTTGACAGGAAATTGCTTAAAGGCCAATGAATCAATGCTGAATAATAAAAATAAGAGTTTATGAGACGAGTTTTGAAAACATTTGTTTAAAAAAAGGAAAAGAAAAAATAAGGTAGAAATCACCTGAAAATGACTTAGAAATCGCTAGGGAATCATGAAGATATCAAGTAAACACCTGGTGGAATTCACATGGGGATCCATAAATACCCTGCACTAATCTAATATCTACCAAGTGACCAGTCTTGTTGCTGTGGCTTAGGCTTTCACTTTACTTCAAAGAATAAACCAGGCTTCAGAGCCTGAATCCTATTGCAAATGAGTTTACCTTATATATGAAATTGGTGTGGTGTTGATTTTTCAAACATCCACCCAATTTACCCAAGCTCCAACAGCGGACTGCCTCCTAGGTCATGGACTTCCAAAGACTTTTCTTTTCTTACCAAGAATGTTATGTAACTGTTTGCCTAATCCTCTACTTAAAGATTCATTTAGGTAAAGATAAGATAAATTATGTAGGCCAGGGTCTCTACTCTACATCCTAGAAATAGGAGCAATACTTGGTTGTGATTACAAGCTCCCCAATCAAGTTTTTTAAAGAATAGTCCAGGTTTCAGCCAGGTTTCTTAGTGCCCACACTACCATCTCTTACCAGAAGAAAGACTTGGTGCTGTAAAGTAGATCACCTTCCAAAAATTGTCTAAAAGGAAAATTGGTGACATGGGTCTAGGTGCTGAATGTACTTTATGATGACACAGAGTTGGTGCCATTGACCCAATGTCTATGGTAAATGCTTTCAAAGAAGTACAGTCTTGGAGATGTGCAGTGATTCCTTCATATTTCCTCTTCCTAGGAGATGACAGCTTGGCTATATATGCCAAGGTATCCACAAGAGTTTCAGGTATCAGGGGCCAAGCTGTATGTTTGTGGGCCCATATCTGCACACTGGATATTACCAATTTGATGATCTTAATGTTGTGGTTCTGAGTTTATCTTCTTCCTTTTGGGTGGTCCAGACTTGATTAAGATTTCTACAGTCTCCATTTATTTTTTCTTCCATAAAGAAGGCTTTTCTTTGAGCCATGTCTCCAGGCAACATTTGTTCACGGAACACAGGCTTGGAACTTGGGCTGTATGCCACCATGTCAGTCTATGTTGGAGAAAGTCAGAAGAAATTCTAATTTCTAAGATCTACTACCTGAAAATAGGGGTAGGGGCTAGAACTGCAAAACCAAGGTTAACACCTTGGTTCCTAATAGATAATAGAGGCAGGAGACAAGGTTCTAGGTTTCTACATAAGACTCAAATTACATGAGGACAGAATTGCCCTGTGCTTTAATTTTTTGAACTACTAGGTTTCAGGGAGGACAAGCCCAGTGCTTTTAGTACCAGTCCCCCTTCTACTACTTGTTAGGAAAAGACAGGCCTTGTGTCTTGGGCCTATGTCATACATCCACATCCTCAGAAAGTAAGATCATGTAGTTCTTTCTTTGAAGTGACGAGTGGATATAACTGAGAAAATTCACATCAACACTGAGAAGTCATTAGGACACATGGAACCAAATGTGGCCTAGTCATACTTCGTACTGACCTCAAGTCGAATGTCATGTTCAACATTACAAATCTTAGGTGAGGTCAAATGTATATGGGGCAGTCAGTGATCTTTAAATCACCTCTACTTTTGTCTGTTTGTCAGGTAAACTGCCTATGTCAGTGGAGGCAGAAGTTGTACATTGGCTACGTTCATCATTGAGCCTGAGTGTGCTGTGAGGCAGTGAATGGATAGCAGTTGAAACTATGGCTGCCATATAGCTTTACTGTAGAAAAAATGCTTGTGAGCTTACCTCTTCATTGCAAAAAGAATGGCTGTTTAAAATTTCTCTAGGTCAAACCTGTGCTACATCTTCTATCTAAAGATCTATCAAATACAGTTAGGCTAGATTCTGTATGCTAAGGTTTCCATTATACTTCCTGTTGATAAAAGCAATGCATGGTGGTGCTTCCAGGCTCTCCAATCGAGTAATTTAAAAAACAGTTCAGGCTTTTACCTAGGTTTCTTAGTGACCAAACTATGTTCTATTACCAGGGGAAAGCCTTGGTGCTGTAAGGTATGGTCACCCTTCAATAATTGTATAAAAATAAATTGGTGACGTGGAATCAGTTTATGCTGAATGTGCTGTTATGATGACACAGGTTGGTGTCTTTGACACAATTTCTATCATAAATACTTTAAAGGGAGGACAGCTTTGGAACCATGCATCAAGTCCCCCATTCTTCCTCCTTCTAGGAGATGACAGATTGATTCTGTAGGCCAAGATGTCCACAATAGTTTCAGAGAACAGGAGCTGGCTGTATATTTGTGGGTGTAGGTCTTCAGACTGGACATTGTTACCAATAGGATGAACTTGACATTGCTGTCCTGAGTTTAACTGCTTCCTTTTAGGTGGTCCAGGATGGTTCAGATTTTCACAGTCTTCATTTTATTTTTTCTTCTGTAAAGAAGGCTTTACTTTGAGCCAGGCCCAGATAACATTTGTTCACACAAAACATTCTTGAAACTTGGGCTTACACCACCATTTCCGTCTATGTCGGAGAAAATTTTAAAAAATGCTGTAGCTAATTTCTCAAATCTGCTTCCTGGAAATCTGGGTAGGGATTGGAACTGCAAAACCAAGGTCAGCTCCTTGGTTCCTAATTGGAAATAGAGGTAGGAGAAGAGGTTTTGGGTTTCTAGAGAAGACTCAAATTACATGAGGACAGGCTTTCCCTTTGAATTAAGTTATCCTAGTTACTAGTTTTCAGAGAGGACAGACTTAGTGCTTTCATTCTCGTCTCCTTTCTACTTTTTGTTTAAAAAAGACAGGCCTTGTACTCTTTCTGTGTCATCAATCCATATTTTCATGAGGGATATGTAGTGACAAGTCCATATCAATGAGAAAATTCACATCAACACTGAGAAGTCATTAGTCTACATGGAGTAGAAGGAGGCCAAGACAGCCTCCTAAATGTCCTCCAATTGAATGTCATGTTCATATTACAAATCTAATTTGAAATCAATGATATATGGGGGCAGACAATTATCTTTAATTTGCCTCTAGTTTTGTCTGTTTGTCAGGAAAACTGCCTTATGTTCCTGGAGGCAACTGTCACACATTGATGGTGGTTTGGGGTCAAGGTTCTAAGCCCGTCCTCTCTGAATAAATGGTACCTTTGGTTTTAGGCACACAGCAATAAGCCTTCTTAATGGAAGAGAAAATAGAATGGAGACTGTAGAGATGGGCACCAAGACTGCAACTCCTAATAGAAAGTAGTTGGCAGCCACAAGCCAACAAGTTCTAGACCTACCAAATAGTAAAAAGTCCAGACTGAAGACCTAGGCCCACAACAACCAGCCTGGCCCCTGGTGCCAGAAACTCTTGGAGAAACATTGGCCCACAGAACCAAGATGTCATCTCCTAGGAGTAGAAAGTATGGAGGTCTCGGTTCATGGCACCAAGACTGTCCTCCCTTTAAAATATGTATGTAAGAAATTTGGGCCAATGGAACCAAGCTTCTGTTATCCTAACAGTCCTCTCAGTACCACTGGTCCCAAGGCACCAATTTTGCCTTTTGTCATTGATTAAAAGGTAACAATAACCTAGAGCACCAAGCCTTTCCGCTGGTAAGAGAAGGTAATGTAGGCACTTATACAAGTGGCACAAAGCCTGGACTCTTTTTTCAGGATTTGAATTGGGAATTTGGAAGCTTGGCCAAGCATTTTTTCTATATCCAGGAATTAGAATGGAGACCTGGGGCCAGAGTATCTCACCTAAATTTTCAAAATGGAACCTTTGGTGGAGGACTTGGGACACATAATCAGTTTTTCCCTGGTTAAAAAAAAAAAAAGCTGATAGAAGTTCATGGCCCAAGACCCTGTCTACTGCCTGGATCATTGTAAGTAGAGCTGATCTTTTAAAACACGATACCTTTACAGTCTCATTTTCAAGATAGGTAACCACACACAATCAAGCCTGTATGTATAAGATGTATAGAGAAAACCTATGCCCTTGGAAATGAGACCAGTCACCTGAGTGACAAAGGAAACCCATGGGTTTTGCCATGACCACGATGTGTAATCCCGTAAGGTATTGACATGACCAGTGCATGATTCCTTAGTTATTGCTACATGATTTTAAGGTGTTTTCCACCTTATTCTTCTTCTCCTATGTTCAATGAGATGCTTTCAAAACTTTTTTCATAAACTACACATTTTCAATACCTCAGCAAGAATGCATTGGCTTTTAACCAATTCCTCTCAACAGTAGTGGCCTAAAGTCTGCCTCTAAGAAGAGTACGGAAGTTGCACCTGAAGCCTTCAAAAGTTATACTCATAATGACTCAGCATTTTTTGTACAATAGAGCAAAATGGCGACTGCCGCTTCCTTCGCTCCAAAGGAGTTTGTTCAAGCTGACAAAGCCTTCAAATTTCAATGCAATTAATGTGCAACACCCTCTGCCCTTCCTTCTAGCAGGTCTGGACCAATACTGTAACCTCAGGTCAGGTATCTTTTTTTGGTAGCCTACACCGCCATTCTCAAGACAGTCTTCTCACAGAGACTTTATCTTTTGATCGAATGGCAGTAGGAGCCTTTCTTGGCTATGCTCTGGTACACAAGGACTCTCCTTTTCTCTGTGTTTATGTGAATTTTAAAAATGAATGTAGAAGAGTAACTCAAAATTGAGTGCAACACCATTACCCAATGTGACCAGATCAAGCCATTCTCATGCTAGTCATGTGACTCCCACAGGACAGGACGTGACTATTGAGAGATCCCATGTCCTTGCTATTAAATTTTCAAGTGGTATAGACCTCATTTGCTGCTGCTCACTAAAACAAGAAATTTTAAAACACATTGAAGAAACTGCCTCACTGTCAATATCTCAGCTTTCTTTCCATGGTCGTAAAACCATCCCTCTCAGAATGTGCAGTTTAAGGTTTGCGAGAGAGGAATTCTGAGGCAGCCGTTCTTTCCGTTGTGAAGAGGTATATTCACAATGACTCAGCATTTTACCTACAATACAGCCAGGTGGTAACTGCTGTATTTACCACACTAAAGAACCTTCCTCATGTAAACTCAGCCTCTGTATTTAAAGTGGTTAATGTTTTGAGCAATTCCCATTGCCTTCAAGCAGGTTGCCTGACCACAACTGAAACCTCAGTCCAGTCATTTAAGAATCGTTGTCTGGTAGACAACACTTTTGTCTTCTGGTAGTCTTCTCATGTAGAATTAACCTTTCCCTTCAAGGGCACTTAGGTTTCCTTCTCAGCTATGCTCTCATACACCCGACTCCCTTTTTCCCTGTGTTTATGTAAATTTAACCAAGATATGTAGAAGGCTAACATAAAACTGAGCCACATACCATCACCCAATAGCACGTGATCTCCCTGTGATGCCTTCAGGCCAGTCTTTTGTTAGTCATGGGATTCCCATGGGGTCGCCATGTGACTATCATGAGATTGCTGTGTACTTGCTATAAGATTTTCAGGTACTTCCACCTCATTTTTATAAGCTGGCCTAAACCTGGGTTTCCAGAACAAGTGGAAGGAACTGGCTCAATGTCAATATCTCAACTTTCTTCCCATATTTGTATTACCAACCCCTAGCAGAATTTGTAGCCTAAAGATTTCTAGAGAGGAATTCTGAGGCAGCTGTTCTTTCTGTCATGAAGAGGTATATTCATAATGACTTGGCATTTTACCTACAATATGGCAAGTTGGTAACTGCTGTTTCTACCACTCTAAAGTATGTTCCTCAAGTAAATTCAGCCTCCATATTTAAACATGGTAAATGTTTTGAGCAGCTCCCTTAGCCAACAAGCCTCTTGTCTGACCACAATTGAAACCTCAGACCAGTTATCTAAGAATCATTGTCTAGCAGCCTATACTGCTGTCCTCTGGTAGTCCTCTCATGAAGAATTAATCTTTAATTAAAGGGCAGTAAGATGGACTTCTCGGCAATGCTCTAGTACACAGACTCTATTTTTATTTGTGTTTATGTACATTTTACCAAACAATGTGGAAGGATAACTAAAAAGCGCCACACCATCACCCAGTCTCATGTGATCTCCCTGTGATGCCCTCAGGCCAGTCTCTTGATGGTCATGTGATTCCCGCATATTTCCTATAAGATTGATTTTCAATTGACTTCCACATCATATTCCTCGGCTGGCCTAAACAAGGGTTTCCAGAACACGTTGAAGAAACTGGCTCAATTCAAATTCCAAGCTTTCTTCCCATGGTCATTAAGCCAACCCCTCTCAGAATTTGTAGTTTGAGGTTTGCTAGTGAGAAGTTCTGTGGCAACTATTTTAGGCTCCACATAGAGGTATGCACACAAAGAATCAGCATTTTACCTACAGACAAGCAAAATGGCGGCTGTTGTTTCCACCATTATTCAGGCGCTTCCTCACAGGACACTTAGCCACCAGGTTTTATTGTGCTACATATGTGACCCCCACGTTATTTGCCATAAAGCAGTTTTCCTGACAATGCACAAAACCTGAGGAGAATTAAGGATCATTGACTGGATACATATACGGTTTACCTCAAGAGTGTTCGTGCTATGGATGTGATATATGATTGCAGGTCAGTTAGGAGGCTGTCTTGGCCAACTCCTGTTACACACAAAATAATGTTTTCTCAGTGTTTATCTGAAATTTATCAAGTGATATGCTCTCAGCATTCCAAAGGAAGTGCTACATTATCCTCATGTATGACATGATCTCCTGTTGTTTCATACATGCAGATCTTCGGTGGCTACTAGATTCCCATACAGTGGTCAGGAGATACTGTCTTGGAGGCCCCTGGTCCCAAGGTTAACACTGTGTAATTATGAAAAGACTATGTAAAAGACCTACTCACACTACAAACATCCAAGACCTTGTGACCAAAACTATAATGAAGTACATGGCTCACAGGCCAAAGCCATCTAATCTTACAGAAAACAAAGACCTTTGTTCATGGTGAAAGCACTGTGTTCCATTAAAATGATGTAGACTGGACACATGCACATGACCCAAAGCCAGTCTCTTCCAAACAATAATACAATGGAACCCTGGACTAAAGCCACCAAGCCTGTCCCTGTTGAAAATTATTAGTTTGAAAACATTAAATCTCAAGGCCAAGCTTTCTTTGGGTAAGAATATCTTTCTTTAGTACTAGAACCTTGGCTATACGCCTTTAATTTCTCTAATGAGCAAGAGTGGTGACTTATGCTTGCAGTTCCAGTATTTTTACCTAATCCAGGATTAAAGCTGAGTCTTATTTCATAGCATATCTTCTGTTTTCTCCTAACAGTTTGAAGTGGTGGCATAGGCCCATAGTTCCAAGCCTGTGCTTCCTGAACAAATGTCGAAGTGATGTCCTAGGCCTATTGCAACTATACTGTCTTTATGCAAGGAAAACTCAAATGAAGACTTAGGCCTGTGACACCAAGCCTAATCTCTCCTAACAGGAATTAGAGTGCAGAGCTAGGTTCTCAAGATAAAGACGGTCTAATTGATAACAGATTATACAAAATAACTTCCCACACTACACCCAAGTGAGCCCCTGAGAGCCAGTGAACTTAGCAGCTCACAAACAGAGTTATCATCTCTGAACAAAAGGAAGAATGGAGACCTATGTTCATACCAGAAACACAGTCTTATCTTGAAAGAATGTGTTGTGGAGACACTGGCTAAGGCACAAAGCCTGGCTTTTCCTAAGTATTAGGACCAAGGAGACTGGGACCCATGGCAAAAAACCTCTGTTCTCTAAACATTAGTTGAGAGGAAACTTTACCTCACAGGGTAAGCCTGTCCTCAGATAAGAGAACCTAATCTCAAGACCTAGGATTTTGTCTCCTGCCTGGATTTCTAATCAGGAACCAGAGTGCTGACCTTGGTTTGCAGTTCCAATCCCTTCTCCTATTTCCAGGATGTAGAGCTGAGAACTTGAACCACAGCATTTCTTCTGTCTTTCCCTGAAAGAGACTGAAGCAGTGGCCTGGTGTCCAGCATCTAAGCCTGTCCTCTCTGAATAAATGATGCCTTTGGTCCTAGGCACACAGTGAAAGCCATCTTTTTAAAAGACAAACTAGAATGGAGACCTTGGAGATTGGCACCAAGCCTGCAACTCATAATGGAAGAAGTTGTCAGCCACAGGCCCACAAGGTCTAGACAAAGCAAATGGTAACAAAGTCCAGAATGAAGTCCTAGGCCCACAACACCCAGCTGGTCCTGGTAACACAAACTCTTGGGGAGACATTGGCTCACAGAACCAAGATGTCATCTCCTAGGAACAGGAAGTACGAAGGACTCGGTCCATGGCACAAAGACTGTCCTCCCTTTAAAATATTTACAATAGAAATTTGAGCCTGTGAAACCAAACTTTTGTCATCCTAACAGTCCACTCAACACAAATTGGTCCAATGGTACCAATTTTCCCTTTTGCCATTGATTAAAAGGTGATTGTAACATACCAAGCCTTTCTGCTGGTAAGAGAAGGTAGTTTGGTCACGTATACATGTGGCACAAAGCCTGGACTCTCTTCTTTCAGGAATTTGAATGGGGAGATTGGAAGCACAGCTAAGCATTGCTTTTATTTTCAGGAATTAGAGTGGAGACCTTGGGCCAGAGTATCTCATCTGAATTTTCACAACAGAACCTTTGGTGGAGGACTTGGCAAATGTAACAAAACCACCTTGGTTAAAAAAAAAAAAAGTTGATAGAAGTGCATGTCCCAGGACCCTGTTTACTGCCTCGATCAGCAGAAGTAGAATGGATGTTTTCAAACACAATACTATTTGAGTCTCATTTTCAAGGTAAACTTGAGTGGAAAATGTTTCAAACACAACCAAGCTTAGTATGTTCTAAGAAGTATAGTGAAAACCTATGCCCTCAAAACAAGAACAGTGAAAAAGATACCCACAAGATTTCCCATGACCTCATCTGTTTCTCACGAGGGGTTAATGTGAGAAGCACATGATTCCCTAGTTATTGCAACATGTTTTTAAGGTGACTTTCACCTTATATAATTTCCCCTATTCTCAAACAAGTGTTTTCAAAACTTTTCTCATAAACAGCATATTTTCAATATTTCAGCATGGATGCAATGGCCTTTAACCAATGTCTTCAACAGTAGTGGCCTAAAGTCCACCTTCACAGATAGTATGAGAGAAGCCTCTGAAGCCTTTAAAAGTTATGCTCACAATGACTCAGCATTTTTGCAACAATAGAGCAAATTGTCAACTGCAGCTTCCTCTGCTCCAAAGTAGCTAGCTCAGGCCAACTCAGCCTCCAAATTTCAACACAGTTAAAGTGCGACAGCTGTTGCACCTTTGGATTAAATGGCAGTAGGTGGCTGTCTTGTCCATGCACTGGTACACAAGGACTCTTCTTTTCTCTGTGTTTAGGTCAATTTTACCAAGAGATGTAGAAGGGTAACTCAAAAGTAAGCATCACACCATCTCCCAGTGTGACCAAATCAATCTATGATGCCCTCAGGCCATTCTTTTGATGGTCATGTGATTCTCACAGGACAGAACATGAATATGGAGAGATTCCATATCCTTGCTATAAGATTTTCAGATGTCGTATACCTCATTTACCACTGCTGGCTAAAACAAGAAATTCCAAAACAGGTTGAAGGTACTGCCTCAGTGTCAATATGTCAGCTTTCTTTCCATGGTCGTAAAACTAATCCCTCTCAGACTTCGTAGTCTAAGGTTTGCTAGAGAGGAATTCTGAGGCAGCCATTCTTTCCATCATGAAGAGGTTTGTTCACAATGACTCAGCATTTTACCTACAATACAGCCTGGTGGTAACTGCTATTTCTACCACTCTAAAGTACCTTTCTAAAGTAATCTCATTCATCATATTTAAACACGGTTAAAGTTTTGAGAAGTTCCATCCTCTACAAGCAGGTTGCCTGACCACAACTGAAAACTCAGCCCAGTTATCTAAGAATCATTGCCCGCTAGCATACATTGCTGTTCTCAGGTGGACTTCGTAAGCAGAGTTTATCTTTCCATTGAAGGGAAGTGAAGTAGCCTTCTTAGCCACACTTTTATACACACGGACTTTCTTTTTCTCCGTGTTTACGTGAATTTTACCAAGGAATGTAAAAAGGTAACTCAAAAGTGAGCAACAAACCATTGCCTAACATCACGTGATCTTCCTTTGATGCCCTCAGGTTAGTCTCTTGATGATCATGTGATTCCCACGGGGCTGCCACATGAATATCGCGAGATTCCCGTGTACTTGCTATAAGATTTTCAGGTGACTTCCGGGTCATTTTCCTCAGCTGGCCTAAACAACAGTCTCCAGAATACGTTGAAGGATCAGGCTCAATATCAAATTCTCAGCTTTCTTCCTATGTTCATTAAGACAATCCCTCTCAGAATTTGTAGCTCACAGTTTGCTACAGAGAAACTCTGAGGAAGCCATTCTTTGTGCCACAAATAGGTTTCCACACAATGACTCAGCATTTTTCATACACTCCCATAAATTGTGGCTCTTGTTTTCCCCGCTTTCCAGTCGCATTCTCACAACACATTCAGCTGCCAGGTCATCCCACTCCATTTTCAGCCACCACCAACTTTGCCATAAAACAGGTTTCCTGACACACAAAACCTGAAGCAAATTAAGAATCATTTTCTGGATGCATATACCGTTGACCTCAAGTATGTTTTGTGATGTGAATACGACATACAATTGGAGGTCAGTTAAAGGCTGTCTTGGCCACCTTCTGTTACACACAGACTAATGTTCTCAGTATTTATGTGGACTTTATCAAGTGATATGCTCTCGTTATTCCAAAGAGAACACACTACTCCCTATGTATGACATGATCTCCGTTGATTCATATAGGTAGGCCTTGGATGGACACCGATTCCCACGAGCTGGTCATGGGATACTGTCCTGATTCTCAGGAGCTTATGGTTCCAAGGTTAACACTATCTAATTTTAAACAGACTATGCAAAGGACCTACTCACACTACAAACATCTGTTGTGAAGTGTATGGCCCACAGACAAAAGCTGTGTACTCTTATAGAAAAAAATAAAGAGACCTTTGTTCATGATAGTAGCACTGTTCTCCATTCAAATGATGTAGACTGGAGACTCGTGCCCATGACTCAAAGCCAGTCTCTTCCAAACAATAATACAATGGAGCCCTGGTCTAAAACCACCAAGCCTGTCTTCATTGAAAATTAGTAGTTTGGAGACATTCAATCTCAAAGCCAATCATTTCTCTAGTGCCAATATCTTTCTTATAGAACTAGAACCTTGGCTACATGCCTGGAATTTCTCTCAAGAGCGAGAGTGATGACTTTGGCTTGCAGTTCCAATCCCTTCACCTTATCCAGGAATTAGAGCTGAGACATATTCCCACAGCACTTCTGTTTTTTTCTAACAGAGTTTGAAGTGGTGTCTTGGGCCCATAGTTCCAAGCCTGTCTTCCCTGAACAAATGTTGAGTAATGTCCTAGGCCCACTGCAACTATTCTTTCTTTATGAAAGGGAAACTAGAATGAAGACTTCAGCCTGTGACACCAAGCCTGAACTCTTCTATCAAGAATTAGAGTGCAGGCTGAGATTCCCATGGTCAAGACCAAGTAATTGATAACAGATTAAACAAAACAACTTCTCACATTACACCCAAGTGAGCCCCTGTGAGCAGAAATTCATGCAAACTTTATGGCTTACAAACAAAGTTGTCATCTCTGAACAAAAGGAAGAATGAAGGCCTATGTTTGTGCCAGCACAGAGTCTTCCTTAAAAAAATGTGTTGTGGTGACACTGGCCCAAGGCAAAAAGCCTGGATTTTCCAAAATATTAGTACCTTAAGGACTGCTGTCCATGACTATAAATCTGTGTTCTCTGAACACTAGTAGAGAGGAGACCTTACCCCACAGGGCAAGCCTGACCTAAGGTAAAAGAACCTAATCTCAAGTCCTAGAACCTTGCTTCCTGCCTGGATTTCTAAACAGAAACCCAAGTGCAGACCTTGGTTTACAGTTCCAATCCCTTCTCCTATTTTCAGAATGTGTTTTGAGAACTTTACCCACAGCATTTCTTCTGTTTTTCCCTAACACAGACTGAAGCAGTGGCCTGGAATCAAGGTTCTAAGCCTTTCCTCTCTGAAAGAATGCCACCTTCAGTCTAGGCACGCAACAACAAGCCTTCTCTGTAAAAGAGAAACTACAACAAAGACTGTGGAGATCGACACCAAGCCTGAAACTCCTAATAGAAAGTAGTTGGCACCCAAAGGCCCACAAGGTCTAAACCAACCAAATGGTAACAAAGTCCAGTCTGAAGATCTATGCCCACAATGCCCATCCTGACCCTTGGTACTAGAAACTCTTGGAAAAACAATGACCCACAAAACCAAGATGTCATCTCCTAGGAGTAGGAAGTACAGAGGTCTTGGTTCATGGCACCAAGACTGTCTTCCCTTTAAAATATTTATGATAAAATTTGGTTCGATGAAACCAAAATTCAGTCATCCTAACAGTCCAGTCAGCACAAACTGGTCCCAGGTCACCAATTTTCCCTTTTGCCATTGATTAAAAGTTGACCGTAACCTACAGCACCAAGCCTTTCTACTAGTAAGAGAAGGTAGTGTGGGCACTTATACACGTGGCACAAAGCCTGGACCCTTCTTTCAGGAATTTGAATGGAGAGATTGGAAGCATGGCCAAGCATTGTTTCTACTTTTAGGAATTAGAGTTGAGACCTTGGCCAGAGTTTCTCGCCTAAATTTTCATAATGCAACCTTTAGTGGAGGATTTTGCACACATAACAAGCCCATCTTGGTAAAAAATAAAAAACTTTTTTTTAAAAAGCCGATAGAAGAGCGTGACCCAAGACTAAGTCTACTGCCTGGCTCAAGGGAAGAATAGCAGATGTTTTAAAACACATTATTCTGATCTCATTTTAAACGTAAACACAAATGGAAAACGTTTTACACAAAATCAAGCCTGGTTCCTTCTAAGAAGTATAGTGAAAACCTATGCCCTCAAAACAAGAACAGTCACCAGAGTGAAAAATGATACCCACAGTATTTGCCATGATCCCATGTGTTTCCTGAGAGGGGTTAACGTGACAGGTGCATGATTCTCTAGTTACTGCAACATGTTTTTATGGTGATTTCCACTTTATATCATTTCCCCTATCCTCAAACAAGTGTTTTCAAAACTTTTCTCATATATTTCACATTTGCAATATTTCAGTATTAATGCCTTAGCCTTTAACCAATTCCTCTCAATAGTAGCAGCCTAAATTCCACCTCCAAGAATAGTGCGAGAGTTGCAACTAAAGCCTTTAAAAGTTATGCTCACAATGACTCAACATTTTTGCTACAATAGAGCAAAATGGTGACTGCTGCTTCCTCCACTCCAAAGGAGCTTATTCTAGCCAACTCAGCCTCCAAATTTCAATGCAGTTAATGTGCAACAGCCGCTGCCCCTGCCTTCAAGCAGGTTTTCTGACCAAGCCATAACTTCAGGCTAGTTATTGAAGTATCTTTTTGTTTGGTAGCCTACACTGCTGTTCTCAAGCCAGTCTTCTCATGTAGACCTGATCTTTCAACTAAATGGCAATAGGTGGCTGTCTTGGCCATGCTCTGGTACACAAAGACTCTTTTTTTCTCTGAATTTTACCAAGAAATTCATAGAAGGTAACTCAAAAGTGAGCGACACATCACCCAATGTGACGTGATCAACCTATAATGTTCTCTGGCCAGTCTTTTGTAGTCTCTTGACGGTTATGTGATTCTCTCGGGGAAAAAAAAAAGAAAACATGAATATCCAAGATCCTGCATCCTTGCTATGAGATTTTCAGGTGACATACACCTCATTTGCCGATGCTGGCTAAAACAAGAAATGCCAAAACACATTGACGATACTGCCTCAATGTCAATATCTCAACTTTCTTTCCATAGTCGTAAAACCATTCCCTCTAAGAATTTTAGTCAAGGTTTGCTAGAGAGAAATTCTGAGGCAACTGTTCTTTCCATTTTGAAGAGGTATGTTCACAACGAGTCAGTATTTAGCCCACAATACAGCAAAGTGCAAATGCTGTCTCCACACTTTAAAGTACCTTCCTCAAGTAAACTCAGCCTCCATATTTAAACGCAGTTAATGTGTTAAGCAACTCCTAACACCGACAAGCAGGTTTCCTGACGAGAGCCAAAACATCAGGCCTATTATCTAAGGATTGTTGTCTGGTAGCCTACACCACTGTCCTCAGGTGGTCTTCTATGCAGAATTGACCTTTCCATTAGAGAGCAGTGCAGGGCTGTCTTGGCTATGCTCTGCTACACACAGACTCTCCTTTTCTCTGTGTTTATGTGAATTTTACCAAGGAATGTAGAAGGGTAACTCAAAACATCACGTGACCTCCCTGTGATGTCCTCAGGCCAGTCTCCTGATGATCACGTGATTCCCACAGGGCAGCCACATAAATATTGTGAGATTCCCAAGTACTTGCTATAAGATTTTCAGGTGACATACACCTCATTTGCCGATGCTGGCTAAAACACGAAATTCCAAAACACATGAAGGAACTGCCTCAATAGCAATATCTCAGCTTTCTTCCAATGCTCATTCAGCCAATCCCTCTCAGAATTTGTAGTCTTAGATTTACTAAAAAGGAATTCTGAGGCAGACATATTTTGTGCCATGAAGAGGTATCCATACAATGACTCAGCATTTAACCTACAATTCAGCACAATGATGGCTCTTTTTACCACCGCTATCTGGTCGCTCCCTCACAGCACATTAAGCTATCAGGTTTCATCATGCTCCATATGCAACTGCCACTTCCATTGCCATAAAGCAGGTTTCTTGACATAAATAAATAAATAACTAAAAACCTGATGCGAATTAAGGATCATTGTCTGAACACATATACCATTGACCTTAAGTACATTTTGTGATGTGGATATGACATACAATTGGAGGTCAGTTAGTTGGCTGTCTTGGCCACCTTCTGTTACATGCAGACTAATGTTTTCTTAGTGTTTATGTGAATTTTATTAATAATGTGCACACTCCATTCCAAAGGAAGCACTGTGTCATCCCCATGTGTGACATGTTCTTCGTTTTTTTGATACAGGCAGGTCTCCATTGGGTACTGGATTCCCACAGGGTGGTCACAAGATCCTATCATGACTCTCACTGGCCAATGGTCCCGAAATTAACACTAATTTTGAACAGACTACGCAAAGGACTAACTCATACTACCAATATCATAGACCTTGTGACAGAAACTAATGTGAAGTGCATGGCCCACAGACCAAAGCTGTCTACTCTTACAGAAAACAAAAGAGACCTTTGTTCAGGTTTCCTGACATCAGACAAAATCTGAGACAAATTAAGGATCATTCTCTAGCTGCATATACCGTTGACCTCAAAATAGTTTGTAATGTGTACCCAATATTCGATTGGAGGTCAGTTAAGAGGCTGTCTCAGCCACCTCTGTTACACAGAAACTAGTGTTTTCTCAGTGTTTTTGTGAATTTTAACAAGATTTAAGCATTTATCATTCCAAAGAGAACATTATGTCATCTCTATCTCTCATGTAATCTTCCTTTGTTTCATACAGTCTCTTGAAGGGCACGTGGTTCACACAGGGTGGTCACGTGATCTTATTGTGTCTCCCAAGAATTCATGGTCCTGAGGTTAATACTGTTTTATTTTGAACAGACTAGACAAAAGACTTGCTCACACTACTAACTACCTAGACCCTGTGACAGAAACTAATAAACAGTGCATGGCCAACAGACCACAGTTATCTCTTGGTCTGTTGAAAAAATAGATGACCTTTATTAATGGTAACACTACTAGCCTCCCTCCAAATGATGTAGACTGAAGATCAGGGCCCATGACATAAAGCCATTGTCTTTTTAACAATATGTTAACTGAGCCCTAGTCTAAAGCTACCAAGCCTGTCTTCATTAAAAATTAGTAGATTAGAGACTTTAACATCAATGCGAGTATTTCCTCTGGTAAGAAATCTTTCTTGGAGAACTAGAACCTTGGCTTCACGTCTGGAATTTTTCTTAAATGCAAGAGAGGTGACTTTGGCTTGCATTTCCAATCCCTTCACCTTTTACAAGGTGTAGAGCTGAGAACTCATCCCACAGATTTCTTCTGTCGTGTCCTAACAGATACTGAAGTAGTATCCCAAGCCCATGGTTCTAAGCCTGTCATCTCAGAATAAATATCGAGTGGAATCCTAGGCCCACAGCAACAAGTTTATCTTTATTCAAGGGAAAATAGAAGGAAAACTTAAGCCTGTGACACCACGCCTAGACTCTACTCACAGAAACTAGTGTGCAGGTCCAGGCTCCCAAGGTCAAGACTGTCTAATTGATAACCAACTAGACGAAAGAAATACTCACACTACACCCAAGGTGGCCCCTGTGAACAGAAACTCATATGGAATACACGACTCACAAACAAAGCTGTCTTCTCTAAACAAAAGGAAGAACAGAGGCCTCCCAGCAGCACTATCTTTTCTTGAAAGAATGTAGACTGGTGAACCTGGCACAAAGCACAAAGCCTGTCTTTCCTAACAATAGCTACAAGGGTGACTGGGACCCATGGCAATAAACATATCCTCTCTGAAAATTAGTAGACAAGAGACCTCACCTTTCAGGATGAACCTGTCATCAGGGGGAAAAAATCATAACTCAAGACCTAGAACCATGGTTTTTGGATTTCTAATCTGAATTTCTAATCCAGAACCAGAGTGCTGACCTTGGTTGCAGTTCCAATACCTTCCCCTATATCCAGGAAGTGGAGCTGAAAAATTAGATCACAGCATTTTGTCTGTCTTTCCCTGAAAGAGACCAAAAGCATGGTGTGGTCCCATGATTCTAAGCCTATCCAATTTGAACAAATGTCACCTGGAATCCTAGGCACACAGCAACAAGCCTTCCTCATGGAAGAGTCACTGGAATGGAGACTGTGGAAATTGATAAGAAACCTGGACCTCCTAAAACAAACTAGGTGGCAACCCCAAACCCATAAATCATGACCAACCAATTGGTAACAATGTCCAGACTGATGATCTAGCCCCACAAACCCAGTCTTGCCACTGCTTCCAGAAACTAGTGGGGAAACCTTGGCCCACAGAACCATGATGTCATCTCCAAGGAGGAGGAATAACAGAGGACTCAGTTCAAGCACAAAGACTGACCTCTCTTTAAAGCATTTATGACAGAAATTAGGTTCGATGGCACCAAACTTGTGTCATTCTAATACTCCATCCCACAAAACCTGATTCCGTGTCACCAAATTTCTCTTTTGCCATTTATTGAAAGAAGATCATAAACTACTACAACAAGCCTTTCTTTCCCCTGGTAAGAGAAGGTAGTGTAGGCACTTAGAGATTTGGTACAAAGCCTGAACTCTTCTTTCAGGAACTCAACTGGGGTGCTTGGAATCATAGCCAAACATTGTTCCTATTCCCATAAGTAGAGTGGAGACATTGGCCTACAGAATCTAGCCTAAATATTCATAACATAACCTTAGGTGAAGGACTTGGCACATGGTACAAGATGGTCTTAGTAGAAATAAAAAGTCAGTAGAAGTCCATAGCCCATGACCCAATTCTCTGCCTAGATTGAGAGAAGTATAATGGATATCTGAAAAGAAGATACCATGCTGGTCTCATGGTAAACTCAAGTAGAAAACATTTCACAGACACTAAATCCTGGTTTATTTTTTAAAATAGAGTGAAAACCAATGCTCACAGTTAAGAAGACTAGTCATCTGGTAGACAAACTATTCCTACGGGACTGCCACATGATTCCCTCTTGCCTGCTACCTGATTTTCAGGTGATTTCTACCTGATTCTTTTTCCCCTATCTTCAACCAAGTGTTCTCAAAACATCTTCATAAAGTGCACATTTTCAATATTTCAACATTGATGCATTGTTCGTTAAGCGGTTCCCTCTCGACAGTAGTGGTCTGAGGTCTGAATCCAGGAATAGTGCAAAGGTTGCACCTGAAGCCATTAAGAATTATGCTCACAATGACTTGGCATTTTTGCTACAATACAGCAATATGGCAGTTGCTGTTTCCACTGCTCTAAAGTCCTTCCTCAAGCAGACCCAGTCTCTTAATTTCAACTCATTTAATGTACTACACAAACTCCTGTTGCCTTCCAGAAGGTTGGCTGACCACAGCAAAAACCTCAGGTAAAATTGAAGGATTATTTGCTGGTAGACAATACCACTATTCTTAGCAAGTCTAGTCTTGCAGACCTGACCTGTCGATTGAAGGGCAGTAAGTTGGCTGTCTCTTCCATTCTTTTTTACTAACAGACTTTTCTAACAGACTTTTCTTGGTTTTTTTGTGAATTTTACCAAGGAATATAGGGGGATAACTCAAAAGTGAGCACCATCCCATTAACCAATGTCACTAGATCTGCCTGTGATGCCCTCAGGCCAATCTTTTGATGGTCACGTGATTCCCATGAGGCATCGCTGTGAATATCACGAGATTCCCATGTTCTTGCAATGAGATTTTTAGGTGACTTCCATCTCCTTTTCCTCTTCTGGCATAATGCATGACTTACCAGACACGTTGAAGGAACTGCCTTAATATCAATATTCCAGCTTTTTTTTATGGTTGTTAAGCCAGTCTGTATCAGAATTTGTAGTGTGAAGTCTCCTATAGTGGAATTCGGAGGCAGCCATTGTATACCACATAAGAGGTGTCCTATCAATGACTCAGCATTTTATCTACAATACAATAAAATGGTGGCTGCTGTTCTATCGCTATTCAGTCCCTTCCTGACAACACATTCAATCTCTCGGTTTCAATATAGTAATATGCGATTGCTGTCTCCACTGCCACAAAGCAAGTTTTCTGACAACAGACAAAACCTGAGGTGAACTGAGGATCATTGTCTAGCCTCACATACTTTTTACTTCAAGTAAGTTTTGTAATATAAACACAACATTCAATTGCAGGTCAGTTAGGAAGCTGTCTTGGCCATGAATGTAACACAAAGACTAATATTTTCTCAATGTTTATGTGAATTTTACCAAGTGATAGGCACTCATCGTTCCAAAGAGAGCACCACATCATCCCCATCTGTCACATAATCTTCCTTTGTTTCATATAGGCCATTCTCTTGATGAGCACTGGATTCCTATGGGGCAATCACCTGATCTTGTCCTGATTCCCGAGGTTTACACTGTCTAATTTTGAACAGACTAGGAAAAGATCTGCTCACGTTACTAACAACTTAGACCCTATGATAAAAATTAATGGACAGTGCATAGCCCACAGCCCACAGTTATCTCTTGTTAAAGAAGACATAGAAGACCTCTGGTCATGGTAACAGTTCTGACCTACCTCCAAATGATATAGACTGAAGACTGAGGCCCATGACACAAATCTATTCTCTTTTTAACAATAATACTACTGAATCCTGGTCTAAAGCTACCAAACCTGTCCTCATTGAATATTAGCACATTAGAGACTTTAACATCAATGCGAGTCTTTCCTCTGGTAAGAATATCTTTCTCAGAGAACTAAATTCTTGGCTCCTGTCTGAACTTTTTCTTAGGCACAAGAGGAGTGACCTTGGCTTGCATTTCCAATCCCTTCACCTTTTACAGTGTGTAGAGCTAAGGCCGCATCCCACAGATTTCTTCTGTCTTTTTCTAACAGATATTGAACTAGTGGCCCAGGCCATGGTTCTATGCCTGTCATCTCACAATGAATGTTGAGTGGTGTCTTAGGCCCACAGCAACAAGCCTATCTTTATGCCAGGGAAACTATAATGAAAACTTAAGCCTGTGACACCAAACCTGGACTCTCCTCACTGGAAATAGGGTGCAGGCCCAGGTTTTCAAGGTCAAGACCATCTAATTGATAACCAACTAGACAAAAGAAATACTCACCCTAAACCCAAAGTAGACCTTGTGAACAGAATGTCTTATGGAATGCACATCCACAAACAAAACTGTCTTCTCTAAACAAAAGGAAGAACAGAGGCCTCTGTTTCTCCCAGCAACACTGTCTTATCTTAAAAGAATGCGGACTGTTGACACTGGCACAGTGCAAATGACTGTCTTCCCTAACAATAACTACAAGGGTGACTGGGACCCATGGCAATAAACTTGTCCTCTCTGAAAATCAGTAGACAGGAAACCTCACCCCTCAGGGCAAGCCTGTCTTCATGTAAGAGAATTGCAAATGGAGACCTAGGACCACGTCTTTCAGATTTCTAATAAACGTCTAATCCAGAACCAGAGTGCTGACCTTGGTTTGCATTTCCAATCCATTCCCCTATTTCCAGGAAGTAGAGCTGAGAAACTGGACCACATCATTTCATCTGTCTTTTCCTACCAGGGACTAAAGGCATGGCCTGGGCGATTCTAAGCCTGTCCTCTCTGAATGAATGTCGCATAGAGTCTTGGCACACAACAAACCTTCCTTATGGAAGACACACTAGGATAGAGATTGTGAAAATCGAAAACAAGCCTGTACCTTAGCCGAAACCTCAAGCCAGTTATCGAAGGATCATTTTCTGGTAGCCTACACCAATATCCTTAAGCAGGTCTAGTCAGGCAGACCTGACCTTTCAATTAGTTGGCTGTCTCATCTACTCTCTTTTACCAACAGACTCCCCTTTTCTCAGTTTTTATGTGAATTTTACCCAATGACACGTGATCTGTCTGTTATGTCCTCAGGCCAGTCTCTTAATGGTGGTGTGATTCCCACGGGGCATCTCCATGAATATCACGAGATTTTTATATTCTTGCAATGAGACTTTCAGGTGACTTCCATCTCATTTTTCTCTTCTGGCCTAATGCAAGGGTTTCCAGAACACGATGAAGGAACTGCCTCAATGTCAGTATCACAGCTTTCTTTTTATGGTCATTAAGCCAGTCCATATCAGAACTTGTAGTCTGAGGTCTTCTATAGAAAAATTTGGAGGCAGCCGTTCTGTCCACCATGAAGAGGTGTCCTCATAATGACTCAACATTTTACCTACAATGCAGCAAAATGGTGGCTGTCATTCCCATCACTATCCAGTCCCTTCCTCACTGCACATTCAGCCTCCAAGTTTCAATATGGCCAATATGCAACCACTGTCTCCACTGCCACAAAGCAGATTTCCTGACAACAGAAAAATCCTGAGGTGATAAAGGTTCATTTTCTAGCCACATATAGCATTGACCTCAACTAAGTTTTGTAATGTGGACACAACATTACATTGAAGGTCATTTAGAAGACTATCTTGGCCACATTTGTTACACTGAGACTAATGTTTTCATAGTGTTTATGTGAATTTTGTCAAGTGATAGGTACTATCATTCCAAAGAGTACACTACATCATCCCCATCTATCACATAATCTTCCTGTGTTTCAAGGCCAGTCTCTTGATGGGCACATGATTCCCATGGGACAGTCACATAATCTGTCATGATTCACAAGAGGCCATAGTCCCGAGGTTAACACTATCTAATTTTGAACAGACTAGGCAGAAGAACTGTTTACACTACTAACAACCTAGACCGTGTGCCAGAAACTAATGTACAGTGCATAGAGAAACAGAGCACAGTTATCTATTATTGCAGAAAAAAATAGAAGACCTTCATTCATGATAACAATACAGGCCTCCCTCCAAATGATGTAGACTGAAGACCAGGGCCCATGAGAATACAACAATAATACAACTGAGCCTTGGTCTAAACCTACCAAGCCTGCCCTCATTGAAAATTAGTAGATTAGAGACTTTAACATCAAGGTGAGGCTTTCCTCTGGTAAGAATGTCTTTCTTAGAAACTAGAACCTTAACTTTATGTCTAGCATTTCTCTTAGGTGCGAGAGGGGTCACTTTGGCTTGCATTTCCAATCCCTTAATCTTTTACAGGGCGTAGAGCTAAGACCACATCCCATGAATTTCTTCTGTCTTTTCCTAACAGATGGCCCAAATCCATGATTCTAACCCTGTCTAATCAGAATATATGTCCAATGGTGTGCTAGGCCCACAGCAACAAGTCAATCTTTATGCAAGGGAAACTAGACAGAAAACTTAAGCCTATGGCACCAAGCCTAGACTCTGCTCACAGGAACTAAGGTACAGGCTCAGGTTCCCAAAGTCAAGACTGCCTAATTGATAACCAACTAGACAAAAAAACTACTCACACTACACCCAAGGTAGCCCCTGTGAAAAGAATCTCATATAGAGTGCAAGACCAACAAACAAAGCTGTCTTCTCTAAACAAAAGGAAAAATGAAAGCCTCTGTTTGTCCTAGCAACACTTTCTTATCTTGAAAGGTTTGGTCTATTGATCCTGGCACAATGCACAAAGCCTGTCTTTCCTAACAATACCTACAAGGGTGACTTGTACCCATAGCAATAATCCTATCCTCTTTGAAAATTAATAGGGAGGAGACCTTACCACTCAGGGCAAGACTGTCTTCAGGTAAGAGAATCTTAACTCGAACCTAGTACAATGTCTTCTGGATTCTAATCAGAATTTCTAATCTAGAACCAGAATGCTGACCTTGCTTTGCAGTTCCAGTCCCTTCTCCTATTTTCGTGAAGTGTAGCAGAGAAATTGGACAACAGTATTATGTCTGTCTTTCCTTAACAGAGACTGAAGGAGTGGCCAGCGCCTCCTATTTGAAGCCTGTCCTCTTTGAATGAATGTAGCTTATTCAAAACACACTAAGCCGCCAGGTTTCATTGCACTCCATATGCAACTGCCGCTTCCATTGCCATAAAGCAGGTTTTCTGACTGAAAAATAAAAAACCTGATGCAAAATAAGGATCCTTGTCTGGACGCATATACCGTTGACCTCAAGTACGTTTTGTGATGTGAATACGACATATGACTGGAGGTCAGTTAGTTGGCTGTCGGGCCACCTTCTGTTACAGACTAATGTTTTCTTAGTGTTTATGTGAATTTTATCAAGTGATATGCACTCTTCATTTCAAAGAAAGCATTATGTCATCCCCATGAGTTACATGATCTCCCTTTGTGTCATAGTCAGGTCTCTGATGGGCACTGAATTCCCACAGGGTGGTCAGGAGATACTGTCATGACTCTCAGGGGCCGATGATCCCAAGATTAACACTGTCTAATTTTGAACAGTCTACGCAAAAGACTTACTCATACTACCAACATCGTAGACCTGGTGACGGAAACTAATGTGAAGTGCATGGCCCACAGACCAAAGCTCTCTAATCTTCCAGAAAAAAAAAAAAGGAGACCTCCGTTCATGGTAACAGCACTGACCTTCCTCCAAATGATGTAGACTGAAGACCGAGGCCCATGACACAAAGCCACTCTCTTTTTAACAATAATACAAACAAGCCTTAGTCTAAAGCTTCCAAGCTTGTCCTCATTGAAAGTTCGTAGTTTAGAGACTTTAACATCAAGGTGAGTCTTTCCTCTGGTAAGGTTCTAGAAAACTAGAACCTTGGCTCCATGACTAGAATTTTTTTTAGGAGTGAGAGGGGTGACTTTGGCTTGCATTTTCAATCTCTTCACTTTTTACAGTATGTAGAGCTGAGGCCGCAAACCATAGATTTCTTCTGTCTTTTCCTAATAGATACTGAAGTAGTGGCCCAGGCCATGGTTCTATGCCTGTCATCTCAGAACAAATGTCAAGTGGTGTCCTAGGCCCACAGCAAAAAGCCTATCTTCATGCAAGGAAAACTATAATGAAAACTTAAGCCACTGACATCAAGCTTAGACTCCACACAGTAAGTAGAATGCAGCCCCAGTACTCCAAGGTCTAGCTAATTGATAACTGATTGAATGAAAGAACTTCTTGTTATACACTCAAGGTAACCCCTCTGAACAGAAACTCATATGTAACGTATGGCCCCCAAACAAAGCTGTCTCCTCTAAACAAAAGTTTGAACAGAGGCCTTTGTTCGTCCCAGCAACACTGTCTTTTCTCGAAAGGATTTAGACTGGTGAACCCGGCGCAAGGCGCAAAGCCTGACTTTCCTAACAATAACTACAAGGGTGACAGTAACCTATGGCAATAAACATATCCTTTTTGATAATTACTAGACAGTAAACCTTTCCCTTCAGGGAAAGGCAGTCCTCAGGTAAGAGAATCGTAACTTGAGACCTAGGGCCATGTCTTTTGGATTTCTAATTTGGATTTCTGATCCAGAACCAGAGTACTAATCTTGATTTGCATTTCCAATCTCTTCCCCTATTTCCAGGAAATAGAGTTGAGAAATTGGACCACAGCATTTTGTCTGTCTTTTCCTAAAAGAGGCTGAAGAAGTGGTCTGGGCCCCCAATTCTAAACCTGTCCTCTCTGAATGTCGCCTGAGTCCTAGGTACACAGCAAAAAGCCTACCTTATGGAAGAGACACTAGACAGAGACTGTGAAAATCAGCAGCAATCCTAGACCTCCTAAAAATAGTAGTTGGCAACCCCGAGCCCACAAGGTCATGACCATGCAATTGGTAACAAAATCCAGACTGAAGACTGAGGCCACACACCCAGCCTGGCCACTGCTTCCAGAAACTCACAGGGAGGCCTTGGTACACAGAACCATGATGTCATCTCCTAGGAGGAGGAAGAATGAAAAACTCAGTTCCAGCACTAAAATTGTTTCACTTTAAATTACTTACAAAAGAAATTTGGGCCGATGGCACAAAAATTGTCATCCTAACCTTTCATTCTGTGCAACCTGCTTTAATGTCACCAATTTTCCCTTTTGCCAATTATTAAAAGATGACCATAACCTACTGTACTAAGCTTTTCTTTCCCCTAGTAAGAGAAGGTAGTTAGGCACTTAAAGACTTGGCACAAAGCCCAGACTTTTCTTTCAGGAACTCAATTGGTGACCTTAAAAGCACTCTCAAGCATTGTTCCTAATTCCAATAAGTAGAGTGAAGACCTTGGCTCACAGAATTTAGCCTAAATATTCATTACGGAACTTTAGGTGGAGGATTTCGTACACAGTACAAGACCGTCTTGGTAAAAATTAAATGTCAATAGAAGTCCATTTTCTTGACTCAGTCCTCTGCCTGGATCATGGGAAATAGTGGTTGTCTAAAAAGAAGATACCATGCCACTCTTAAATTCAAGGTAAACTTGAGAGAAAACGTTTCACACACACTCAAGCCTGGTTCATTCTAAGAAGTAGAGTGAAAACCTACACCCACAGTAAGAAGACTAGTCACTTGGTAGACAAACAATTCCCATGGGGTCTTCCAAGACCCTCATGTGAATCCCGAGAGGTGTTCATGTGAATGCCACATAATTCCCTATTGCCTGCTACTTGATTTTTGTGTGGCTTCCACCTTATTCCTTTTCCTCTATCCTAAACCAAGTATTTTCATACACATCTCATAAACTACACATTATTAATATTTCAGCATTGATGCATTGGCCCCTGAGCAATTCTCTCTCAACAGTAGTGGCCTGGGGTCCACATCCAGGAATAGTGTGCTAGTTGCACCTAAAGCCAATAAAAGTTATGCTCACAATGACTCAGCATTTTTACTACAATATAACAATATGGCAGTTTCTGTTTCCACCACTCTAAACTACCTTTCTCAAGCAGACTCAGCTTCTTAATTTCAACGCGTTTAATGCGCTACATCCACTCCTAGCCATTGTTTCCAGTAGATTGGCTTACCACAGCAGAAACCTCAGGCCAGATATCGAAGGATCATTTTCTGGTAGCCTACACTGCTATCCTGACCTTTTGATTGAAGGGCAGTGAGTTGGCTGTCTCATCTACTCTCTCTTACTAAAGGACTCCCCTTTTCTGTTTTCATGTGAATTTTACCAAGGAATGTAGAAGGGTAACTCAAAAGTGAGTGCCACACTATTACCTAATGTCATGTGATCTGCCTATGATGCCTTCAGGCCAGTCTCTTAATGGTGAGGTAATTCCCACAGAGCAGCCATGTAAATATCGCGAGATTTTTTTGTTCTTGCAATGAGACTTTTGGGTGACTTCTATCTCATTTTCCTCTTCTGGCCTAATGCAAGGGTTTCCAGAACACGATGAAGGAACTGCCTCAATGTCAGTATCTCAGCTTTCTTTTTATGATCTTTAAGCCAGTCCATATCAGAATTTGTAGTCTGAGGTCTTCTATAGAAAAATTTGGAGGCAACCATTCTGTCCACCATGAAGAGGTATCCTCACAATGACTCAGTGTTTTATCTATAATACCGCAAAATGGCAGCTGTTGTTTCCATTGCCATCTAGTCTCTTCCTCACAGCACATTCAGCCTCCAGGTTTCAACATAGCCAATATGAGACGGCTGTCTCCACTGCCACGAAGCAGGTTTTCTAACAACAGACAAAACCTAAGGCGAATTAAGGATCTTTGTCTGGCCGCACAGACCCTTGACCTCAAGGAAGTTTTGTAATGTGGACACAACATTCAAATGGAGGTCAGTTAGGAGGCTGTCTCGGCCACGTCTGTTACACCGAGACTAATGTTTTCTCAGTTTTTATGTAAATTTTACCAATTACAGGCACTCGTCATTTCAAAGAGAACACTGTGTCATCCCTATCTGTCACGTGATCTCCCTGTTTTTCATACAGGCCAGTCTCTTGATCACGCAATTCACACGGGGCGGTCAAGTGATCTTGTCATGACTTCTGCAAGGCCATGTTCTGAGGTTAATGCTGTTTAATTTTGAACAAACTGGGCTAAATACCTTCACACATTACCAACAACCTAGACCCTGTGCCGGAAACTAATGGACAGTGCATAGCCCACCAACCACAGTTATCTCTTGTTACAGAAAACATAGAAGACTTCCATTCATGGTAAGTATACTGACCTCCCTCCAAATGATGTGGACTGAAGACCAGGGGCCCTGACACAAATTCACTCTCTTTTTAACAATAATACAACTTAGCCTTGGTTTAAATCTACCAAGCCTGTCCTCTTTGAAATTTAGTAGATTAGACTTTAACATCAAGGTGAGTCTTCCCTCTGATAAGAATATCTTTCTTGGAAAACTAGAACTTTGGCTCTACCTTCACCTTATACAGGATGTTGAGCTGAGACCTCATTCCACAGATTTCTTCTGTCTTTTCCTAACAGATACTAAAGTATCTGGCCCAGCCTATGGTTCTAAGCCTGTTGAATCAGAACAAATGTCAACTAGTGTCTTAGGCTCACAGAAACAAGTCTATCTTTATGCAAGGGAAATTAGACCATCAAGCCTGTATTCTCCTCACAGGAACTAGGGTGCAGGTTCCCAAGGTCAAGACCATCTAATTAATAACTGTCTAGATGAAAGAACTCCTCATGCTACACCCAATGTAGCCCCTGTGAACAGAAACTCTTATGGAACGCACGACCCGCAAACAAAACTGTCTTCCCTAAACAAAAGGAAGAACAGAGGCCTCCGTTCATCCCAGCAACACTGTCTCAGCTTGAAAGGATGTGGACTGGTGATCCTGGCACAAGGCACAAAGCCTGTCTTTTCTAACAATAACTACAAGGGCAACTGGGAACCATGGCAATAAACCTGTCCTCTCTGAAAATTAGTGGAGAGAAGACCTTATGCCTCAAGGCAAGCTTGTCTTCAGGTAAGAAAATCTTAATTGTAGAACTAAGACTCTGTCTCCTGCCTGGATTTCTAATCGGAACCAAAGTACTGACCTTGATTGAAGTTCCAATCCCTTCTTCTATTTCCAGGAGGTGAAGCTGAGAAATTGGACCACAGCATTTCATCTGTCTTTTCTTAACAGAGCCCAAAGGAGTGACCTGGGCCCACAATTCTATTTCTGTCCTTTCTGAATGAACGTCTCCTGGACTCCTAGGCTCACAGCAACAAGCCTTCCTTATGGAAAAGCCACTAGAACAGAGACTGTGAAAATCGGCTGCAAGCCTGGACCTCCTAAAACAAACTAGTTGGCAGGCCCAAGCTCATGAGTTCATGACCATGCAATTGGTAACAAAGTCCAGACTGAAGACCTAGCCCCACACACCAAGCCTGGCCACTGCCTCCAGGAACTTGTGGGGAGACCTTGGCTCTCAGACCAGGATGTCATCTGCTAGGTGGAGGAAGAATGGAGGACTCAGTTTTAATACCAAGACTGACCTCCCTTTAAAGCAGTTACAAGAGAAATTTGGGCCCATGGCACCAAACTTGCATCATCCTAACCCTCCATTCCACACAACCTAATTTTACGTCACCAATTTTCTCTTTTGCCAAGTATTAAAAGCTGACCATATCCTATTGCACCAAGCCTTTCCCCTGGTAAGAGTAGGTAGTGTGTGCACTTAGAGACTTGGCACAAAGTCTGGACTCTTCTTTCAGAAACTCGACTGGGGTATTTGGAATCACATCCAGGCATTGCTCCTCATTCCATTAAGCATAGTAGAGACCTTGGCCCACAGAATCTAAATATTGAGAATGGAACCTTAGGTGGAGGACTTGGCACATGGTACAAGACCATCTTTGTAGAAATAAAAAGTCAATAGGAGTCCATGGGCCATGACCCAGTCTTCTGCCTGGATCATGAGAAGTAGAGTGGATGTCTGAAAAGAAGACACCATGCCAATTTCATTTACAAGGTAAACTCAAATAAAAAATATTTCACACACACTCAAGCCTGGTTCATTCTAAGAAGTAGAGTGAAAACCTATGCCCACAGTAAGACGACTAGTCACCTGGTAGACAAAAGATTCTTGCAGGGTCTTCCAGGACCCTCATGTGAATCCCACAAGGTGTTCATGTGACTGCAGCATGATTCCCAATTGCCTGATATGTGATTTTCAGGTGAATTCCACTTTATTCCTCTTCCCCTATCTTCAACCAAGTGTTTTCAAAATACATCCCATAAACTGCACATTTTCAATATTTCAGCATTGATGCATTGGCCATTGAGCAATTCCATCTTGACAGTAGTGACTTGAGGTCTGCATCCAAGAATAGTACGGTAGTTGAATCTGAAGTCGTTAGGAGTTATGCTCACAATGACTCAGCATTTTGCTAGAATACTGCAATATGGTGGCTGCTGTTTCCACCACTCTAAAGTACCTTCCTCAAGCAGACCCAGCCATAATTTTAACGTGTTTAATGTGCTACATCCACTTTCATTGCCTTCCAGCAAGTTAGCCAACCACAGCAAAAACCTCAAGCTAGTTATCGAAGGATCATTTTCTGGTAGCCTGCACCACTACCCTTAAGCAAGTCTAGTCATGCAGATCTGAACTTTTGATTGAAGGGCAGTGAAGTGGATGTCTCAGCCACTTTCTGTTACACACGGACTCTCCTTTTCTCATTGTTTATGTGAAGTTCACCAAGGAATGTAGAAGGGTAACTCAAAAGTGAGCGCTATACAATCACCCAGTGTCATGTGATCTCCCAGTAATACCCTCAGGCCAGTCTCTTGATGGTCACATAATTCCTGTAGGGCAGCTACATGTATGTCAAGGAATTTACACATTTTTACAACAAGATTTTCAGATGACTTCCACCTCATTTTCCTTGGTGGCCTAAAGCAAGGTTTCTAGACTACCTCAATGTCAATGTCTCTGTTTTCTTTTTATGGTCATTAGGCCTGTCCCTAACAGAATTTGTAGTCTGAGCTCTGCTATAGAATTCAGAGAAAGTCGTTCTTTCTGCCATGAAGCTGTATATTCACAATGACTCAGTTGTTTTGCTGCAATATAGCAAAATGGTGGCTATTGTTTCCACTGCTATTCAGCACACTTTCTCACAGCACACTCAGCCTCCAGGTTTCAACTTGGTGAATATGCGACTACTGACTCTATGGCCACAAAACAGGTCCCTTGAACCAGACAAAATCTGAGGTGAATAAGGATCATTGTCTAGCCATATATACCATGGTCCTCAAGTAAGTTTTGTAATGTGGACACAATGCTTGATTGGAGGTCAGTCAGGAGACTGTCTCGGACACCTTGTGTTACAGAGAGACTAGTATTTTCTCAGTGTTTTTTGTGAATTTTATCAAGTTATATGCACTCTTTATTCCAAAGGGAACACTATGGCATCCCCATGTGTCACATGATCTCTCTGTGTATCTGGGACTCATGGCAATAAACCTGTCTACTCCAAAAGCTAGTAGAGAAGAGACCTTACCACTCAGGGCAAGCCCATCCTCAGGTAAGAGAATCTTAACTCAAGACCTAGGACCTTGTCTTCTGCCTGGATTTCTAATCAGAAACCAGAGTTTAGCACTGGTTTCTAACCTTGGTTTGCAGTTCCAATCCCTTCCCCTATTTCCAGGAAGTGAAGCTGAGGAATTGGCCCACAGCATTTCTTCTGTCTTCTCTAACAGAGACTGAAGGAGTACCTGGGCCCATGGTTCTAAGCCTGTCCCCTCTGAACGAATGTTTCCTGGAGTCCTAGGCACACAGCAACAAGCCTTCTTTATGGAAGACACACTAGAATAGAGATTGTGGAAATTGGCACTAAGCCTAGACTCCTAAAAGGAAATAGTTGGCAACCCCAAGTCCACAATGTCATGACTATCCAATTGGTAACTAAATCCAGATTGAAGACTTAGCCCCACACCACCAACCTGGCCCCTTCCTCCAGAAACTCTTTGGGAGACCTTAGCCCACAGAACCAAGGTGTCATCTCCTAGGAGGAAGAAGAAAGGAGGACTCGGTTCACAACACCAAGACTGTCCTCACTTCAAAGTATTTACAATAGAAATTTGGGCTGATGGCACCAAATTTGTGTCATCCAAACAGTCCAGAACAGGGAAATATGTTTAGGTGATTTTGGTTCTTTAGGGTGTTGGATTAGCAAGCACCGAATCCAAGAGTAGATAGAGAGTTTATTGACACAGGGGCACCTCCCTCAGCATTTCACAACCTGGCAAGGAGCCAATTCCAACGTGCTGCTTGGACAGTTCCATGAAGATTACAAATGACAACAAAATATAATGAGTTGGAGATGCTGGAACTCCCTGTCTGAGAAAAAAGGATACTTGGACAACCTTCCCTGAGAGGGTTTAGAGGACTTTTCCTTCACTCAGGACAATAAGAAATGCCCTGGTGAGAGACCTCTAGCATTTTTGAGAAGGAAGACTAGGCTACTCTGAAACTAGAACTAGATTCCCAATGCAGACTGTAGGTTCCCAGAACAGCAGAGCCTCGTGGTTGGACTTTGTCTTCAGAAGCACAGTTGATGAACTTGCTAGAACAGGAAACAAGGCAAAAATAGTGCCTCGACACCAGTAATCCATGACATTGGCCATCTGACTATGAAATTCCGAAGCATGAAATATAAGGGCAGACACCTAGAATGCTTCCTTGTTTAGTATAATTGTAAAAAATCTGGTGAGTGGAAGGCTGACATTGGTTAGTACACTGGAAAATTAATCCTTCACTGAGTTTTAAGATCTAAACCAGTTCTCAGAGTGAGGAAGGCTGGGTCCACTTGAGGAAGGACCCTGCAGAGCCACCACAAGCAGAGTCAAATAGTCTCCTTATCATTTCTCAAGAAACCTATGGTTATTTACCAGTGTTAACTAGACAATGGAGAATGAGAATAACCAGATCTTCTAAGAGCTGGATACAGGGCTGGGGAAGGAAGGTGGAATTCAATCTTCCCCTGCCTTTTTGTTCTTCAGATCCTCAGAGGATTGAATGATGCCCACTGGAGAGGGCAATTTTCTCTGCTCAGTCAACAAATCCAAATGCTAATCTCTTCCAGAAGCACCTTCACAGACACACTCAGAAATAACACTTAAGAAATAATGCCTATCTGAGCATCTCATGTCCCAGTTAAGTTGAAACATAAAATTTAACCATCATAATTATTACTATAATTATGACATTTATGTATTTATGAAAGGTGTATATAATTTTCAACTGTTCTTTCATAGAACTGTTTCTTTAAATTTATGACCTCTGATTTTTCTGGTTTTAAGTCTCTGTTCTTTTACAAACTGACAATGCTAATACAAAGTAACCTTTTAAAAAATTGTTGTCAGAATTTAAAAATGTATAACTATATGTGTGTCTCTTGAATTTCTAAAACATTTTACTTTTAAGGAATATACAAAATATGGAATGGTTGTTTGAGATATGGGGGCTAAGGGGGACAGAGACAAACTCTACAATGAGAGTTATGACCACTGGGTGGCGATGCTTGCCTATCAATTTTGTGACTCCCGTTAATGGAGAAACAGGAAAAAAACCTAAAAGCCGGTTTCCGCCAATGAAAAGCTGGATTTATCGTCACAACTGGGCTTTTATTTTACTGTCAAAACCCGGTTGGCTTTATATGCTGGCTGTATGCTGACAAATACAGTACTTGCATTTTAATCCAAATTGCTGTTCGGAATAGATGGTCCTACAGCAAAATATCAGCTACCCCAACGTATTAAAATGTCTGCTAATGTTAGCCAAGCTAAACTTTCCCACCTATAAAGACATTTTCCTGTGGATGATCTAACATTTTTGTTACTATGGAGTAGCTGAAATTCTCTAGTTTGGGAACAAGCAAACGTAATTAATCTTATATATTTTAATTTTTATTATTAAATTTTAATTATACAATTAACATGATTTTTACCTTTGTAAAAAATTAATAAAACTATATATATATATTTCTTTAATCACAGACACATATACATCTAGTGCTATAGAAAACTATTATTTTTGTTATGTGTGTTTAAAGATAATTAGAATAATATGTATGTCATTCTGCAACTTCTTTCACTCAAAACTATATTGGATATAATTTTATAACAATTTATTTGGGCCTACCCCACTCTTTTTCCCTCTTTCATATTAGTAGAAATAAATTACATTTTGTTTAACCATTCTTCTCCAGGTGGACATTTGGGATGTTTCCATTTTTTGCTATTACAATGAATATTCTTGTGTGTTTCCTTTTACACCTGAGTATCTCCTGGGTAAATACTGATAAGCAGAACTCCTGTGTCATAAAAAATGCACATGTAAAAAACTTAATAGATGTTTTCAGTTTGTTCTTCAAAAGTGTGCTTCAATAGTATGAGTGAATTCATTTTTTCATATATCCAAAATCTGATTAAAAATTTTTTAAATGTTTGTCAGTATGATGCTTAAAGCATATCTCATTGTTGATTTTACTTTGTATTTCTGTGACCTCTAGGGAGGTTGAACATTTGTGGCTCCCGGCATTTCATATTCCCTCTACTGAGAATTGTTTGTCTATCCATATCCTTGACCACATTACTATTGGGTTCTCTCATTATTTTATAGAAGTAATTGATATATTCTGCATAGAAACATTTATGTGTTGAAATTTTTTACCATTTTACTTAATTTACAGTCTTTTGTCCTACAAAATTTTATTTTGATGTAGTCAGTTTTATTAATTTTATTCATTAGAGCTTTTGCTTTCTGTGTCTTGTTTAGGAATATTGTCTATATCCAAGATATAAAGATATCGTATTATATTCATAAAACACTTCATCTGATGCTTTTTTATATTTGATATGGAGTTGGTTTTTACAAATGGTATGAGACTAGATTGTATATTTATTAATACTGTTTCAATGAAATCAGATTGTATATTTCTTGAAATTGTTTTTTTCAGTTATCTGATTGCCCCAAAATAATGTATTGGCTATTTACAGACTTTACCTGAAGATTTGAGATGCCACTTCTAACATATGGTAAATTTCCATATTCATGGGTCAATTTCTGGAAACTATTTTGTTCTACTGATTTATTGTTGAACTAATATGACAAAGTTTCAACTGCTACAGCTTTGTAATATGCTCTGATTTTTATTCAATGAGGTCTCTCTTCTTTGTTCTTTTACAAAATTCCCTTTGCTATTCATAACATTTACTTTCACATAAATTTTAAAATCATCTTGTCAAGTTGCATTAAAAAATCCCACGGGGGTTTTTATTGGAATTGCATTAAATTTATAAGCTAATTGAGAGAAATTAACTAGGAGAAATGACATTTTACAATCTCGAGTATTCTTATATTACATAAATGTGGTGTAATATTACTATTCCTCTAAGAGAACCATTGGTTTCAGTCACCTTCTTGAATAAATTTAGACCTCTGCTTGTAGATAAATTCTTTTTTCAGTTTTTTGAGAACAGGATCTTTCAACACTTTAGGGTAGTAGTCTCCAAATTATTTTGATTACACATTCCTATGGATAAAATTTGTGAGCATGAAAAAATATATACAGATTATTTACACACATTATTATATTAATATACAGTTTAGAAAACATACAAAGTAATTATTTAAATAAGATAAAGTTTAAATAAACAATGATTTTTAAAAACAAATATCTCATTTTGTAAACCTTTTGATCTCATTAAAAATAGTAGTGATTGGAAAATAGCAGCAGTAAGATGATTTTAGCAAGAACAATGTAATCACATATACTTAAAGTGGTTTTAACATTTCATAATATAAAAATGTGAACTGCTGATTTTTAAAATTAACATAAAAATATACATAAGGGTATAATTTATGTATAATAAGCTACATTTGTTTAAACTATACAGTTTGATAAATTTTGAAAAATGTATAATGTGTTCACATGTTTGAGCATCTCCACAATCAAGATACAGCATAACTGCATCCCCTGCAAAGCATCCTCATGTCCTTTGTAGTCAATCCATTTCTCCACTCCAGTGCTAAGAAATTGATGTTTTTCAACACTATGAAATTGTTTGCACTTTCTAGAATAAGATGTATGCATTATCATAAGATATGAACTCTGTTATGTGTGGCTGCTTTGACTCATTCAGCATGATGATTTTGGAGATTAATCCATATTTTTGCATGCACTCAGAATTCATTCTTTTTACTGCTATCAACTCAATTATATGGACATACTATGATTTGTTTATTGATTTACTTGTTGATTGACATTTGGCTTGTTTTCTGTATCAGATATTATGAATAGAACTGCTGTGAACATTCATGTACAAGACTTTGTACTGATATATATTCTTATGTTAGGTAAATATCTGTGAGTGGAATGGCTACATCATATAGTGGAAGGATTTTCACCTTAAATTTTTTTCATAATGAAATTTGTCATTCAAACAGTCTTTAAATGTATAATTCAGTGGCATGAAGTACATTCACAATGTTATGCAATCATAACCACTTCGATACACAGAAATTTTCATGGCCTCTAACAGAGACTTTATAATTAATTGTTAAAAAATAACTGCCCATTCTCACCTTCAACCCAGATGCAGATAACCTCTAACCTATTTCTATCTCTATGAATTTACCTATTCTAAATACCTCATGTACATAGAATCATATAAAATTTGTTTTCTGTGTCTGGATTATTGTCCTTAACATAATATCTTTAAGGTTCATCCTTATAGTAGCTTTTATTGGAACTTCATTTTTTTATGGCTGTATGCTATTTCATCATATGTATATACTATATTTTGTTCATTCATTCATCTGTTCATGGCCATGGGTTATTTCCACCTTATGGCTATTAGGAATAATGCTGTAATAAACATTGGTGAACAAGCATTTGTTTGAGTCTCTGCTCTCAATTACTTCGGGTATATACCTAGGAGTAAAATAGCTGGATCATATAATTCTATGGTTAGCTTTTTCTGCCAAAATGTCCTACTAAAATATTCTACCAAAATTTTCTTTAAAGCACCTACGCTACTTTACATTTCCACCAGCAGTGTACAAGGGTTCCAATGTCTCCACATCCTCATCAACATGTTATTTTCTGAGTTTTTAGAAAAAGAATAACTGTCCTAATGGATGTGAAGTAATATTTTATTGTGGTTTTGATTTGCATTTTCCTAATGACCAGCAATATTGTGCATGTGCCTATTGGTCATTTGTATGTCTTCCTTAGAGGAAGAGCCATTCAAGTTCTTTGCCCATTTTTGAATTGAGTTGTGTATTTTTATTGTTGTTGTTGTTGTTGTTGTTGAGTTGTAGGAGTTCCTTACATAGTGTAACGCAGGACCGCGGGACTGGAACTTGCACTTGGGTGACATATTCCAGAACCACCACCAGGAGATCCTGAGGGGTGAGAAATGCTGTTTATTACTCACAAGGCAGGGAAGCTTCAGCAGCAGCGAGAGCTGCAGGAAGAAGCTCTCCTGACCAAATGCAAGCAGAGTTTTTATGCCCACAAGCAGGGGGAGGGGTAATCTCATGGGGGAGCAGCCGCCTTCTCAGACAGATGGGAGCAAGATGTGCTGCTTGGTTACAGGAGCAGATAGATAAGCACACTGCCTTCCTTGGCTGCTGGCTGTGCAGCCAGCAGTCTTCTGAGTATTGGAGAGGCTATCTTCTAAGTTCACACTGCGCATAGTCTGGATATTAATTCCTTATCAAATATATAATTTGTAAATATTTTTTTCTATTCCATAGGAAGCACAAAAGTTTTTAATTTTGATGTTTATTTTATCTATTCCAACCAATGTCATAAAGTTTTTCCCCTATGTTTTTTTCTTCAAGAATTTTGTAGTTTTAGCTCTGTGTTTAGGTCTTTGATTCATTTCAAGTTAAATTTTATAAATATTGTAACGTAAGGGTCCAACTTTATTCTTTTGCATAGGGATACCCAGTTTCCCCAGAACCATTTGTTGAAACTGTCTTTTTTTTATTGTATGGTTTTGGCACCCTTGTTGAAAATAAACAAAAAGAAGGAGTTTATTACCACTAGATCTGTCTTGCGAGAAATGCTCGAGTAAGTCCTGTAAACTGAAATGAAAGGACGTTCGACAGTAACTTGAAGCTATATGGAGAATTAAACATCGCGATAAAGATAAATAAATGGGCAATTATAAAAGCAAGTATTATTGTTAACAATAGCTTGTAATTACTCATTTTGTTTTCTACATAATTTAAGAGATTAATACATTTAAAGAAAAAAATTAGTCTAAAAGCTAATATTATTGTAATGTTGACCTGTTTTCTACATAATTTCAGAAAGTAATGCATTTAAAAGGACTATTAGATATGCTTTTGGGCACACAATGTATAAAGATGTAATTTTTGTGACTTCAACAACCAAAAGGGTTGGGGATAGAGTTGTAAAGGAGTGGAGTTGTTGTACCCTATTAAAGTTAAGCTGGTATAAATTCAAATTAGAGTTTTATAACTTTAGGATGTTAATGTAATTCCCATAGTAACCACAAAGAAAATACACTCATTAGTCACTTAATAATGGGGATGCACTCTGAGAAATGTGTTATTAGGTGATTTTGTCATTGTGGGAACATCATAGAGTGTACTTACACAAACTTGGATAATAAAGGCTACTATATACCTAGACTATATGGTATAACCTTTTCTCCTAGACTATAGGTCTACACAGTATATTACTTCACTGAATATTGAAGGCAGTTGTAATACAGTATTTGTATAAACATATATAAACATATATAAACATAGAAAAAACACAGTAAAATATGGTATAAAAGATAAAAAATGTTATACCTGCATAAGGCATTTTCCATGAATGGAGCTTGCAGGACTAGAAGCTGTTCTGAGTCAGTGAGTGGGTGGTGAGTGAATGTTAAGGCCTAGGACATTACTCGACATTTCTGTAGACTTTATAAACAGTATACCTTTAGGGCACACTAATTTATTTTAATTTTTTTCTTCAATAATAAATTAATCTTAGTTTACTATAACTTTTTTGTTAATAAACTTTTTAATTTTTTAAACTCATAGAAACAGTTAAAAGACATATTGTATAGCTAGCTGTATAAAAATATTTTCTTTATATTCTTATTTTATAAACTTTTTTCTTTTTTAAAATTGTTTCATTAAAAACTAAGACACGAACACACACATTAGCCTAGGCCTGTACAAGGTCAGGATCGTTAATATCCCTACCTTCCACCTCTACATCTTGTTTCACTGGAAGATCTTCAGGGACAATAACATGCGTGGAGCTGTCATCTTCTATAATACCAATGCTTTCTGCTGGAACACCTCTTGAAGGAACTGATTGACACTCTTCTTGAGGAGGTGTCTCTATTTCAGAAATATGTCCTTGGTGGTTTGCTTGGTTTCTTTCTGTCTTCCTTCTTCTTCTTCCTTCTTCCTCCTCCTCCTCCTCCTCCTCCTCCTCCACCTCCTCCTCCTCCTCTTCCTACTTCTTCTTCTTCTAATCATAGATTTGTTTCTAAGCTGACAATGCTTCCTGAACATTCTTTTCTATTGATGAAAATTTTCTTGATGTTAGGGTTGATGTTTTCAAACCTTTTAAGGAGCTAATGGAGATCTATAAAAGTTTCTGCTAAACCCTTCATTGTGAATTTTCTTGGGGGCTCTTCTTATGGGACAACTGTTGTATATGCGGTTCACCATTGGCTAAAATTCATTCTGCAGCTCATGACTATAGCTATAGAATATACACAAAAGGAAATAAGAAAGGAATTTAAATGTAGGTTAAATGTTTCATAATAGAAAATTGACTAAACAAAAAAAACTATAATGCAGAACATGAGGAACAATAAAGCTATAAGGCATATAGAAAACAAATAGCAAAATGTCAGTAGTTCTCCCTTATCAGTAATTACTTTAAATGCAAATGAATTTAACTCAGCAATCGAAGACAAATTGGCAGAATAAATAAAAAACATTATTCACCTATATGCTATGAGAGACTCAATGACACAAATTGATTGAAAGTTAAAGAATGAAAAAAATATATTCCATGCAAATAGTAACCAAAAGAAAACAGGAGTGGCTATACTAATAGAAAACAAAATAGAGTTTAAATACAAAAAGCTTCCAAGAGACAAAGAAAAACATTATATGTTAATAAAAGATTCAATATAGCAAGAAATATAACAATTATAAACACATATCTAATGACAAACCATCAAACTATATGAAGCAAAAATTGACACAACTGCAGGGAGAAATAGTCATCTTGACAATAATAGTTAGAGACTTTAATTCCCCTCTCACAATAATGAATAGAACAACAAGTAGAAGATAAGTAATGGAACAGAGGACTTAACACAAAAAAGCAACTAAATCAGAGACATATACAGAATATAATTACAGAAATAAACCAGTCATAAAAAGAGAAATGTTGTATGACTCCACTTACATAGGAGGTATTTAGAGTGTTTAGAGACAAAAAGTAGAATAATAGTTGGGTTAGGGGGACAAGAATAAAGAGTTTTTGTTGAATGGGTATGGGGTTTCAGTTATACCAGATGAAGAGAATTATGAAGATGAATGGTGGTGGTTGCACTTTTCGAAGGTATTGAATGCCACTGAACTATACTCTTTAAATGGTTAAGATGGTAAATTTTATGTTTTAATATTTTTAAAAATTGAGAAAAAGTTTATGGAGACTTTTTACATCTATGTTCATGAGGGAAATTGGTCTGTGCTTTACTTTTCTTGTAATATCTGTCTGGTCTGGGTATCATGGCAATGCTGGCCTCATACAATGAGTTAGAAAGAATTTCCTTCAACTTTTGGAATTATTTTTTAAATAATTTATTTAAATTAGTTTCAAGTATACAGTCCATTAGTTAGACATCTATATAGTTCATAAAATGATCCCCCCAATTGCTCCCTCCCTCCCCTGGCCCTCCACCTAGCTATCATATTAATGCTAACTTCATTCCCTGTGCTGTGCTCCCCATCCTTGTGCCCAACTATCAACTACTAATTTGTGCTTCTTTAATCTTTCACCCCATTCTCTCAGCCGTTCAACCCCCTCCCCTCTAGAATGGTTTCTTTTTATTTTAAACTTCTGGTAGAAATCACAGTGAAGTCACCTGGGTCTGGAATTTTCCATGTGAAAGGGTTTTTATCTAAATTTCAATTTCTTTGATATAGGGCATTCAAATTACCTATTTCTCTTGAGCTTTGATAATGTCTTTCAAGGAATTTGTTCATTTCACTAAAATTGGAAAATTTTGTGCCAAAAACTTGCTCATAATTTTCCCTTATGTATTTTGCTTGTTTTTTTAGTAGTTTCAGGTGAGAGGATAAATCCAATTTTTGTTACTATTTTTTGGCCAAAGCATAAATTAGAATCTGTACTCTTACTCTGAGATGAAAAGTTGTTAGACAGTGTTGAGCAGAGGGATGAAATGAGTTACAAGTTACAGAAGTCTTCCAGATGTTGTGTTAAGAATAATCTGAAGAGGGTTAAGGGTGGAATCATGGAGATAAATTAGATACAATTGCAAGAGATTATGTTGATTTGGATCAGTATAATGATAGTAGTGATGGTGGTTGGAAAGCGGTAGAATCTTGGTAAAATTAGAACAGACTGAGTTGTCTGAAGGATTACTGCATGGTATGGGAAAAGTAAAGGATGCTTCTAATGTTTCTGGTCTGAGTAACTGAAAGAATGGAGTTATAGTCATTGAGGAAGTGAAAACTTCAGGAGGAACTGGGGAGAGGGTAGGACATGTTATGCTTGGGATGCCTATTCATCCTCAAAGTGAAGATTTCAAAGTAGGCAGTTGGTTACATAGACTAGAGTTGGGGTACATGTTCTGGGCTGGAGGCACATACTTGAGAGTTACAATCATATCAATGGTATTTAAGGCCCCAAGACTGAATGAGGTCATCTAAGGAATGAGAGAAGACAGGAAAGAGATCCAAGACTGCTCTATGTAAAGTGGGGCAGGGGAGAGGCCTGCAACGGACTGAGGAAAACAGCCAGAAAAGTAGGCAGAACAACAGCCAATTGGTTTCTTAGAAGCCCAGAAGTATTTCAGAAGATATAATGATTGGTTATGTTAAATGCTGATAAATCAAGTAATTCAGGCACTGAAAAATGACTATAGGATTTAGTAATGTGGAGCTCACTAGTGACCTTGGAAAAAAGTTTTATGGAGTGATGGGGTTTAACTGGAATGAGTTCAAGAAAGAATGAGAGAGAAATTTCGTATTTGTGAATTCACCTACTCACTAAAATGTAATAGGTAAACCCAAAATCAATACTCGCAGTGCTTTCCCCAGCTTTGAGCAGGCACATACAGAGCAGCAAAAATTTTGAGTTGCCTGCAGCAATTCCCAGTTGAGGTAGAACAAATCAACCATGTTATTTCGGCTATCACACTATCAACAAGTATCCTTTTCCTGGTCTGTTTATTGCTATACTGTTCATATTTTTGTGCTTTTTGTAGGTTTTGTTGTTTAAAATGTCCAAGTGTAGTGCTAAAATCTTTAGATTTCCTAAGCACAAGGCTCTGATGTGCCTGACACAGAAAATAACCGTTAGATAAGCTACCTTAGGCATGAGTTACAATGCTATTGGCCATGAGATCAACTACTAAATCAAACATATATATTAAATCAGGTGTCTTTAAACAGAAACACATAAAAAAAGGTATATATTGATAGGGTCACAAAAATGTATTGATCAGAACCTGGCAGAAACCTTGGTTTTCCCCCTGGAAGCAGTGGTTCAGTCTTGCTAAGTCTTTGCTGTAACTTTATAGAACATAACTCCTGTGAATAAAAAGAATTAACTATAACATCATAGAAATGTCTTCAAATATCTTTTGAAAATGTTATCAAAATGGCAGATAATTGTTGAATTATCTTTGACAAGAGTTTTTAAAACAGCATCTGCTAGGAAGCATATCTTTGATAGCCACTTAAAAATGTCAGCAAATTTGAGACATTTTGCAAAGTAAATTGTGTATTACAACACACATCTTTAGTCAAGGAAAGACAGAGGAATGAAAACAGTGCCTTCAATTGTATAATAGTCTTTAAAATATGAAATAAGGCATATTATCTTAAATCTGAGCAATGAGTAAGTGCTATCTGTACCCTATTCTCCTTTTCGCATACTTTAAATATGAACCTGTAAATTAAATAACTCTTTTTAACATTTGACTACTTGCTAAAGGGCAACCATCATCTGATGGCTAGCTCATAATTGGCTGGCTATGGCACTGATCCATGGAAAAGTCAGAACACGGTGTTCTAACAAATAAGTCGAGGTTTTAAGGCAGCGTCACAGGCCACCGGCGTTGTGACCTCATTGCTCTAAAGCTATAGATTATGCTCTGGCTACAGTATTCCAAATAACAGCAAGAAAGCATGTCCACGTTTGGGGGCGGTGTCTAGGAAAGAGACCAGACACGTGCCAGCCACTCATCAAAGGCTGGAGATGGATGAGCATGTCTAGCCTTCAGCTGAACGGGGCTGGAAACCTCCAAACACTCTCAGTGTGCAGCAAAACTGAATTCGACGGCACCGGAAACGGCAACTCCCACTTGGGGCGCTGCGAACACACGAGTTGAGGCTGCCTTCCAGGAAGCCAAAAAAAAAAAAAGGAAAAGAAAAAGGAGGGATAGTGGGGAGCAGGGCCTAGGCCGCCGCCCACACGCCGCACCCCAGCCGCTTCGTCGTCCGGGCTGCTGCCCGCGGCTTTTGGCAGCTCGCTGGTAGCCCATCCCTCGGACCCCAGTGCCAGGCGGCCGTTGCCCGCCGGCGGGGACCTCAGGTGCGTACCCAGCCCCGCCGCCATTAAGAGCGAGTGTTTTTCTTGAAACTTTCTTCTCCCGCGGGCCTGGTGAAGGAGAGGCCATACGCCCAGGCGCACGAAGGGAAGCGCCCCTTTCTCCGCCAGCCCAGCTGGTCCCCGAACCCCGTTGCCGAGAGCAGGGCCCCAAGAGTGGGGGTGGGGCAGGGAAGCCCTGCCGTGGGGCAACGGTCGCACGCACGGGACGCGCATCCTTCTCCCTTCTGATTGGCTGTGTGGGGCAATGGGGCGGATGCTGCAAGCTCTGGGCCCGAAGCAGCAAGCTGTGGGCCCTTTGGGGCTCGGTGCCCGTGAGGTCACGCTCAGCCTAATGTGCGCGGGGCTCTAGGTCTGTGTGCGGACGTGTCTGATTGGTTAGGTGAAGGGGGCGGGGTCGCTGCAGTTGCTTGGTAACTGCCGGGCTCCGCCCCTCACATGCGCGTTACTGAGTAGCTAGCGGCCTGAGTTTTGTCGTGGGTATTGTCAGTCGGGCAGCCAGCAGCTTAGTTGGCAGAAAACCTGTGCAGAGACAGTAAGATTAGCATCTGGCCCAGGTCTGCAGTCCATTATGGTTTAGAGATAAAGGAGAAAAAGGGCTCGTAGGGCTATTTTCTGCCCTTCAAACCCAAGCTTTGCTGTTTAATAACATTATTGAGATACTCCATAAAATTTCACTATTTCAAAGTGTATAATTCAGAAGTTTTTAGTTTATTCATAGAGTTTTGTAATCATCTAATTCCAGAATATTTTTATCACACTAAAAGAAACCCCATATCCTAATTAGGTAATTATTCTCCATTTCCTACTCCAGGCTTGGCAACCGCTAATGTACTCTTTGTCTCTATGGCTCTACCTGTTTTGGATATTTTTTTCCTGCAGATGGAATAAGGAGTCTTATGGCTTCTTTCATTCTTTTATAAGACTGCATAATCATTATACGAGTATACCACATTTTCCATTTTCCATCAGTTTATGGCAATTTGGGTTGTTTACACTTTTGGGGGGCTGTTGAGAATAATGCTGCCATAAATATTTGTGTACACATTTTTTGCATGTTTTCAACTCTTGGGTATATACCCAAGAATGGAATTGCTGGGCCAAGATTTGTGTTTTAAGGAAAGAAATTTTCATAGTTTAATTTCGTGGTGGTAATTTGAATTAAACAGATGTCTAGATATAAGATTGGATGTTGGCAAATTGGATACTGCTCAGAGCTGCAGCTGAAGAATTGAGCATCCTTTCTCCGTTTTTCCACTCGGGGAGGAAGGCTTGATTTTATATGCATTTAGTGGACACAGGGCTTAGCCCCAGCTGCGGCAAGTGTTAACCTTCAGTAGCAATTAGGAGTGGGTCGCTCTTCTTCTGTATGTTGTTTAGCTTCTGATGTTTTCTGGCCAGAACTCTGGGTTTTGCCCACTCCCTCATCCTGGACAAGCTCTTTACTTGTTCTCAGGCTGCAGAATTTATGTGCCTTCACTCTCTTATCTCCCCAGTTGTTATCTCTGTCCCTACATGCCCTAGACCATTTCAAGGATGTCTGGCTTTTGTTTTGCCTTTATTACCTGCTCTTACCATGCCTGTGCTTGTCTGTCTCATTTGAGAGTGCAGGCGGTGGATTTTATTCACCTTTGTTTCCTCCCTACCAGTGTATGTTTTCACATAGCAGGTGCTCAGTTCGTTTTGGTTATTGTTGTTGTTTTAATTTTTATTAATTTATTTGGCTAAGCTAAACTTGACTATATTAATCACTTAATTTGTTCAAAAGATATGTTATTTCTAGTTTTCTTCCATTCTACTTTGTTATTCCAGAATAGAATACTTTGTTGTCTTGAATACTTCGTTGTTGTTCTTTTAAAAAAAATTTTTTCAGTTTTATTATGGTATAATTGACATACAATATTGTATTCATTTCGGTATACACCATAGTGATTTGATATATGTATGCATTGTGAAATGATCACAGTAAGTTTAGTCTACATCCATCACCTCATATAGTTTTATTTCTTGTGATGAGAACTTTTAAGATCTACTCTGTTAGCAATTTTCAAATATACCATACAGTATTGTTAACCATAGCCACATGCTGTACATTACATCCCCAGGACTTATTTATTTTAAACTGTAAGTTCATTCCTTTTGACTGCCTCAATATATTTTTCTTGAATGCTGAAAAGGTTGCACTTGAGTTTGTAGTTTCTTGAGTTTGTAGCCTGAGCTGTGGAGAGGGAAGTACCTCGGGAACTTGTTAATCAAGGCCTCAGAGACCTGAAAAATTAACCTTTAGAAAGGAAAACCTAGAAGCACTTTAAAAAATAAACCAGGCCTATATTTCAAGATTTCAGAGGTTTGATAAATGAAATGGATGATATTCCAGATGATGAAGATTGTAAGTGATGAAAATGAATTGTAGATCAAGGATGGGCAAACTTTTTCTGTCAAGGTTTAAATAATAAATATTTCAGTTTTGGAGACACATGGTCTGTCACATGCATGCAGCCTTACCTTTGAAGGAAGGCAGCCATAGATGAGATGTAAACAAATGAGTGTGTCTGTGTGCCAATAACTTTATTTACAAAAATAGGTGGCAGTCTGGATTGGACCACAGACTGCAGATTGTTGACCCCTGTTTGCTTTTTAATAGTAAAATATGTTGAAAAGGCGAGAAAGTCCTCCAGGGTTGCTGGGAAAACTATGAGATTTTGAGGTCTTTTTAGTTTACATATAGGTTTTAAAAGCAAAAAATTAAGTATTATGTAAAATCTGTGATCTAACTGAACATTACGGATGCTTTAGATTTGAATAGAAAAGTAATTAATTACCTTATAGACTGCAAGATTTTACTCTTGTGGTATAAGCTCTCATTGTCAAGGATTTTTAACTTTATTAGAACGCAGTGATTTTTTTTTCCCCTCGGGGTGGAAAATACCGCATTGGCTTATAACCATGTTTCTTTTTCCTTTTTTTTTTTTTTTTGCATTACTTTTTTCCCCAGTTTTATTGCAATATAATAAACAATTATTTACTTGAATATATATTGTACAATTCAGTAAGTTTTTTTTCAATTATAGTTGGTGTACAATAATAGTTTCAGTTGTGTGACATAGTGATTAGAGATCTATATAACTCACAAAGTGATCACCCCACTAAATCTGGTACCTCTTCCCCCTTACAATTTATTATAACATCATTAACTATTTTCTTTATGCTAACACTTTATATCTCTATGTCTAATGTGGAACTATCCATTTGTACTTCTTAATCCCTTTGCCCTCTTTCGCTGTCCCCTCAACCCCCTTCCCATTTGGTAGCCCTCAAAATATTCTCTAGTCCTATGAGTTTATTTCCATTTTTGTTGTTGTTGTTGTTTATTTTGTTCTTTAGATTCCACATGTGTGTGAAATCATGTGATATTTGTTTTTCTCTGTCCAACCCATTTCATTCAGAATATGCATTGTGGCCGCACCTATAATTGTGACCTCTCACTAAGTCCTTACAAGCCAGCTTTTCCTGCAGTATTGACATAGATCATAGTTTCTAACATGCATCATCCAATGAAGTAGTTTATGTGTATAAAAACATGCATGTTTAAATGCTAGATTCATGTGTAGTGTTGTAAGATGCTCATGCTGAGAGGCCCCAGAGAACTGAGACCATTTGAGGGGCTAGCATACTCCAGGCTCTCATCTCATGCTCGCTTCTAAATCAGGTGTTCCTATATCGGAATGGAAGAAAGTGCCTGCGATATTTAAATAGCTGTTTTTCTCATTTCATTTTTTCAGCTCAACCATGGTTAAACTCTCATAAGCTGAATGTATGTATGACATGACTCTATTGTATCTATTATTTCTCAATTCTTTCTTTAGAGAAAATTTTAACAAAGCCTTCCTCTAAAACACCAAAGTAAATTGCTTGATCAATATCTATTAGTGCCAGTGGTAAAGATACTGTTTCTGTCAATTACATCACTGTAATCCCTAAGAGGACTGTGATATCAAAACTCTGGTTTTCAATAGAAAATAAAATAATAGGCTGAACAAAACTAGGTGGAACTCAAAAAAATTGAATAATCATTTTGACCATTTTTCTTCTTGCTGAATAAACTATGCAGACATAAATAATATTTGAGCTCGGATATGAGTGTCCCAGTTTGATTGCTTTTTGATCTGCTTCATCGAGAGACCTCTGAGCTTGAATGTCATTTTAAGGACACACAACGTAATGTTCAAGTGATATTTTTTACTTCACAAGCTACCCACATGGAAACATTTTATAATGCATCCTCCAGACACTTGAAAGTGAAGGGAGCACTATTACTAATTTCACCTGCAATGCATAGTGAACTAGAACTGTCCTAGCTGGGACTTGCAGTCACCCTAATTATGGGGCACCTGCCCCTGCGAGGTCCTTTATCTAGGCTCCAAGCAGTCTTCCGTTTGCTTGTCTGCCCCTCCACTGCAGCCCCAGCCTCTGCTCTACCTTGAATCATCTGCACAACCCTGAGCAAACTTCCTCCCCATTCTGGGTGCTTGCATGGGAATAATTTTTCCCTTAGAAGGCATATGAGTATTAAATTGTATGATCAGAAAAGCACTGGTACCTGGTATGTGTTCGCTGAGAATTAATTTCCTTTTTCCCCATTCAGCCTCTCTTTGATTTCATTTGATTTTTTGAAACAGCCTTACTGAGATAAAATTCTCATATCATTACAATTCACCCATTTAAAGTGTACAGTTCAGTGGTTTTTAGTGTATCCATAGAGTTGTGTAGTCATCATCACAATCAATCCTGGAACATTTTCATCATGCCAAAAAGATACCCAGTACCCTTTAGCTACCCCACTCCTCAGCCCTAAGCCACCATTGATCTGTCTCTAGAGATTTCCCCATTCTGGACATTTTATGTGGATAGACTTATATAATATGTGGTTTCCTTGATTTTAAATTGAGGGGGCTCAGGAAAAGTCAGAGGTGAAGGTAGTTGATTTAGTCTTTCCTTCATAGCAGAGCCTAGATGCAGCTCACTGGTGTCATAGAGCTGGTTAGTGGTCTTTGAAACCCACAGCCAGGTTCTCATGGCTGCTGGTTCTGTGGGGACCAGCACATCATGCCTCATGCTCTATAAACTTATATCACCAGCCTGGCTTGCTTTATTTCTCTTTTGCTTGCAAATATCATTAAGCCAGCTATGGCAGGGGCATGACACAACTGACAAGTATTTATTTTGCATGCTTCATTTCAAAAAATTATATGGTGTTGGAGAAACTTTTTCAAAGACATTTCTTAATGCTAACTTGATTTAGAGTTTAGTAAAATTTAGAGTAAGCTTTTATGCAGCAGAAGTCCTAGCAAAAAGGAAAGAAGGGGTTTTCTCTTCCATTCAAACCCACTTATCTCCCTTTTTCTGTGTATGTGAAATGAAATGTGGTGTCTGGCACTGCCATACTGAAATCTGACAAAACATCATTGCATCAGTAAGGCTCATTTCCTTACCTATCTCATATGGGAAGTAGTTAACTTCAATTTATTTTATGAGGAGTTGATGTCTAGGTTTCTTGGAAGAGACATTATGTGAAAGTTAGCATTACTATACAGAGAACTTGGGAAAACTATTTAATATCTTTACATGTCAATTTCTTCAACTCTAAAGAAAGATTTGGAGTAGGTCATCTGTGAGGACCCTCACAGCTGTAACCTTATGTTTAGCAGGACACTGTGCATTTCTGCCATTCAGTTTCTTCTTCTCTTGTACAGGGATCATGGCCCAAGTAGCAATGTCTGCCCTGCCAGTCGAAGATGAAGAGTCTTCAGAGAGCAGAATGGTGGTGACATTCCTCGTGTCTGCTCTTGAGTCCATGGTGAGACAGCTTCACAGTTCTATAAAATGTTTCATGGTTGGATCCCTGTGGAAATAACAGAACTAGGAAGCACTTCGCTGTCATTTTTAATGTTCAGCTTCAGTTTGCATCCTATCTGTATGTGCTCACCCTTCTTTACAGAGGGTAATGAGCTCATCAGATAACTTTTTTAAATTATCTATTTTTGGATTTTGTACATTATTGATATAATATAAATTTAAAGCTTTCCAGATCTGAAAATTGACTTGAGGAGAAGGCACCTGTGTTACCTTGTTTGAGAATTTTTTTTTTCTAAATTCAATAATAACCCACTTCTTTGTATCTGTTTACATCCAAATGTAAACTTTACCTTGAGGGTGAAAATTTTATGGTAAATTTACATAACCTCAAAATATCTTATAACAAGATACTTCTTGATTAAAAAGGGAAAATTAGTAACTTTATAAAGTGAGGAAATCTGACAGATACCCCTATAATGAAGTGATCAAAGCGAACATCAGCAGTAATGGGACAGAATGACATCACGTGCCTCCTGATACGCTGACTTAGAAGCAGTAATACCACTTCTGTGGCATTCCTATCAAAAATGCATAACGTGAATCTCATGAGAAAATATCAGACAAACCCAAATTATGGGACATTCTACAAAATAACTAGACTAGACTTATATAAATGCCAATGTCTTGAAAGACAAAGAAAGGCTGGAGAGCTGTTCTAGATGGAAGGAGACTGAAGAGACAGGACACCAAATAGAAAGTGACCCTGGATTGATTCCTTGACCAGAAAAAATATAAACATAGATATTCATTTTTATTTTTCTATAAAGAACATTATCGTGTCAATTGGAAAAGTACCAAACTCAAACATAACTCATACACACATGCATACATACACACACACACACACACACACACACACAGACCTAGACCCAACATATTTCAACTGTAGAAAACCAAATATAAAGAGAAATTTTGAAGGCAACCTATGATAAACCAGATAATGGTCCCCAAAGATATCCATATTTTCATCCCCAAGCCTGTGAAATGTTGCATTACCTGGCAAAAAGAACTCTATAGATGTGATCAAGTGAAGGCTCTTGAGATGGGGAGATTATCCTAGATTATCTGGGGATAAATAAAACTTTTTTTTTTAATACTTGAAGTACGTTTTTTAAAAAAAGCATCAAGATCTATTTGAAGGGAACTAGAAATATCTTAACCTAGAACTGATCACATTGCTTTATTTCACAAATATTCATGAAGTGCCTCCTACATCTAGGCCCACTTCCATGCACTGGGGCCACAACACTTGAGAAGACAGATGAGGTCCCCTCACAAAAATCTGTCCTACTTGGAGAGATGAACAATAAGCAAGTTCTGTGTGTGTATGTTTGTATTAGTAAATACAATAAATGTAATAGAAAGAAAAGGAAGGTCAAGAAACAGGTTTAGGGAAGAGAACAGATGGTGAGATGAACAGATGGTCATGGAGAAATTATGCAAAGATCTGGATGAAGTGAGTCATACCAGTGTCCAGGGACAGTGTTCAGAGTGGTGAGAAGAGCTTGTGCAAAGGCCCTGAGGTGAGAACAAGTTTGTTATTTTCAAGGACCATCAAGAAGTCTAGTAATACAGGAGAAGAGTGAGCAAAGGAGAATTGGTTAGAGGTAAGGTTCAAGAGGCACCTAGTGGGGGCATACGGGCATCTGAGGCTGCAGGCAGCGGGCCTGCGGACCAGCAAGTGGACAGATGGACCTCCCACCTCGCTCCCTCCCTCGCTTCCTCTGGCACAGCTGGCTTCCTTTTGTCTTTCTGGGCAGCGATGAGCGCAGGGCCAGTGCAGCAGCTGCTGGCGGACGCTAGGAGGCCCGAGCTCCAACCACCCTTCCCGGGCAGCAGCATCCTACGCGCGAGGAGGGCTTGGTCTAGTGGCCCGGACAAGGACGCAGAACCCGCCCCGGAGGTTCTGACCCCTGCTCCATCTCTGCCTCCACTCGGTCTTGGGCATAGGCACCTGCCGCTGTGGGCAAGCAGAACAGCGAGCTGCGGCCCGAGGTGCAGCAGGAGCTGCCTGAGAACACAGAGTTCATGGACCACAAGCTGCAAGAGTGGTACAAAGGCTTCCTCAAGGACTGACCCAGCCACCACCTGGCCGTAGACGGGTTCAAGAAGATCTGCACCAACTTCTTCCTCACCGGCAACGCCTCCAAGTTCATGGAGCACGTCTCCGCACCTTTGACACCAGCGGCGATGGCTCCGTCGACTTCCGGGAGTTCATCGCGCTGAGAGTCACCTCCCGTGGCAAGCTGGAGCAGAAGCTCAAGTGGGCCTTCAGCTTGTAGGACCTAGACGGCAGCGGCTACATCAGCCGCAGCGAGAGGCTGGAGATCGTGCAGGTTATTTACAAAATGGTGTTCTCAGTGATAAAGATGCTGAGGACGAGTCCATCTGGAGAAATGGACAGACGAGATCTTCAGGCAGATGGACACCAACAATGAGGACAAACTGTCCCTGGAAGAATTTATTAAAGATGCCAAAAGTGACCCCTCTATCATCAGGTTGTTACACTGTGACCCCAGCAGCAGAAGTCAGTTCTAAGGAACCTTACATCTGGACAGTTATAGGAAACAGGATCGTCTCGCGGTTTAAGCTTCAGTTGCAAAAGTGGATGCCTCCTCAATCATTCCTGCTCTCCCAGCCCAGGCCAGATGACACGTGGCACCTGCCCAACCCTGCAGTTGCACTCCCTCCTCCTGGCCTTCTCCCACCACCTCCCTGATCCCTCCAGGGTATCTAGGGCGATCCGTGGGGATGTTTACATGCAGGGCTCAGTATTCTCACTTCCAGGGCACCTCCCTACCCGCAGGGAAGAGGACACAGCCAAGGACACTAGTGGGACTTTCTAATGTGGCACCAAAGCCAGCTAATTTATTTTGTGATTGCAGGTGACTCTGCAGGTAAGGTGGGGAGAAAAACAGAGGGAGAGTAGATGATGGCAAGCCCTCCCCATGCATGGCACTATCTAGCTCATTCGTTTTCTCTGACTAAAGCCACTCACACATTTATATATTGTGGTCTCCTTTATTTCAATATATAAATTATACATATGGTGAAGTGAAATGTCACTTGTAGGTCCTGTACATAATGTCTCGATTGCCTTTGAAGCATGGTTCCGTTGTGGCCTGTAACCTCCGAGCCTGGTTATTTTGTGGTATTTATGCACCCAATCTGCCTGTTTCAAAAAGAAATGCATGCATGCCCATTGCTGTGGAGACTCTCCGTGCAAGTAGTGATACAGGCATCTGTGTAAGGTTTGTCCTATTGACTGATCTGACATTTCTAGTATTAAAATGACCAAATAATAATAATTTTTAAAAAAGGACCTAGTGGTCAGATCATATAGAGCTCTGAACTTCTTTCCTCAGTGTGGTGAGAATAATTGGAAGGTTTTTAGTGAAAGAATGATGTGGGGAATGGCACTTTTGAGAACAGAATGAACATGAAACAAGCATGAAAGCAGGGAGATCAGTTAGCAGGCTGTGGCTGTGGTTTGGCTAGGAAATTTCAATGTCCTAGTCTAGGGTAGGAATGGTAGAGGAAGTAAGAAATGATAGGACTAGAATGATCTATTGAAGGTAGAGTTCATAGAACTTATTGGTGGATTGGATATGAGCTATGAAGTTTTCCTGGGGGAAAATGAGGGTTTTTTGTTGTGATAAGATATATATCTCTCTCACATAAAATTTACCATTTTAACCATCTTTAGTACACAGTTCAGTGGCATTAAGTACATTCACATTGTTGTGCGACCATCACCACCACCCATCCCCAGAACTTTTTCATCTTCCTAAACTGGAGCTCTTCACCCTGTTTACCCTCCCCCTCCTCCAAGCCCCTGAGCACCAAGGAGTTTTGGAGGTTTTTTAAAATAAACTTTTATTTAGGAATACTTGTAAGATTTATAGAAAAATGAGAGAGTACAGAGAGTTTCTATATACTCCTCACCCATAACTTATCTAACTACATTATGTTTTATATAATTATGGTTCATTTGTCAAAAGTAATAGTCTAATATTGGCATATTGCTATTAATTAACTCCAGACTTCATTCAAATTTCATCAGTTTTTCTGTTCCAGTATCCACCCCATGGTACCACATTGCTTTTAGTCATCATGTCTCCTTAGTCACAGATACTCCTTTGAGGTGTCTGTGAGGGCGTTTTTGGAAGAGGGTAGCATTTGAATTGGTAACCTGAGTAAAGCAAATTTCTCTCCCAGTGTGGGTATGCCTCATTCAATCTGTTGAAGGCCCCAATAGGAGAGAAAGATGGAGGAAGGTCAAATTTATTCTCTGCCTACCTGTTGAGCTGGAACATTGATCTTTCCCTGCCCTCGGCACTCCTGGTTCTCAGGCCTTCAGACTTGGACTAGAATCTATGCCGTCAATTCTCCAGCTCTCAGGCCATTGAACTACACCACCAACTTTTCTGGGTCTCTGGCTTGCAGACTACAGATTGTGAGACTTCTCAGCTAATCACATGAGCCAATTCTTTATAATAAATCTCATATGTATATAATTTTCTGTCAGTTCTGTTTTTCTAGAGAACCCAGACTAATACAGGTAGCCTCTGCCATGTTCCTCCATTGTCACATTACTATTTCTCTCTTTCCATGTCCTGTTCTGGGGAAGTGAGTCACTAAGCGCAGCCCCAAAATAATGATTCTTAGTGCTTGTAATGGAAGGTACATGGCGTCTAGCACAGTGTCAGTGAGAGTGTGAGCCCCTCCTCTGAAATACTCTTTGTGATAAATTTCAAGAACCTTAAAAAAATTTATACCCTTTGACTCAGGTGTTCCACTTGTCTGAATTCATCCCATGGAAACATGCACAGAAATATTTATGTTCTCTGATATTTATTATAGTATTATTTGTATGGGAAAAAACTTTATAAGGATGTTATGGTTAAATTGGCACATAGTGATTATATTGGGCCCAACCGGATAATCTAGGACAGAATATTATACATTTGTTCAGAAAATCATGTTTTTCAGTATTACAAATGCTCAAAAATAAATAAAGTATAATGCCAACCTATATACAGTAGTAGTATGATTCTAATTTTCTTCTTAAAAATTATGTGTGTATGTAGTTCAAGACATGAATAGTGGTTAATTCTGGATAATGGGGTTGTAGAGGATTTCTTTTTTTTCTTCCGTGTACTTTTTTATATCTACTAAAATTTTTTCAAATATACATATTTCATGAGAAAAAAATTCTTTTAAGAAGATCTTTTCTATTGAGGATGACCAAAGTAAGGCTAAAATTGATAACATCACCTGATACCAGAGTCTACATGTTAGAGTAACTGCTGAATTTTTGGCTCATTTGATAGAAACAGAGATTTGCCCAGAAGCTAATGGAGCCATTACTTCCGGGCTCCCCTCTTGCACTGGCCCCTTCCGTGGCCTTGGGAAAGTCCTAGCAATATGTGCACATATGTTTTTGTATAGCTTGCTAAAACAAGATATTTTAACCACATCAGTTAAAGTTGCTGTCACCTTCTACTCTCTCTGCCACAGCCCCTGTACTAGTTTCCTGTAACCCATTACACAAACTTAGTGGCTTTAAATAATACACATTTATTATCTCACTGTCCTAGAGGTCAGAAGGCAGAAAAATGGGTTTACAGGGGTAAAATCAAGGTGTCAACAGGGCTGTATTGCTTCTCTGGAGGCTCCTGAGGAGAACCTGAGCCTGGCCTTTTTCAGCTTCTAGAAGTCGCCAACATTCCTTGGCTTGTGAACCCTTCCCGCATGGGTACCACTTTACGCTTTGATTCCATTGTTCATCTCCTTCTTCTGCCTCCCTCCTGATAAGATCCTTGTGATTACATTTGGCCCCCATTATTCCAAGATAATCTCCCCATCTCAAGATCCCAAATGTAATCATATCTTTTGTCACATAAGGTAACATATTCATAGGCTCTGGGGGTTAGGACATGGACATCTTGGCAGAGTCATCATTCTGCTGACCATAACCCACTGTGTCAGATGATATTGGAGTGGACATGGAATATTTGGGGTCTTGAGAAGGGGAAGCAGGGCTGGGGATGAATTTAGTTTTAGTTTAGTAGTAAGTATTACGTGGCTTACTGTTATTTTTGTGTCTAGGTAAGTTATTGCTAGACATCCCAGTGTAAGAATTATTTCCAGGAATATTCTTACAGTCCACTATGTCCACTCATCTGGTAACATGACATCAAGGGACAAGGCTTGAAGTTGTATTGTATCCAGAAGTAGTTGGGTAGTAGGAGCAAAACAAGGTTTTAAACGTACAGAGCTAGAAGCTAGTTTGTGGAAAATTCTTCCAATCATTAAATAGGTAAAATTGTAAACAGGATTTGTTTTTTCACTGATATCTTATCAAAACAGAAGTTATTTTCTGGTCAGGAATATACCCAATAATGTAGCATATGCAGTTATAAATACTCCATATATTTTTTAAACTTTTGAAAAGAATGTATCAGAATGCTTATCTGTAGGTCATAAACCCGTATAGCATTATGAGGAGCAGCAAGTGTGTCTTTGTATGACTTCCTGTGTTTTATGCATCTCTAATATCAATAATAAAAATGTAATCAACCATGTTGGAAGAAATATTAAATTATTAAAATAATATTAAAAAATTATTGTTACAGTAAGAGGCAATCAAAGAGAGAGTCTGCAGCCAAAATACTGTAAACATTATAAAACCCAGAGAAGGGTAGAAGAAAAAGATTCTGCACCTAATTCCAATGTAGTAGGGAGGTTTCCCACACCAACAAGCAATTCTTCTCCAAGACCAGTTGGGTGTCTTACATTTCAACTCAGTTCTGACAATGTCTTCCCAGAGAGCATCTGATCCCACAGTTTACAGGCTCAGTTCCACAGGATTGCCCCACAAGATTGCCCCTTCTTCAGATGCCAGCTGCAAGTCAGGGTTGTCACTTGTGGTTCTGACCTATTAGCTATAAATAAGAGTTTCCATGACCCCCCTTCTTGAGTTCAATTAATTTGCTAGAGTGGCTCAAAGAATTCAGAGGAACATTTTACATATTAGATTATTGGTTTATCATAAAAGGGTACAATTCAGAACAGCCTGATGGAAGAGATGCATAGTGCAGGAAATGGGGAAAGGGCATATAGTTTCCATGCTCTCTCTGGGTACACCCCTCTCCCCAAATCACATGTTCATCAACCTAGAATCTCCCCTGTCTCGTTCTTTTGGGTTCTTACAGAGGCTTCATTACGTAGACATGATTGATTAAATCACTAGCCATTGGTGATTGAACTCAACCTCCTGTCCCTCTCTCCTGGCACTTAGTGCAGTCCAAAAATCAACTTCGTTAACATAACAAAAGACACTTTTTATCACTCTCTTCACTTAGAAAATTCCAAGGATTTTAGGAGTTCTGTGCCAGGAACAGTGGACAAAGACCAAATATATATTCCTTACTATAAATCACAATATCACAGGTGGTTAATAAAAAAAATTCTTCTCTGGGTTTTATGATGTTTATGGTTTTTGCGTGATAAATTTGTTTTGTTTTTTTCTTGGTTACTTTTCTCATTTGAAATAAATATTCAGTGTGTACCTGATTTTATATTTTTTTCTTAAATCAGACTTCCCAGGCCCCACAAAACCTGGATCTGCCTTTGTATAAAACACTTCATTCTTTGTTTCTATTTCAGTGTAAAGAACTGGCCAAGTCCAAAGCAGAAGTGGCCTGCATCGCAGTGTATGAAACAGACGTGTTTGTCGTGGGAACTGAGAAAGGACGTGCATTTGTCAGTGCCAGGACAGACTTGCAGAGAGATTTTGCAGAATACTGTAGGTGTTAAAGATTTTATTCTTTGTGTTAATACATCTTAAAATATTTGTAGGCAAGTCTTATGTAATGTTTTTTGTAAAATATCATAAACATCATACAAGTGGTTCTGACATATCTCCTTTGACCTTGGCATACCACTGAATACTTAACACTAGCCAGCCTAAGAAACATGGTCAGTGTATTTTGTATTGTATCTTCAGCAGGTTTCTGGTTTTGTAGACTAAATTTGAAGCACATAGAGTAAATAAAACCATGTTTAAAAAATCACTCTTATTTTACTCCTTCTCAAAGAAAAGGGAAAAAACTACTTATGGGTTTTGCTTGTTAGGTATTATTTTCAGTTAATAAGTGAAAATTATAGTCCTTTTCCCTTCTTTTACTATGGGCCTTCTAGAGCCTTCAGTATGCCAGTATGTGTTGTGAGTGCCAGGGAATATTAGTGAGCATACCTGGCTATATGTGAGGGAAACTATAGTTTAAGGCAGCAGTTCCCAATTTCTTTGGCACCAGTGACCAGCGCTCCTATGAGAATCTAATGCCTGATGATCTGAGGTGGAGCCAAGGCGGTGATGCTAGTGCTGGGGAGCAAATACAGATGAAGCTTCACTCTTTCAGCAGTTGCTCACCTCCTTCTGTACAGCCTGGTTCCTAACAGGCCATAGACTAATACCAGTCCACTGCCCAAGGTTTGGGGCCCCTTGCTCTAAGGTGTTAAAACCTACACCTTATATAATGTCTATCTCTACCACTGTAGGTCATCTACCAAGTATTGAGTTAACAATTTTGTATTTCCTGGAATCAAAAAAGGGAAAAAAAACACGGAAGTTTAATCAAAGGGTAAATAAAGATACAGATACACTATGTAGCTATATAGATGTCTCCAAGGACTGGCAAAGGACATGTGTTGTTATAATTTTACTACTAAACAAACATATATCTGTCTAATATTTTACACACACACACACACACACACACACACACACACACACACACATACACACACACACACGAGTGAGAGAGAGAGAGAGATTCAGATTGACTTCTAAAACCAAAATTTAGGGCCTCTACTATCGAGACAGACTTAAGATTGAAGCAATCTTTAAAATATGGTGAGTCTGTAATTGATGACCAAGAAGTTTTTCAATTCTTTAGCATCAGCTGCCAATTGTATTTCTAATTGTTAAAATTTAATTACAGACTTTTTACAAGTTTCAGAATTGCATGCTAATTTTTCAGTTATAGGGCTATTCATATTTTCTATTTCTTCATATACAAATTTTAGTAAACCTTATTTTTCAACTTTATTTTTAATTTATTCATTTCATCTAAGTTGTCAAATTTGTTAGCACAAAATGGTTTTATAATATTTGCTTTATAACTTTAATCTCTCTATTGATGTCTTTACTTTTGCTCCTTTATGTTGAGGTAGTTTCCTTTTTCAGCTTGTTGAGTGTTTTTATCATGAAAGAGAATTGAACTTATCACATGCTTTTTCTGTATCAACTGAAATGCTTATGTGCTTTTGTCCTACATTCTGTTAATGTGGTATATTATAGTGATTGATTTTCATATGTTGAACCATCTTGCATTTAAGGCATAAATCTCACTTGGTTATGGTATATAATCTTTTTAATATACTGGTGAATTCTATTTGCTGTATTAGTATTTTTGAAAATTTTTGCATCAATATTTTTCAGAGATAATAGTTGTTAGTTTTCTTACAGTATCTTTGTCCAGCTTTAGTCTCAGGGTCTTGCTGTCTCATAGAGTGAGTTAGAAAGTATGCACTTGTCTTCAGTTTTTTGGAAGAGTTTCAGGAAATTGGTGTTAATTTTTTCAGTATTTTTTAGAATTCTACAGTGAATCCATCTGGTCTTGAGCTTTTCCTTGTTGAGAGGTTTCTGATTATTCATTTAATCTCACTCATTATTGGTTTGTTCAGATTTTATATTTCTTCCTAATTCAAGCTTGGTAGATTGTTTCTAGTAATTTATCAGTTTTTTTCTAGGTTCTTCAATTTGTTGGTATACAAATGTTCATAATATTTTCTTGTAATTCTTTTTATATCTGAGGTACTGGTTATAATGTCTTTTTTATTTTTTATTTTAGTTACTTGAATCTTTTTTTTTAATCTAGTTAAGGGGCTGTCAATTTTGTTGACCTTTTTAAAAACCTAACTTTCAGATTTATTGATTTTTTTCTTATTGTTATTTAATTCTCTATCTTGTGCTCTAATCTTTATTATTCTCTTTATTCTGCTAGCTTTGTGTTTAGTTTTCTAGTTTCTTGAGGTGTAAAAGTTTGTTGATTTGAGATCTTTCTTCTTTTTTAATGTACTCATTTATATCTATAAACTTCCCTCTTAGAACTGCTTTTTTTATATCCCATGAGTTTTGGTATGTTGTATTTTCATTTTCATTTTCTCAAGATATTTTCTAATTTCCCTTGTGACTTTTTTGATCTATTGTTTAATTTTAACATATTTTTTAGTTCTCCAGTTTTTCTTATGCAGTTGATTTCTAGTTTCATTACATCGTGCTAAAAGAAAAATACTTCATATGACTTTGATCTACTTGAATTTGTTAAGTCTTGTTTTGTAGCCTAACATGTAGTCTATCCTAGAGAATAGTCTTATGCACTTGAGAAGATCACACATTCTACTATTACTGGGTAGAATGTTCATAATATCCTTGTCATTATTCTCATTTTGTTCATAAATCATTGAGTTGTCTACTTGTATTCTCTTTCAGCTTATTGAGCATCTTTGCACTATGATATCATGACAGTTATTTTAAATTCTTTGTCAGGTGGTTCATAGATATACATTTCTTTAGAATTGGTTTCTGAATTTTTTTTATTTTGTTCCTTTAATGGGTCTTGTTTCACTGTTATTTTGTATGCCTTGTAATTTTTTTTTTCTGGAATTTGGTCATTTGAAGAAACAACTACCCCTCCCAGTCTTTGCCTACTGGCTTCTGCAGAAGAAGACTCACCAGCCTGGCTAGCTGTTCTAGGACTTCTCATACCTTTATGGATCTCTCTCTCCCCCTGGTGTCTGCCCACAGAACTGCAGCTCTAACTCTGCCCACTTCTGTTTTCAGCAGCTTCCAAATTCGAGTGTTAATTCCATTGATGCTCCGAAGCAAAACAGAATCCATTTCCTCTGGCAGCCAGCCCCCAGACAAACCAGAGTGTTGGACACACAGGCCACTCTTGTTTCCTTCCCAAGAGAGGAGCCCCAGCATGAGTGGGTGACCTCACAGGTGCTCTGCACTATGCCACAGAGAGGGAGAGACACAAACAGGTGCACCACATGCCAGGAATTTACCTACCCCTAGTGCTGGAATCCCTTCTTAGTTTAACAATGGCTTGGATGCTGTAGTTTCTCAGCTGATGGGTGGAGGTCTCACAGGGGTGTTCTGGTCTATATATTATTAATTTACTGTGTATGTGGGGGAAGGAAGGCCTATTGCTTCTTAGCCATATTGCCTAAGACACCCTCTAGCTTTTATTTTTGAAGAATATTTTTAATGGATATGGAATTCTAACTTGACAGGTTTTTTTTCAGCCCTTTAAAAGTTGTATTTCATTGCCTTCTGGCTTCCATGGTTTTAGTTACAAAGTCAGGATAGAATTCTTATTTTTGTTTTTATGAAGGTATATCATTTTCCTTAGCTCTGTTTAATTTTTAGTTTTCAGCAGTTTAGCCACGATATGTTTATTTGTTGTCTTCATCAATTTTGGACATCTTGGCCATTATCTCAAATATTTTTCTGATCCGTTCTTTTCCTCATTTACACATATAGAAGAAAATTTCATATTATCGCACATGTCATTAGACTCTGTTCCTTTTTTTCCCCCATTCTTTTTTTCTACTCAAGCTTCAGACTGGATGGTTTCTATGACTTTTATTTGAGACACTGATCCTTTCTTCAACAGTGTGCTATTGTTAAGTCCATCCTGTGAAATTATCATTTCTGATTATTTTTCATTTCTAGAATTCTGTTCTGTTGTCTCTCTCTATCTCTCTATCTATCTCTGTCTCTCTCTCTCTCTCTCTCTCTCTCTCTCTCTCTCTCTCTTCCTCTCCCTCTCTTTGATTCTTTTTTGTTAGCATTTTAATTTCTTACTGGCTTGCAGGTAGTCGTTTTCTGATCATTGGAGTAAACTCTGCAGGTAATATTGTCAGTTCTCTACCTCTCTATTCACCTCTTTATCCATAAGCCAAAATTGTTCAAATGACAAAACATCATAGGTTTTCCTCTGCTTCCTTCTTTTAGCCTAATTAACTGGTTCTACAGTGTAAATGTGCATAAGAATTGCTTTGCAAACTGTACTTGATGGATGACTGAGGGTGTTCAGGTAACATTTTGCCTGTACACAGTATTTGCTTTAAATTATACTTGATCTTAGAACGTAATTCCTGTTTGGGCCTCTCTAGCTCAAGAAATCACTGTGTGACAATTTTCAGTGTGACAGTCATCAAGTTATTACCTCTCTGTGATATTAGAGTTGGGCCCTGTAGACATTTCTCTTTTGGCAGCTGGCACAGTGTGAACCTTTGTCAGAAGAGGGCTGAGGAGGTCCCTGGAAGAGGGAGGAACTTCTCTTCCCAATTCCAGTGGGTTCTCACCTGTTTGTTACTGTGGCACCAGCAACAGTTGGGATTCCCAGTGGCACCCCTACCTCACATAGCATCTGGTCAGTTCCACCCACCCCAGCCGGCTTCCCAGCAAGTCTCAAAAAAAAAATCTCAGAAAGTTCCAGAAGAAGGCTTCCCAGTGAATCTCAGTAGCAAATAACATGTCTGTTTAAAATAATTTCCTTTGAAACACTTATATTTCCTTATTTGTGAATTACTTAACAATTTTTTATCAATAGATGCATTTCAGAGATGATCATGTTATATTGTCCTATTCATTATAAATTGCCTATTCTTTATTTTTATTTACATAAACAAAGATCTTGTTTGATGTTTATTTTTTTCCTTTTCCCTTCCATACCAGAAGCGTAGAGATTAAGGATGTGTGCAGCACAAATGCCTGGATGCTGACTTTGTGGCAATCACTCATTTACAGGCGTTGCGGAAGGCCTGCCTGAGACAAAACCCCCATGCCCTATGAACAGGATGCAGATCGACTCAGGAGAAAGGGAAATTCTCAGAAAAGCAGTCGAGGACTATTTCTGCTTCTGTTATGGTAAAGCATTCTGAATAGTTCATGACAGAGTCGGACAATGTTAGGTAATCTTATTGGTATAACCATTTAGAAGGTTTCTAACATTTGAAAATCCAGTCTCATCAAGGAACAGCCAGTTCTTAAGTACTAGATCAAGTCTTCTTACAAAGACAACTTGGTATCTTCTGGTCCATTGAAAGCTTTGGATTGATCAGACTTCTTTGTTCCCATTTTAGAGAAACCCCACTCCTTAGCCAACACAATTATTAGAGATGGTCATTGCTGTTCTGCCACCAACCTCACCCTTATTTGTCTCCCCATGTCTTTCTACAGGCATTAAGACAAGGATTTTAAATAAAGGACCTATACAATGTTTTAAAAAGCTAGATAACCAAATAACTATACAACTGTTATACTTAATTGCAACATAAGTACCTTCTCATCTTAGGGCCTTGTTTATCATTCCTAGACAGCTGCACACATTTATGTGACCTACAGGTCCCTGTGAGCATTTGAGGGAAATTTATATGAAGCCATTGGGTCTCCCACCTCTGCAACTCACTCCTTCCAGGAGTTCCCTCTCAATTTCCAACCACGGTGGCACCAGGAAGAACCCAGCACAAGGGATCTTCACGTCTCAGGCTATACTACTCTATGAGAAGTGGGACTCCAGCAGCTTGGGGCTGGCTGGTCAGTGCAGAAAGAGTGACATGGCCCCTAGTGGTGATGCGAGGCCATGCTGACTTCATAACTTTTCAACAGGCAGGTTGGCCTGACTGCTATGATGTGACACAGGGACAGTTAAGCTTTGACTTGGAGCTCTATCCTCTTTCAGCAGCAGCCTGAGTAACCACGAGGTGCTCTCTACAGCTCTGGGTGTGCCAGGGCAAGCACTCCAAATTGCACAAGCTTTAAGAGAATGGAGAAAAAGACCAGTCAATTTGTGTGAAGGTTTAAAATAAATATTGTAAATTTTTTACTTTGGCCATTTGGGAATTTTACTAACTTAGGATAGAGAGCAATAGGGTACCTTATGTTTTTAATGTATATTCAAAGCCAGATGTCACCACCTGTGTTTATTACACTAAACAAAGTTGAGTTGCAGAGTTTTACACACATAACATTTAGGGAATCTTGTCTCTTCTTATAGGCAAAGCCTTAGGATCAACGGTGATGGTGCCTGTTCCGTATGAGGAGATGCTGCAAGACCAGGCAGCTGTAGCAGTGCAGGGGCTTCCAGAAGGAGTTGCCTTTCAACACCCAGAGAGCTATGATCTTGCAACTCTGAAATGGATTTTAGAGAATAAAGCGGGGATTTCATTCATCATTAACAGGTGACAGACTGTATCCCATCATAATAAGCAGTTCATTGGAAAATAAACTGAGAACGTAATTTCAATTAGTTAATTATGTCCTGTTACATTTAGAAGTTGGTTATTCAGATGTTTAATATCTTTCTTGTGTGTTTATGTTGGGTAATAGTAGTGGTTTTCTTGCAGACCTTTCCTACGTCCAGGGAATCAGCTAGGTAAGTGACAACTTCTCATACTTGGTGACTGCCTTTCACTGCTAAACCAGTTCTGCTTTTCTTTTCTTCTTTTTTTTTGTTTTTTAATTTCAACCATCTATGGCATTTTATTTTGGAAGTTTTTATGTATTACATAGGTATTAACTTTCTTTCTCTCACCACCCCACCCCCTAAAAAAATCAGAAAGATTTTAAAAAAAGAAAACATATAAAATCTTAGTTTCTCTAAAGTCTTAGATTTAAAAAAAAAAACTGAAGTGTTACTTCTCCTTAATGAGAATACTGCTTTTTAAGGAGACTTCAGTCTGTCCTTATGCTCAGTACAAATTTCTACTCCATGGGGAAAAAAATGGTCAATGCTTCTGCTTCCTTTGAATAAATTCATTTCTTGATTATTACACTTTATCATTCCACACTTGACAACTTCTTAGAAACTTGATTGTTGGATGCATTTTTCATTTGGCAAAAATCCAATGAGGCTTTGCGTGGGATGTTAAGTGTCAGAAACAGCAGTGTTGATGTTCTGGTTTTGAGAGGGAAAATATATGGAGAGATGCATACATTCCCAGGAAGAAGAAATGTAGGAAACTGAAATATGGTGAGCAAAGAGTTCAGAAGGCTGACAGACACTAGTTTTGAATTCTATGGCTGTCAGCTACCAAAGACTGCAGTATAGGTCAGAATATTAACCTCTGCAGAAAGAAGTTTGGTTCAGCACTGAGAAATGATGGAGTTAGCTTCATTTTGTTCTAGAATACTAGACTACTAGAGCAGATATAAACAAAAAGGAGCAGTATGGGTAGTGTGCGGTGAGCAGTAACCTATATACAATCGTGTGGGCATTTCTGCCAATGGTCTGTCAACCTAGGCTCCAAGAGAAGAGAAAAGAAGCATCCTTTTAAAACATACTTCCATCTCTAACTCAACCAAGACCCCAGGCCTCTTTAGTTCCATGCTTTTGCAAGGCCAAAGTGAAGTTTATAGTTACATGTCATTCTAGGTCATCTGGAAGCTGGTTCCAGTTTCGCTTTTCTTAATTAAAATACAAGTTCAGCACATTATAGAGCCTGTTTATATTTTACTTTCTTCTCACTGAGGAGGCAGCCTCTGACATTCCAGGGTGGGTGGTTGTGGTATTTGCAGCTCAGGGAAAGACACACCCTGCCTAGAAAGCTGAGATGTCACCCTCCTCCCAGCTCACATGCCAGCAAGCTTCTGCATCCAGACCACAGACCGCAGTAGACTTGCCCTGTCCTCTTGAGTGTGAGGATGCTGAGGTCACCTTATGGTCTTTAAACAATAGCCATGGGCCAGGCATTGTTGGGGTCAGGAGTGGGTCTAGGATGTGTGATTGTTCCCATGCTCCTAAAACTCACAGTCTCGGAGAGGCAATGAGACTGTCCAGCAGAGATTCAGGGATGACCCTTGGTGTTCTTAGAATGGCTAGAGGGAACTCCCCAAGAGTCCCTGGACATGAATTAGAATTATGTGATTATAAGAGTTTCTTGGAGGAGTTGGCCCTGAAGATAAGCAGGGTCCACAAGCTGGTTCTTCTGGGAATCCCATGTGATCAGGCAAAAAGCTATATGGAGGGGTGTTTGAAGCCATCTTTGTGAACATATGACCCCTTATAATCTGCTGAATTTAGGCTAATAAAGGGACTAAAACTTTTTTAAAAATTAATTTACTAGAAACATTTAGAGATCTACCTAGGCCCACTTCCTGTCTTCTCAGATTATTATCCTGAACGTAATTGGAAACGGTGGGCCATAGCTATTTATGAAAGATCAGATCTAAAGAGGGTGTTACACTGAGACTGCATAGGTAGAGACTGCTGGGGGTTGTAGGGTGGGGGACACACAGTTCACAAGGTACACTGTGGAATACAGAGGAAAACGGGACACAATCCAGTTCTTCTGATCATGGACTGCTCATGGAGCAAATTCTATTTCTGGAACAATTTTGAGCTCCTGGATCCTTTTTCTCACATTAAAAGAGAAACTTGAAAATGAGGATGGCAGGTGACCAGGTGACTGTTGTGCCAGATGACTTGTATTTTCCTTATAGAATAATAATGGCTGATATTTATTTAGTATTTATGATGTGCCAGAAACTGTTCTAAGAACTTTGCATACGTTAATTAATCCTACCCAACCAACATTTTTGTATGAGGAAACTGAGGCACAGGGAAGTTTAGTAAGTTGCTGGAGATCACCGAGCTGATGAGCAGCAAGATGAAACCCACTCCTGTGCTCCAGCGCCAGTCTGCTCCTCGGTCCCCATTCTGCCTACACCTTGTCGGTCTCTCCCCACTGCTATTCCATAATGACCCAGAGATGGACATTATGTTCTCTTTGTACGTGCTTTCACTTTATATGTCTTTGAATGTTGTCATATTTCAAGACACGGAAAAGGAATAGTGTGTTTCTTTTTACTTCTGTACAGGTGGGTCTGGGGTGGTAGTAGATGCTGAGAGATTAACAACATCGCCAAGTGAAAGGTAAAAAATAAACTAAAAAGAAAACCACATCTAGCCTTAAAGTGTTAGTTTTTAGACTACGGAAAGTCTTCCTGATTTTGTTACATGATTGACTCTTGAATAACATGAGTTTGAACTGTTCAGCTCCCCTTGTACGCGTAGTGGACCGTACAGTTCGAACCCGTGTTGTTCAGGAGTCGACTGTATTTTTAATTCACTGTGGGAATACACCTTTGTAGAGAACCAAATTAAGTTACACTCGGATTTTCAACCGCATGATGGGTGGGCGCCCCCCCCAGGATCAATTATATATTCTTTCTTCAAAAGAATGTTTGGGGTTACAAGGCTATATTCAACTAACACTTTAATTTTGTAACAAATTAAGAAAGTTAGTGGTAAAGCTGTGGCAGTTTTGCTCTGTTTGTAGGGGGAGGGAGAATTTGATGGCATGGAGACCTGGAGGATTTCACGTGTCTAAATGCCTGTGGTCAGTTCTTACCTGGCCTGTCTTTACCAGGTTTCCCTTCTCCTTTCAGTTGTGGCCCTGTCCATGTGAAAACTGAACCCATGGAAGATTCTGGTATGTACACCGATGCTTTTAGAATCAAGTATTTAGCAAGTTATCATTGGACCTCTTTTTTTGTTTTACTACAAAAAGAGTGGGGAAGCCCATTCCATGTGAAGCCCATTTAGTATTTTAGTAAAATGAGAACAGAGGGGAACTTCAACTTAATTTTTAAAAATCTACAAAAAACTAAAATCATACTCAATGGTAAGAAATTGGAATCTATCCTCCTAAGATCAGGAACAAGGCAGGTTTATCCCCTCTCACCACTCCTTTTCAACTTCATGCTAAAAGTCCTAGCTAATGCAATAAGACAAGAAAAGGTATACAGGTTGGGAAGGAAGAAATAAAACTGTGTTTATTCACACGTAACATGATTGTCTATGCAGAAAATCCCAAAGAAACAACAACAACAAAAATTGGGATTAGGGTGCTAATTAACCTCCAGTGGGGCCTTATTTGCAGAATGGTTATATTTTACTCAAGTTCTAGAAAAGAGCCTTCTAATTCAGTAAACACTAGGTACTTAATGTTATTAAATAGATATATTTGTGGACAAAATATTATTTTAATTATATTTCAATAGAACCAACTGCAAAATGAGTAAAAAGGTCTTGCATACACATTTGGAATTATGGCTTGATTTAGAAATAGAGCAGTGTTTTCATTTTTGAACATATTTTACTGCCTTTCTGTACTCTTCTGTCATTTCTAAATGTTCTACAATAGACATGCATTACAATGACAATGTATATTGGGAGAAATGACAATGGTTGATCCCCATCCCCGCCTCTCCTCACTCCTCAAAAAAAGAAAAGAAAAAAAGGAAAAGACAAGAAAAAGAAAACGACATTAATTAGAGGGGAAATGTTAAAAGGTTAAAAATAGAATTCTTTGAAAACTCAAATGTTTAATCAAGAGGTGGGAAAATATTGAAAGCATTAAGAGCGGAAAGGTTAGAAAACCTAAAATAATCAAGTACATAAAACTCAGACCTCAAAAAGATAAAAATGAACACAAGCTGGTTATAAAAGGATAAAACTAAAATTTAATAATGCTTGCAAAGCAACCTAGAACATGAAATAAACAGTTCAAAATATAAAGTTAAAATTAAATCTAACAATCTGAAAGTCAATATTCAATATTAAGAAGAAAAGATGTAGAAAAAGGGAGGAGAGACATACCTGTAGTAAAATGGAACACAGAGCACCAGCACCATAAAGCTGTCAAGGTGTGGTTTATGTTCAGTGCCCCAGCCCCCAAGTCCCTAGGGAGACCGCAGGACATGAGTGGACCAATATCCAAGGGTTCACCCCGCCACCCACTCCACAGCTACAGGTGTTGTGTCCCTCCCTTCCACATGTAAATATGTGCTTAGTAGAAGTTCCACCTTAAATGACAGTCTGAAAAATAATGGTGCTTGTCCACTTTAGTTATTCTAGGTAAAACCAATACAACGAAAAGAAACAAGCCACGTTTCTCAGCTGAGCAGAATTCAGCTGTCATGTCTTAATCTCACTTACTTACACATGACATGCCTTCAACTCTCACCCATTTAATCTTAGCCTTGGATGCTTTTCAAAGCTCCAATATGTTCTGCCTGCAGTCTCCTCTTAGAAACTGGGAAGACAAATGGTGATGGGGGAGGGGAGTTGTCAGCTCTCTGTAGGAGCCCTTTCATAGGTCTAAACCCAGCCTCCCATCTCCTTTTTCATCAGCTGTTGGATCTAATGAGCATTTCCTCTTTTGTTGAGGCCTCCTTTGTAGAAGTGGTTCAGTTTAAACCAAAATATGCTTCCTATTAATGTGACTTTCTACCGTGGATTTTATTATGCAATACGAATTGCTTCCAGCTGCCTGCAGGCTTCTGAGAGCTGGCCATCAATCAGCCTTCTTTCTTGTGATATTTGTATAACACTTGTTACACAGAAAAATGTTCAAATGGTTTAGAATTTTTTCTCTGTCTCTCCTTTTCCCTTCTCTCTTTCCCTCTCTCTTTTATTTTTAGGAAAACCTGAAGTAAATTTGTTTTCATTAGATTTCAAACAAATTCTACATTCTACACTGTCAAATCGGGATTCAGTTGCCTGGATTATAAGGAGTTTTTTTTTGACAGACAGCTGACACATGTTTATCAAATGTTTCTGTTAGTAGAGTCTTTAAGGCCTAACCCACTTGGACATGTACTTTAAAATTTTATTATAAAATATTACAAAAGTTAATACATGTTTAATTTTTTAAAAATTCAGACAAAAAATAGTAATAAGGAAAATTCCTTTTATTACCTTTTCACTCTCTTTTCTCAAAACTGCATCACCCCAAAATCTCCCTACACACCTCAAATTCCATCCCAATATTAGGGACAACAACTCTTACCCATCTGGTGAAAATTTTTTCAGATCACTTACAGATAAACACATAAATAGCTGTTTTTATGCATAAGTAGACTTCCATTTGCCAACTTCCTTTAATCTTTCCATCAGATTACCTTTTTTTCCCACTTCTGAGCAAATTCCTCAACTTAACCTAACCATTTCACTACTATGGCTATAAGCTGTATCCATTCTGTTCTATAGCTGTTTTAATAGATTTCCATTTTGATAATCATATTTTAAATTTCCAACAGCTGTTTTCAGAAGATTCCTCAGAACTTGTAAATTGATGCTAAAAAGAGAAGCCCATGCTATGCCACAATTTTTGCTTTTGCTGTTTTAACATTCATGGTTAATTTATATGTATACTTCCGTAGCAGTTATCTATTGCTGTATAAAAGCACCAAAACTCAGTGGCTTCAATGATTTAGTCTTTCTCACAATTCTGTGTTTTGTCCTGGCTCGTTCCTGGGTCTGAGGCTTCAACTTGGGAGAGCCAGCTGGTTTGTCCCCTTCCCCTCTCCTCAGGGCCTCACATCCTCCAGGAAGCTAGCCCAGCCTTGTTCACTTGACAGCTCTGCTCCAAAAACAGCGGGCTCTGATGCACAAGTACTTTTTTAAGCCTCTTTTTGCATCCCATTAATTTATGTCCCATTGGCTAAAGCAAGTCATGTGACCAGGTCTACATTGAAAGTAGAGAAGGAGACTCTACTTCTAGAAAATAGGAGTAGAAAAGTGACAGCACAAACAGGTGCCCATACTAGATGGGAGAAATTTGTGGCTAATTTTTGCAATCTACCACACGTTTCCTCAGTAAAGGCTTTTGGTTTCACTAGTGTTGTTTCCCCAGGTTTTGAGGTCCATGTCATTATAGTGGGTAAGTTAAGATTATATGTGCTAACTCAGGTTCCATTAGAGAAGGATGTTTTACAGTATTTCATGTAAATGCGTATGTATTCAGTCATCTTGAAAGGAAAATTTCCCCAAACTGGAATCTAAACCTCTTTTTCCTTCCCTTCTTTTCCTCCCTTCCTCCCTCCAATCTTTTCTTCATCCTTCTCTCCCTCCTTCCTCCTTTCTTTTTATATTGATTTTATATTATTTATATTTTTATATGAGTAAGCCATTTGTTCATACTGAGTGAGCTACAAGGTTTTTTAATGACTTACAATGTTCCTATGTTCATCAAAACAGAACTTGAAAATTCTATCAGTAGTCATATTTCTCTGTTCGTGGGTTTGGCCTAACACATAATTCTATAATTTTCATTGCATTCAAAGGCATTTCACTGAAAGCAGCAGCTGTATCAGTCAAGAAAGAATCAGAGGATCCTAATTATTATCGATATAATGTGCAAGGTAATACTGTGTTATAATCCTTTTCTCTTCCAAAAGTTATTTGTGATGAAAAATTTTAATTACCACTCATCTGAAAAACAAGCAAAAACTGATAAAGATCCAGGCATGATGACCTGTGCTCTAGCATCCTGTCTGTCGCTTAGAATAAAAAGTTTTACAATCATTAGATGGATTCTGTTTAGCCTAGTTTATACGCTCCTAGGCATATGGACTATAGAGGTATTTCAGGATGCCTTTTATTTGAGTTTGTCTATTGAATACTCTTATTTTGTGTGTTCTAAAACATTTCTCCCTTAATCATCTTCTGTCCAGCCTATCTCCTGTGTTGCTGAGAAAAGATTCAAAGATAAAAGAGACGGAGATGAGAGTTAAGAAATTCAAATGCCAGTTCTTAATAATAGTTGCTTCATTGACATTATACAATGTAATGGCTGCCCTGGGCCAGGCGCCCTACCTGCCTGTTGCAGGTCCCCAGTGATCAGCCCCGTTCCTTCTGGGCAGAGGGCCCCTTTTTATTCCATCCTACACCACTCCCTCCTCAAACAGTTATTTTCTGAAAACTGGGATCTGTCCACTGCCCTCCCTTGCTCACACATTGTGGCTCCCCACCACCTGCAGAGTCCCAGTTTACGGCAGCCTCCCTTTCTATTCCATCTGTCCCCCCACCTCAAGGTTCATCCTTGCAGCATGTGTCAGGATTTCATTCCCGCTCATTTTATTTTTAATTTTTAATTGCCTTTTTTTAAATGAAATGACCTCTATTCAATATCTTTAACACAAATTTGATGACTAAATTTGTACTCCAAAGCAGGTTCTTTGAAAAGTTATCCTGCTGATGAAAAATTTTTTATTATTTCAAATGTATATCCTCTTCTACTTCCTGGAGCATGTCAGTATTTTAGAGCTAATACACATTGAATTTACTTAGTGTAAAATTGTGTTGTGGATTTTGACTTTTTAAAATGGAAGGGAAGGAAAGAAAATGCATTGGCCTACTTCTGTTTTTATGTAAACTTTATCTTGCTCAGACTTGAGCATAACAATGAGCAATTTGTTCTTAAATTATTTACCTCTACTGGCCTTTATATTTAAGTGATTTATATTTTGTAGTATTTGTTGCTTCGTGGTGCGTAGCACAAACAGTTTGATGATGCAGTGTTGAAGTTAGTTGGTGTTCTAGAAATGAACCAAAGATGACCTCTGCATATTGGCCCCGAGGTTGTTTATTTCTTCACAGCAGACTGAGACCTATTTGCTCAAAAGCTTGCTGGTGCCAAACTCAAAGTGCACTCAACATCTGCTAGGGTACATTAAGGAAAACCCCAGGGCTATAAAGACCCCCAGCCAAAACTGCCCCTCACAGCTCTCTGCCCCATTCTGCGGTGTCACCTTGACACATAAGCCCCCTTTCCTGTCTCCCTCTGCCCAGCCTTCCTTTGCTCCTCACCCTTCTGCCTGGTGGTCCCCAAACTGAAGCCAACGGGGCTTTCTATTGGTGAGAGACTTTGCCTGTCATACAAACCTGTCAGTTTTGCCCAAATAAAGTTGTGTATACTAGCGCCATCTCGTGGTCATCTCTCTTCCTTGATCAGCCCTGAAATCCTTCGAACCCCTGTCACTTGGTCTTTAGTAAAATTGTGATATTTTTACTACAGATATAGGCAAATTGAAGAACCGGTTTGTAAATTCAGTTGCCACACTATGCCCTTTGACTATAGAAAGGCTGTCACCTGTGTCTTTTCTGCCTGTGAGCAGCCCAAAATTTACTTGTCTTTCATGTCACCACAGAACCTGTATTGATTTAACAAGGTAATAATGAGAATCATTGGTTAAGAGGACCAGAGAGCGTGTGAATAGGCAAACTCTAGTGAGTGCTGGTGGGAGGGTCCACCAGGTATCTGTCATTGTCTCCTGCCCACTGCCCCTCACCATCTTACCAATAGCCTCTTCTCAGCTCACTCCCTGCTATCTCAGCCTTCCTCATACTCTTTTTCTTCCAATATAACCAAACTTAGGGCAAGAGACTGAAAATTTTTTTTAAACTTAAATATAATGTGTGCCTTGATATATACCGCTCCCCTACCCCCACACTTTCTTGAAAAATAATTGCAGAGTTGGTAAATGAACAAAAAGTTAACTATGTTATCAGACTGTGGGCCCTCTTACAACATCCTGTTGGTTGTGAGTTTTCAACATGAAATATGCAAGTTTTCCTTTAAGACTTCATTTGCTCGGATTTCAGTCATGAGAATGGGAATTAAAGCCCCACGATGTTAGTCAGCGTACTCCTGGAAAACAATAATGTGACAGGTTTGTGTTTTGTCCCTCATTGGAAGAAACACTTTACAGCAGACTCTAAAGTACCATGTCTGCCCTTCACAATGAGGGGAAAAAGATAAGAAAAGCATAAAAGAAATGCTTTTGAGTTTTATTTGTTCTTGTTGGCATACAGACATTGATAAGCAATTTTATGGTGTAGTTAGAATCATTGATAATAAAAACCAAAATGTATCAGCATTCTAATTTTTACCTAGCCAAATAATGTATGTGCTGAATTCTTCACCTCTTTTTTTTTTAACTTAAGAGAATTTTGAGGAATAAAACATAAGGATTTGAAAAAGAAGTCATAAGACATCCCCATATTGCAGCCCCTAATGCAACAATGCATCTCAACAGTAATCTACAGTGGCTATTGAAACCAATCATAAAATGTTGATGAGACTTTATCACAAATGGATCAGGCTTATAGGTCCCAACCCACTGGTCCAGTGTTAACCTTACAAAGACAGAGGTAACCAACTCATCAGGATCCTATAGGAAGTACACTTTTGGGATTCTTGCCCCACAAAATCAAACCAAAGTCTGATCCAGCCTCTAGACTCAACCACCAATTTGCAAGACATATAGGGGTACGGAAACACATGGAAACAACAGCACAAGGACACAGGCAATAAATTCCAGAATGGGAAAAACTCAACTAGACAAATATGCTGGTTTCTTCATCAAATAATAGCAATTTTTTTTTTAAATGGAGAGAAACCTATTTTGTAGTAAAAGGGATGTAAGAGACATTTCAACCAAATGCAATGTGGAGGCTTCATTGGAATCCTGATTTGAGCAAACCAACTGCAAAAAAACATTTACTGCTCCCCATGGAATACCAAAAATGACTGGTAAATGGGGAGGGATGCTGAAATTAGAAAGTCATCATTTTGTAACAATTATGAAATAAGATTGGATCAAGAAGGAATCATCAGTGGATGCTAAATCTAGAGAAGATTTTAGAAAAGGAGAGGAATATTTATGTGATCTTTAAGTTTCTCCCCACAGGTTGCTTGCTAGTTGCAAGAGAGGGAAGAAAACAGTCATTATACAGTGGAGCAATCAAATAACACCAAGATCAGAGGATTAAAATTCATATCACCAGACAGGGACAGATAGACTCTGTCTTAGTCCAGAATAGCATAGTTCGGTGTGGGGGGTATGGGGGTGGCTTATAAACAAAAGAAATTTATTTCTCACAGTTCTGAAGGCTAGGAAGTCCAAATCAGGGTGTTGTCAGATTCGATGTCTGGTGAGAGCCCACTTCCTGGTTCATAAACGATTATCTCACTGTGTCCTCCCATGGTGGAAGTGACCAGGAAGCTCTTTAGAATCTCTTTTATAATGGCACTAATCCCATTCATGAGGGCTCCACCCTTATAACCTAATTACCTCCCAAAGGCCCCATCTCCACATACCATTACAATGGAGGTTAGGATCTCAACATAGGAATTTGTAGACGACCCAAACATTCAGTCTATAGCAGATATCATATGCCTCCAGATGTGATACCCTGAGAAGGACACACCATCATCTAGGCAATATTCTGGCTGAAAATACAAAATCTGAATCATAGTATAAAGAAACATTCAAATTCAAAATAAGGACCATTCTGCTGGGCGTGGTGGAGGTTCTATTCTCAAAAAATAGAAATGCTATAAAAATGGAAATGCCATAGACTATGGAATTGTTCCAGATTAAAGATGACTAAACAGACTTAACAACAAAAAACAATACCAGACCCCAAACTCGATCCTATACTAAAAGGAGAAGAGCTATAAAGGACATTTGGGGCAACTGACAAGGTTGGAATACAGATATTAAAATAAATAAAAGTATTATCTCAATGTTAAATTCTGTGATTTTTATAACTGCTATGATCATATAAGAGAGTATCCCTATTAGGAGATAAAGGGACATGATGTATGTAATTTTCTCTCGAATGGTTCAGGGGGGAAAAGTATGTATATATACATCTCTCTATATAGATAGATTAGGGCAGAAAAGAAAGATTCCAAATGGTAAAGGAAATGGTAAAATGTTAACATTATGTTTTCTGAGTAAAAGGTATATGGATCTTCTTGTACTGTTTTATTTTTGCAACTTCTTTGTAAGATTAAAATCAAAATTATTTCAAGATAAAGTTTTTTTAGAAAAAGACATGAGACAAGTGAAGAAATTTTAACAATGACTAGATATGAGATGATGATAAAAAATGATTGTTAATTTGGGGGGTCATCATGATATTGGAGTGGCACTGAAGAGAGAGAGCTGTTTAATCTTACTGGTGCCTACTCAGTATGTACACACTAAATTCTACCATATCTGGGATTTACTTTAAACAACCAATAGGGTGTAGTGGGTGAAAAAGGGTCACATGAGTCGATGACTATGGGCACTGAAAGATGGGCACGTGGCTTTATTATACCATCTCTCTACTTTTGTATGTTTGAAAATTTTCCAAAGTACAAAGAAAATAACAAAAAATATAAAGAAAGGAACATTTGTGCAAATTTTATTTCAAGGAGTGGAAGTATTTCACGTATATTTCCATGTGTGTCTTGAATTATTTGCATTGTTTTAAATAATTTTTTTTAATTGTATTTCTACCTTTTTTACTTATTGTTTACTTCCCTTTCAGAAAGCCGTCATTCTTCTGCAATCAGTGAAGTAATAGAAATGGAATCACTAATGGAAGGTTAGAAAAATGAGGCATTTTATTATTTTTAGTTTACAATATTCTACAGAGAACACACTAAAACACATGTGTATGAAAATAGAGGCGGGGACTTCCTGGTGTGCTTTCTTAGAACACTAGCAGAGTTCTGGTCCTACGATGTTATAATATTAAGAACTATTACTTTCTTACTTTCCTAATCTGGGAGTGATTTTGCTTAAAGCCTCTGGATGTAGAAATGACAAGAAAACTTGGCACCAGTGCCACCTGTCACTTTATTTCATTGTGTCTTCTTGATGGGCATGACAAAATTCTTTTGAACAGAGTCGAAAAGTATTTCAGGAAATTTTTGAATTAGAAGTAAAATTTGATAATACTTCCCTCCATTCATTTATAAAACGAGACCATCATATTTAAGTCCTGAACCCCTAACATGGTTTATACATGTCCATAGTAACAATAAATGAAACTTCCTCACCAAACCAAGAGGCATGGGACGTCTTGGTCAGTTTTACAGACAAGATGACCTTGCTTTTAGGAATTGTGTATCTATCTTAGTACCAAAATGATTTGTATTTTTCTCTAAATCAAAAGTGTTCTCTAGGAAACTGATTTGCAATTATTTTTAATGGCTTCTTCAATTTGGAGGCATCTGGAGTAGTTAATTTTAGAGGATGGTACCAACGGCCCCCTGAGCAATTTGTCCAATTCTCTGACTTAAAAGACTCTGATAAATTTTTCCAGAGAACATAATACGATAGAGTTCGGTCTTAGAATTATTCATTCACTCATAAAGTTCGTTATTTTGAACTTATTTGCTTTAAACCAAGAAGACAAGTTGACTTGGTCACTATTTACGTCTAAATTATATATTTTATTATATATTATTTACATTGTTTTAATGTATATTATTTTATTATATATTATTTTCATAATTATATATTTTTTATTGTGGCAAAAAAAAAAAACACATAACATAAAATTTACCATCCTAACCATTGTTAAGGGTGAAGTTCAGTACTGGCTGAGTACTGAATGTTAAGTATATTCAGATCAATGTGAAACTTATTCATCTTGCAAATCTATCCCCATTAAACAGCTCTTTTTCCCAATCCCCACAATCCCATTCTGCTTTCTGCTGTATGAATTCGACTACTCTCTGTGTCTCATATAAGTAGGATCATATAGTATTTGTCTGTGACTGGCTTATTTCATTGAGCATAATGCCTCAGGGTTCATCCATGTTGAAGCATGTGACAGGAGTCTTTATTTTTTTGTTGTTGTTGTTTATATCTTTCTTTTCTTTTTCTTCAGTGCAATCTCTGACCTTCTCTGGATGTTGGGGAGGACAATTATTTTTAATTTAGTTGAAATCTGTTTCTCCCTTATATTTTACTTCCCTTTATAAAGCCTGTTAAGATCTTATTTGGTCATTTTTTTTTTAATGATTAGATAGTATTTAAATAGAACAAAACCCACATAGCAAACAATTGTAGAATGATATTGAGAGTTAGAAAAGATTTCATTGAATGTTGGCCTTTGAATTATTTTATTTCCAAAGAGATTTTTATTATCACACTGTAGTAGGAAGCCCATTTCTGATAGAGGTAGTTAGTTTGATTCTTTTTTACTTTCTACTTTTAAATAATTATAGATTCATAAGAAGCTGCAAGAATAGCACAGAGAGGTCCTGTCTACCTTCACTCGTTGTTTCCTAAAGGTTACATCTTACATAACGATATAGTACAATGTCAAAACAGCTAAATTAGTTTTGAGTTCTAGTCTTGCTTCATTTATGAACAATTAATATAAGTTTTGCTAAATCTTCCTGAAATGAACCAGAGTTAAATGAGATAATCTAGCCAAACTTTTGTCTATATATGTCATAATTCTTGTCCACCAGAAAACTTGATCGTGCTTCCTGTAATAATAGATTGTGAATACCTGGGGGCTTCTGGTAGGATAAGATGAGAACTATTAATCAAAGAAAATGGCTTCTTTTTATCCTAGTAATTCCTGATGACAACAAGAAAACACTATGACCACATGAATTCCATTAGCTCAAATAGAAGGATATTCTGTGTCCATTAATGTGGGTAACTCCGTATTATTTGATAATATCTGAAAGTTTCTTACCTCTCCTTATCACTTATATAAGATTATCCTTTATTACCTTATTATCCCTTTTAAAATTAAAATTACTTTATACTTATACCTTTACGTTTATTAAGTATGAAATGTAAAATACCAAGATAAACAACTTTTTGGTATAGGAGCAGTCAGATGTTGGAACATGAGAATACATAATAATGAATGTCATTTTAGAAATTTTTTTTTCAAGATTCTACTCAGCTTGTGCCTTCAGAAACAAGTGAGGAACCTGAAGCTGAGGTGAAAATTGAAGGTTAGTTTCCAAAAGCCTGCATTCACACTGCTAAGTATAGTTTTTATTTATTCCTAAAGGATTATTGTGGGGAAAAGATTGAAATCGATGTTTGTGTATGTATGACCAGAGCAGCCCATGTTCCCATCAACTACCCAGTGCTCTAGGCATCTTAGACAACAAATTAGGACATGCAGATTAGCACTGGGCCACTGTGAGACCAAATTGTACTCTGTCCAAGGTAGGAACAAATGAAGGGTGGGGAAGAGAAAAGGTAGAAAAGGATTATCACTCAGAAACACATTCTCTTTTCTAGAGTGTGATAGAGTTCAAAAATGGCAACCAATCAGGCCCGGAATCTGTGAACTCAGTTTAAGTGCAAGTATTTAAAGGAAGTGAAGTTCCTTTAAAAAGATTTATTTTTTACGATCCACTACATAAGACTATTGTATTTTAAAATACTTAAAAACTTACACTTAATCTGTTTGGTTTTTTGTTTGTATGTTTGTTTAAAAACTATATCCAGTGGTTATAAACATATCCTAAAGAGATTCTTTACAATTGAAAATTTTTTTAAACATTTTTGATTTTTCATTGAAGTAATAAGACCATTTATCCTGGAATTTGCGGATTTTAAGCCCTCAATATTAAAAGAATGTACCTATTTTATTTCATCATGATTCATTTAATAATCTGCTAAAAATATTTTTATCTCTGCTGCTGGAATATAAGCAGATCCATAGTGGCTTCCTAATATGAGAAGTTCTTTTATTTTATGTATTTAATAATGTTATGAGGTCTTAGAATTAATGTCATTAGGTAGATAATTCTATCCTAACATTTAATAAAATTTCACTCATTTGAACAGATGTGATTTTGAATTAGTAAACTCTGAATTATAAAATAGCTTTAAATAATTGCAGGCTTATCTTTTTACATTGAAAAAACGATTTAACAAGAAGACAATATTTGGATAATATTGTATAAACTATACAAATGACACTTTAAAAATAAACATTTATTCCCTTGAAGTTGCATTTACTTTTTTTTCTGAGTGAATCCTTTTTACTTAGAGATAATATTACTTCACTTGAAATATCACAGCGTCTGCTGGTTTTGCCATGACCGGGGGAATTTTCAGATTGAATGTTCCCATCCCAATTTGATTTTTATGTTGTACTTCATTTATTTGAATTCTAAAATTTCCTCAAGTTGATTGTTTTATGGTGGTAAAACCTTTCTCATTATTTTTTATAACAGAGAAAAAGTGAGTACAAAGTGCCCAACAGTTAAAAAAATGGATCGTGGTAATCTATCTAGAAAAATAAATGCTCAGTACATTCATTGAGAAACAAAACTATCTCACTCAAGACAAGTTACACACAAAACAGAGAGGGACCAAAAAAAAAAAATCACAATTTACAGTAGGATCTCAATTTTGTTTAGAAAAATTATTACATAGAAAGAAAAAATAAGAAAATATATTTTAAAAAAGAAACTATACCAATAGTATTAGATTTATGCAGGATTTTACTTTTCTTCCTTTCACTGTTTCTCTAATTCTCCACAGTAAGCGTATATTACTTAAGCATAAAGGTGAAAATTTCAGGAATTGATTGGGCTTGTGTAAATGGACAGCTTTTCCGCCATGCTTTAGCCCTAACCACTTTACTGGAAATTATGTATGATGCTGTCAGTGTGACTGAGCTCTGACGAGATGCTTCCTGTCCTAGGATAATATCCCTGACCCGCAAATGGATTTTCCATTAGTGAGGACGGATTTGTGCTGATTCATCTGTACTTGATGTCAATGAGGCCTGAGTAGGTTTATAGATAAAACATGATATTTAATGGCCCAGTTTGAGAGTCATCATAGGGCATCAGTGTGGCATCAGGTTGCACTGTTTTGAGCTATCTGGTGAGATTTATTTTTCCCCTTAAAATTCCACAAAAGGAAACCCTAAAAGTACATTTTAAAAATTTTGAGGTAAAATTGACATAACATAAAATTAACTGTTTTTAGAGTGAACAATTCAGTGGCATTTAGTACATACAGGGTGTTGTACAACCACCATTACCTATATCTAGTTCCAAAACATTTTCATCTCCCCAGAATAAGTGTGCATCTAGCAAAGGACTAAAGCTTTTGGAAGTCCTTCTGTGGGAGTATTCTTGTCCTTCATCTGACAAGGATTATTATGATGGCTCATGGACTATGAGCCAGATGAGCAGTTTCATACTAACTTACAAAGTAATTGAGCAGTTAACTCAAAAAGAATCATTGTTTACGTAAGTGCATTTTAGAGGAGTTAAGACTTGGACCCATTAGGGAAAACCCATCCATTTACTCAAAATGTGCAGGGCAATTAAAATGAATTAACATCCAGTTTATGCATTGATTATAATTGGATTTTGATCAGTTTTTAAATTGTGCTTCGTGTGTTTTGTGACAGATTTTTATATTTTGAGGAGTCAGCTTTAGTGGTAAAACATTACCACTTCATCAAAACATAATGCCTCATATTCTGGCACTGTCTCTCTGTTGGTTCTGATGACCTGAATTTGGTTCTGGGTTTTGGAGGCTCAATGATGTTAAGTTCCCTGATTTTTCTTGTTTCAGGTAGTGATGGAACCTCATAGTACTTTCAGTAATCCCTTAATGTTGATCCTGACTGTTAAGAACCAGACCATCAGGATTTATTAGAGTTATCAGAAAAGGGACAAGAGCAGCAAACTTTTCCACTTTTTCTCCAAAAATTCTATGTTTGAAGCAGCATGAAACTGCAGAAAAACCTAAGGGCTTTTGTTGCTGAAGTGGCTCCTGGGCATCTAAGACTCTGATGTGTCTCTCTGAAATCTTGCTCTTCAGATGCAGAATCTCAAACACCCAAATGGCTCCTCATTCACACAACACATGAACTGAGCTGTGAGTTCCTGGGAAAGGACTAGACAGGCTCATTCACATTTCTCAACTTGGAGTTTAAGTGAATGTTGTGTTTATCATTTGACAAAAAAAAAATAAAGTGATAACATCAACTCTGCTTTTACTATTTAACCTGTCTGAGACTTGCTGTGACTCTGTTAAATCACTGTTAATAGGATGTCTGTCTGCTACTTAAAGGTCCTCTCGGACACATTTATATGTCTGATTTTCTTTTTTTTCCTCCCTCTAAACTGAGAAAATAACAAGGAAAGTATGTTTTTAAGCACCCTCCTTTTAAAATATAATTACACTGACTGAAGTATTGGGCTATGAACTAAATAAAAGCATTTGTGCCCTTTCCCCTTTTACATCACCATTAAATTGCAGAGACTCAGATATCAATTAATTCCAAGCCACCTTGTTAGTCTACAGCTCAGTGTTCTCTGGTTTTAAAAAAAAAATCATTCTGGGCTTCTGATCAAAGTGGCACTTTGACATTTTTAGAGGAGAATTGGCCTAATTTTTTGTAAGTTCTAAATTTCAGTTTCTGTTTTAAGGAAACACAAATTCATCCAGTGTTACAAGTTCAGCAGCAGGTGTTGAAGATCTTAACATTGTCCAGGTGACAATTCCAGGTACGGAAGTTTATCTGACTTTATCATAATTTATATTATATTTTTTATTTTGTTATGTTTTAACCATTTTACAACATGGGTTAGTCTCTTGGAGTTATTTTTTGCTTAGTTCACCCTATCAACTAAGGAATGACAATTCAGGAATATAAAAATATGCTTCAGATTGCCACACACCAAATATCTTGCTTATGTCAAATATTGTTAATCAGGTATATCGCTTCTTCCAACCATGCCCTAGCATTACCTGGAAAATATAACTTAGGGAAGGCAACTCCAAGCACTAGCTGCCATTGAATTGGAGCTGGCCACAGAGGTGAAATTTATTTGCTGCTCATCAAATAATCATCTTTTCTGAATAAGTATATGTAAAATATATCTGGAGAGATACAATAGAATCTAATAACATAGTTCTTCCAAGGAAAGAAACTGAGAGCTGAGATAGATGTTTCACTATGCACTATTTTATGCCTCTTGAACTTGAGCCACATAGTTGCTTTAGTTGTTCAAAATAGAATTAAAATTTTAAGTACTGAAAAACATTCTCTTCTAATCTCAATACATCTTATTTCTTTTACATGTCATATTGCATTGACTAGGATTTTTATTATTATGTTGAAGAGTAATGGTGAAAGTGGACATCCTTGTCTTGCATGATATTGAAAATGTTCCCAAAAGTAATTGTGGTATGTTTACAAAGAGTTATAATCAGGAAAATTATCTACCATCTGTGATGGCTTCCATTTACAAATTTCCAAAATGCTTAATTTTTTGCTAAACGTAAACTGAATAATAAGCCCTATAAAGGGCTTTTTTATATGCTAACAGGCATTTCCTCCAGTAGTTTTCTTTGGGGCAAATACACTAATAACCCTAGTTTTCTTATTTGTTTAATTATTTTTAGATAATGAGAAGGAAAGATTATCAAGCATAGAAAAGATAAAACAACTAAGAGAACAAGTCAATGACCTCTTTAGCCGAAAATTTGGTAAGTTTTATTTCTTTCTAATTGAATACTTTATCTAGGACACAGATCTTTCTGTGAAGGAGCTTTGATCAAGATTAGCATGTACTTTTACTGAAGAGCTTATACATGGAAGAACTAATTACAATAGCAATGATAATAATAATAAGAAGAAAAATAATAAGAATAATAATAGCTATCGTTGATTTACTGAGTTTTTACCATTGTTGAGCATTGTTTTTAGTGCTCAACACATGACTAATAATTTAATACTCAAAAAAACCTTTTTTAGTAGATACCATGATAATCCCTATTTAATAGAGAACGAAACTGAGTCAGTCTGCTCTACGACCCATTGCCAATTTCAAAATCAATAAAAATTTTTTATACACCATAGTAACACTATAAGAAATCAAAGCTGATCACCAAGTGTTGTCATTTGATGTGAATGATTTTAAAATCTTGACATTAAAGATAAAGCGTGGTTTGGAAAAAGCACATGACAAACGCAACTGGTTTTTTCTGTTTTGTCTCATTACAGGTGAAGCCATTGGAGTGGATTTCCCTGTGAAAGTCCCCTACAGGAAAATCACATTCAACCCTGGCTGTGTGGTCATTGATGGCATGCCGCCGGGGGTGGTATTCAAAGCCCCCGGTTACCTAGAAATTAGTTCTATGAGAAGGATTTTAGATGCTGCAGAATTTATCAAATTCACAGTCATTAGGTAAGTGAGAGTTTTCCTCTTGGTCATGAGCATGAATCTGCAGATCATAACTTGCCTGAGGTAAATAAGCAGTGGCACAGGGATTTTTTATCCCAGGAGGTGGGTGGTGGGTCCCTGCAGTCAGTTGCTGCGCCAAGCTGCCTCTCACACTCATTTTATCGTATTCTACATCTGCAAGCTGTGTGAACCTGTTCCTGTGTCTTGGTCACCATGAGTAGCCTCTCTCAGTTTTCTCTCCCATTATGCCCAACATAAAGTTTGTCAAATAGAACTAAATGGACAAGAGAGGAAAATGAGTGTTGTTGTATTCACCAATGTCTCTTTCTCTTCAGACCACTTCCAGGCCTTGAGCTTAGCAATGGTGAGTATTTGGGTGGTGAGAAAATCATCCCAGCACCCACTGTGCAGTGTGAAGTGTTTTGGCAGGCACTCACCACTGCGTCCTTGCTTCTTGAGCAAAGCATGCTGCTCTTTATATGCATTTTATTTTTCCTGCTTGTTACAAGGTCTCTTAATTATCTTCCTTGATTTTAATTAGCCAGACATTTTTTACTCATATCAGTTCAATGGAGCTTGCTCCACATCAGACTGTGTGTGACTTGTGACGTAGCACACTCTTATCCGAGAACCTTTAATGGTAGGGGCTCATATCATACTACTGAACTATTTCACCTCAATTGGTAGATAGTGCCTGCCTGGCCACCCAGCCCCACCCCTGGGGGCCCCCACCCCTAAACTCCTATAGTTCAGAACCAAAAGGGGTACCACCTGGCACAGCTTGGACTCCTAGAACTACCCTATCCCATCCCTAGTGCTGAGGGCAACATCTGTTCTGGTAGAGCAATGCCTTAGCCACTCTACTGATTAAATATTTTTAATGTTTTAGAGTCCTGAATGTCTTGAATGTCCCTAGAGTCCTTGCAAGCAAGTCAGTCTGTAGGGTGGGTAAGGCAGAAGATGTAGGGATGTTCTCAAGAGCATGAGTCACTTAAGGAACCTTCTCATTTTTTAAAATTAATTAATTAATTAATTAATTTACTTATTTATTTATCTATTTATTTATCTATTTAACATCTACAGCACCTGGTCTTCCTAGGTGGTCTCCCAACCCTGCTTAGCTTCTGAGATCAGACAGGATCGAGTGTGTTCAAGGTGGCATGGTGGTAGACAGGAACCTCCTCATTTAAAGTTTGGAAACTAAAGTATTCTTTTCAAATGCTCAGTTATTACTCCGAAACTTATGTGGTGGCTAACTGGCTTTTTACATTTTTAATAGCTTTATTGAGGCATGATTTACATGCCAGAAAATTCACTTGTGTAGAATGTACACAATTCAGTGGTTTTTAGTAAATTTATGGAGTTGTGTAACTATCACTACAATCTAATATTAGAACATTGCCATCACTCCCAAAAAGATTCCTCTTACCCATTTTCAGTCATTTCCCATTCCTACCCCTAGCCCCAGGCAACCACTAAATTGACTTTCTGTCCTGCCTACATTTTCTTAAAGTAAATTATCATGTCTGTGTTCTCTCAAAGTAAAGCTTATCTGCATCATGGCCAGGTTCTTTAAATTTAAAACAAGTAATTTTTTTTGTGGTTCTGTGGCTATCACCAATGTCTTTTGTGACTCACAGCAAATAAATCATATACCTGTGCTCATTTTCTTTTCTGATTTCAATATTCTGAGAATCAAATTTAAAAAAATATACGTTAGAATGCAAATATATTTTTAAATCATTCCTGTTTAAATCGGATGTGTCAAACAGAGCCACTAAAGATGTCTTCTGTTTAGCTCACATACATTTTTTAACTGGGAAGTAGTAGCCAACATCAAATAACCAGGGACTTTTTCATGAAAATTGATTTCCAGGTTTTCTTCAGAAATCTGAAGATGCAGCCCTAGTGGGCCCATGTTCCCTCTGGTAGCAGTTTGCTGGAGCTGAGTGTCAGCTGCCCCTCTCTGCAGGAGCAGGTTACTCTCCAGCTAACCATGCCCCCAGCCAGTTTATCCCTCCTGTTTATCATTGTCCTTTTGCTGCTGCTTTTCTAATAGTAGAGTTAAGAAAAAAATTAAATATTTCTTGTCTCCATGTTTCTATCAAAAGTGGGAAAAAGAAAGATAGACCAAGAGGGCCGTGTATTTCAAGAAAAGTGGGAGAGAGCATATTTCTTTGTGGAAGTGCAGAATATTCCTACATGTTTAATATGCAAACAGAGCATGTCTGTGTCAAAAGAATACAACTTAAGACGCCATTATCAGACCAACCATAGTAAGCACTATGACCAGTTCACTGAGAAGGTACGTGATGAGAAGCTTCATGAGCTGAAAAAAGGACTCAGAAAATATCTCTTAGGGTCATCAGAAATCGTGTGTCCTGAGCAAAAACAAGTGTTTTCAAATGAAAGTCCCAAGGAAAATGCTGCCATTCAACCTGTGGAAGATGTGGCTGGGAACTTATGGGAGAAATTACGTGAAAAAATCAAATCATTTGTGGCATATTCTATTGCAATTGATGAGATCACGGATATAAATAATACCAGCCAGTTAGCCATATTCATCCGTGGTGTTGATGAGAATTTTGATGTGTCAGAAGAACTTTTGGATACAGTGCCCATGACAGGTACAAAATCTAGAAATGAGATATTTTTGCGTGTCGAGAAAAGTCTTAAGAAGTTTAATATTGACTGGTCGAAATTAGTAAGCGTGGCTTCAACTGGCACCCCTGCCATGGTAGATGCGAACGATGGACTTGTCACAAAACTTAAGTCCAAGGTGGCAATGGTTTGCAAGAGCTCAGATCTGAAGTCTGTTTGCTGCATTATTCACCCGGAATCCCTTTGCGCTCAAAAGTTAAAGATGGACCACGTCATGAATGTGGTAGTTAACTCTGTGAACTGGATATGCTCCCGTGGACTGAACCACAGCGAGTTCACAACTTTGCTTTACGAACTGGACAGCCAGTATGGCAGCCTCCTGTACTACACAGAGATCAAGTGGCTCAGTCGTGGGCTGGTGCTGAAGAGATTTTTTGAATCATTGGAAGAAATTGATTCTTTTATGTCATCCAGAGGAAAGCCCCTGCCTCAACTGAGCTCTCAAGACTGGATCAAAGACTTGGCCTTCCTGGTCGATATGACGATGCATTTGAACACCTTGAACATATCTCTTCAAGGACATTCACAAATCATTACACAAATGTATGACTTGATTCGAGCGTTTCTGGCAAAACTGTGCCTTTGGGAAACTCATTTGGCAAGGAATAATCTGGCCCACTTTCCCACACTGAAATCGGTTTCCAGAAATGAAAGCGATGGCCTGAACTACATTCCCAAAATCATGGAATTAAAGACTGAATTCCAGAAAAGGTTGTCTGATTTCAAACTCTATGAAAGTGAGCTGACCCTGTTCAGCTCCCCTTTCTCCATGAAAATCGAAAGCGTGCATGAAGCATTGCAGATGGAGGTTATTGATCTGCAGTGTAACACAGTACTGAAAACCAAATATGACAAGGTGGGAATACCGGAATTCTATAAATACCTCTGGAGTAGTTACCCAAAATATAAAAACCACTGTGCAAAGATTCTCTCCATGTTCGGGAGTACCTACATTTGTGAACAGCTGTTTTCTATTATGAAACTAAGTAAAACGAAATACTGCTCTCAGTTAAAGGCCTCACAGTGGGACTCCGTACTCCACATTGCCACATGACAAAGAACACGCTCCCGGCAACACCCTCTGGGACATAAGACTAGAATCATCTAGGCCCAAGGGATTGTGAGATGGGAAAATGAATTATGAACTACTTCTGTTTTTTTAGTTTTTCTTACTATGACTTGGAAATATAATTTCCAGTATCATACCTACTTGTATGCCATTTTATGCTTCAATATATAGTTCAGTAAAAATCAAGGAAGTTTTCTTGTATTTCTAGTAGTTGACTTCTTTCATGCCTGGCCTTTTGTCACTCATTCGCGTACTCACCTGACCTTTATAGGCACTGGGGCCGGCATCTCGAGCCTCAAATCAATCAACAGAGAACAGAGGGAGATAGAGGTGTGTATTCATTAGGAGCACATATGCACACAACATTTATCTTTCCCCTCACCTTCACATGGTGTTTCTTGTGAACTAACATGATTCTAACTAAGGAGAGACATAATCACAGGCCATAGTACTTTTATTATCAGCCTCTGCCAGCACATGAACCCCAAAACAAATAACATTTGCCTTGAAAGGCAAACAAAGTTAAGGTTTGGAGGTTGTCTTTTCTTTTAACTTTATTTTGAAATAATTTCAAATTTACAAGAGAATTGCAGCAATGAAAATAATATGAAGAACATTGAATGTGCCTTTTAGACAGATTCTCATATTGTAACATTTTACCTCTGTGCTTTATCATGTTTGCTTTCTCTCCCCCACCTTTTTCGTGTGCATGTGTGTGTACAACATTGCCTTTAAGTGTATAAATGAATGTCTAAGTATCTATAATGTGTACATAAATATATGTGCATAATTTTTTTCTGAACTATCTAAGGGAGTTACATCATTTACACCTAAATACTTTAGGGAGTATTTTCTAAGAATAGTGCTATTCTCTTGCATCACCATAATTTTGTTACCAATTCAGACATTGATGCAATACTTTTATCTAGTCTACCATTCATACTCCAGTTTTGTCAGATGGCCCAATAATGTCCTTTCCTTTAGAGCATTTTCCCCTTGCTGAGTTGTCATTTGAAAGCATATATGTGTGTATGTATATGTGTGTGTGTGTATATATGCATGTATCTGTATTCTCAGTGTCTATTCGCACTGGAATTAGTGACCCAAATTGAGAATACTTTCTAAATTGGTGGAATTAATCTGAGTAGGATGCAAAAAGTCTGAGGATACTGACCTGATGACCCATTCAGGAAGCAATGAAGAAGGCTTTTATAAAAGTAAAGGGAGATTCCAGATGGGAAAGACCAACCTCCAGGTGGTTACCTACACAAGGCCCCAGCCCAATTTAAAGCCTGAATGCATGTCCTCAGACACAGGGGAAATAACCCAATTCCAGCCGTCCCTGTCATTGGGAGGTTGACTGCAGGTACAGCTGGGTCTCACTAGCTCAGAGGCTCACTTCCTTGTGGAGGGAACCAGGATGAACTAGTTTATAATGGGGGTCAGAGGGACCAGCTCTCAGTGCACCTGTGCAGATATGTACCCAGAATATCAGAGGTGGGGTGCTGCATCAATCAGAGTTTCCCAGGACTCCCAGCTCTCTTGGATTTGAAATCTCACATAATCTTCAAACATCCCAGCATGGCTGACAGGAAAAGATCAGTCTCCTCATTTTACAGGCAACTGAGGCTCAGAATGGTTGAGTAGCCTGCCCTAGGCCACAAAGCCAGTATAGGAAACTTCAGAATTCAAACCCAGGTCCATGTGACTCTAAAGTTTATGTTCTTCGTTTTCTAAGTGGCCACTATGCCTGATTTGGAGATCTACCAGGTGTCTGTTGTACAGCCTCAGCTCATAGTCATGTGTGGGGCTTTCTGGTGTTGGCCCATTGGTGATAGGGAAGGGACAGCAGGGTTTGGCCTGGACTGCCTTCTGTTGATGAGGGTATTAATAGGATGATTTGAACCAGCTCCTGAGGCCCCTAGATTCCTTCTTTACCCTGCAATGTGTGTTGGAACCAGGGTGGCTTTACCAGCACTGTCACTCATGTAACTAAGCTAAGACTGGGGGAAATGACTGAATTAGTGGGGTGGTTTTCAGTAGCCATGGTGATGCAGTGTCTACAAATGGGAGCACTTAAGAGTGCTGTGATCACAGAGATGGGGGCTGGATTTGGTGGGTCCCTGGAAGTTCCCAGGGCAGAAGGTGCACTGCATCTGCCCCAAAGTCCTATCTTCCCATCCAGAGTGGGCAGAGGAAAGAGCTGGTTACTCCTCCAGGACAGGACCCAGAAGTGGGGACTAGAGAGGGCTCTGGAAGCCAGGCCACATGACACTCCCCACTCTGAGCATCCCCTAAGCCAGTGTACCACCCACCAGGACTGAGGCACAGATCATGAGCTCTGTGGTGTCAGGATAATGGAGTGGGTTCAGAAGGGCTTTGGATTCAGAAAAAAAAAAAAAAAAAAGCCTGGACCTACCTCCCAGCTCTGCCACCTACTTGCCCTATTACCTTAAACAAATCACCTACATTTTTTGAGTCTTGATTTTCTCGTCCATAAAATACCTACCTGACAAGGTTCTCAGAGCTAGAGGCAATGTAAAGAGCCCAGCACTATTCCTAGACTCAAGAAAACTGGCTGCACAGACAGTGCAGGCCTAACTCAGACCCAGGTGCCTGCGGGAAACAACCACCAGTTCTTGTCTGCTTCTCTGTGCATTGCAGAGGCCCATTGGGGGTGCCCTCCTAACCTCAGGAACACCCACCACTGGAGCCGCCACACCAGCATGCTGTCATGGGGCCAGCCCAAGATCACCCCCAGGGGATCAAAGATACAGAAAAACATAAGGAAAATGTTTGATCAGGACTTTATCTTAAAAAAAGAAACTAAAAATTATGAAAATAAGTATTTTATCCCATGCTGCATTTAATTATTTAAAAGTTACAACTACAACTGAACAAGCAAAGAGGTTGGGGTTGCCTGTGGTTAATTTTTCCATAGGTTCCTATGACAGTCCTTGATGTCGGACTTTAGCAAACAGGTCTGCAAAAAGCAAAAGGAGTTAAGGGCCCAAGTGGTTTTCTCAAGTCCTCTCTCAATCGTTTGATGGCCAATTATTCTCTTGAGAAGCATCAGTCCCATTGCAGATTTTCTCTGGTCTCTAAGGAAACCAGCCTTGCCTAGCCAGAAGCAGTTGTCCATGCCACCCATGGCCCTTGTGACAAGCTGCATCTTTTGCAATATTTGCAGCTCCAGTTTGCACCTTACCGTCCTTGCATTTTACCAAAGACCCACCATCAAAGCCTTTGAGGCCATGGGCTGGCAGTCATACTAGGGTAAGTAGTGAGGATCTGTTCATCATTGAATATTTGCTTTCTGGCACAGCCTCCTACACAAGGTTATGCACCGCGCTTACCCCCTTGACCATGCATTGTGTCCACCCTGTTCTGCTGTGGGACCAGAGTTCAAATAGGCAGTTTCTGTCCAAATGGCCAGCGGGGCCGTAGTTCCTCTTGCAACTGGCCTTGTGCAAATTTGATCTTGTGCGAATTTGACCAAGGCCAGGGCAGTATGCAACCTGACCTCAGCCATTGCAACTTCTCCCCAGAAGAGCTCACAGCTCTCAGTCCTAATTCTAGAAATACACCTAAGGGCGGGGCTCAGCACCCCCAGCGTCTCTGCAAAGCCTCTGTCCATTCCAAGCAACGTTTACTGAGTGTGGCCGAAAGCTAGGTGATATAGAGGCGGGAGCCCTATACACAAACGTATACACGTTTAAACGTATAAAGGGATTCTGGCGGGAGGGGGCAGAAGAGCCAAGGCGCCATCTGGGGGCGGTGCTCCGGCTTCAGACAGCTGACGCCAGCTTCCGCTTGGTGCTCTCGCTGCAGCGGTGCAGGATGAGGTCGGCGCTGGGCCGCGGGGGAACCGCGGGTTGTGGCTTCGGGCGCTCAGTCTGCGGCTGCTCCTCTGCTAGCAGACAGCGCGGTCAAGTGAGAGGCCCCGGCCCCTGCCCCTGCCCCGCCTCTCATGACCCCGCCCCCAGGCTCCGTCGGGCACTCACTCAGTGCGCTCCCTGCGCTCTGCTGCCCGAGCCGCACTTGACGGCGGCGCTGTTGCAAATAGCGGACGCTGTTACGCCGATAGGTGTCCTGGCTGAGGCGCTTCCGCGACCGCTGGTGGATGCTGTGCGCGTTGCGGATGGACGACCTGGGCCCAGCGGAGTGGGGGCATTGGTCATCGCCCCGGCGTCCGCGCACTCACGTCCCTGCTCACGGGGACTCGCATGGCCACCCCTGGGGTCCAATGGCTGGACCAAGGAAGTAGGGAAGGGCAGGGGGAACCGGGAAAGGGGAGGTCTGGCACAGCCAGAGGCGACTGCCCTTTGACGCGGACCCTTGCCGCGCCGCGGAGTCCAGGCCCATTTCCCACGCCCCTCGCCAGCCTTCAGGCAGACCCCTCCTGGACGCCTTCCGGACTGCCTCACGGACCATCCCCAAGGACGCAGGTCATCGGCGTCTTCTCCACCTTACACTCCTGCTTTGCACCTCCTCGGTATCAGCCCCACGGTGCGAGGTCGGAGGAGAGGCATGTCCGGGCTCTTGACCCGGTGAGGGTGCTGCCTCCCTCTCCAGACTCGGAGCTTTTGCCCTGTCGCCCCTCTCCTAACCCTGCCAATCCCAGACCGACCGAAGGAACGCAGCTGCACCCTCTCCAGTCCCGCCCGGGGCCCCAGCTCCAGGGACTCACTCACCTACGGGGCGGCGCCCCTCTCTTGATATGACACTGGGCCTGGGTTAGGTCCTGCCCTGCCTTCTGTAGGTACATAGATGGGAAGTAGCCGGTGACATCTTTTTTCCTGCAACAGAGACAGAAGCCACCGCAGTGGGAGATCAGGGTTCCCTCTAAACAATTGGGGGCAAGGCAGCTGGGATGTTGCAGACACCTGGACTGGCCAACACCAGACCCTGTCCCTCTGGGCCTCAGTTTCCTCATTTGTGCAACACAGGCCCTCCCAGGGGGAGGAAATTTGCAGATCCAAATCTGCCCAGGGAGATTTGCTGTATAATATCTGCAATACTATATTTGTTAGTATTTCTTTATATGGTGATTGCCTTGTGTGTCCTAAGAAACTTTTGCCCGACTCCACATTATCAACTTCTCCTATGCTTTTTTCCAAAAACTTTTCAGTTTGGGTTTTTGTGCTTGGTAAAACCTGTGATCCATCATCCCAAATGTGAGGTAGGTGTCTAGATCTGTTGTTGTTGGTTGTTGTTGTTGTTGTTGTTCCGGCACCATTTGTTGAAAAGATTATTTTCATTCTCATTATTACATTTGGGAGTAAAAGAAATGTTGAATAATATACACTTCACTCAGTAAAACTGATTCTTCTTGCCCAGTGGTAGAATCACAAGCAGATTCCCAGGGGTGCATGAAGGGCGTTAACTGAGTGTGGGTCTAAAAGGTTGAGAAACCCTGTCTCAAAGGCTCCAAACCAGGGCCATGATGAGGATGAGTGTTGTGGATCCCATTTCACTGGGATCATGGGCTGGCCCTGTGATCCAAGACTGAAAGCATGTGCAAGGACCTGGGGTGGCCCAGTGGCTCTAGGGAAATGGCTCTACAAGCTCCTGGGATTCTGCTTTCCCCAGAACTGGGGGGTTGGTGGGGGGGGGGAGATTGGTATTCCTGCATTCATTTGGAGGAATAACAAGGGAATTGCAATGAAAGATGTTAAAAGAAGAGGGATGACAAATCTGTTCTACCAGTTATAAAGCATAATGATTAACACAGCAATTTATTGTGTTGCTGTAGAAGGAATAATAGATGGACTGGTAAGGGAGAGTGACCTCAAGTCACAAAGGAAAAATGTACCCACTCTGACAAGGACATTGGATCTGAGAGACAGCATGGGATTATCACTCATCTGCTACCATAATGGAAGCTGAGCCCAAAGAGGGCCAGTGGCTTACCCAATGTCACACAACCAAGTGGACATCAGCACTGAGCCCAAACAGCCCTGCCACAGGCCAGGGCTGACTCTCAGGGCAGGCATAGTGAAAGGAGGGTGTACTCTCCTACCTGATGACCCACCAGCCGTCCAGGAGCTTATGAATGACCTCTATGGTTTCGCCCTGCTGCAGGGATACTTCATCATCCATTATGGCAGTGTAGGCTCTGATGGTGACGTAGGGCTCTCCTGGTCCACGACAGGGGAAGGGGCAAGGTATGAGGGTCTGCCTAGCATGAGGTTCGCCACCTCTCCTGTCCTCTCTGGGCCTGGGGCTTCCTCCAGCTAGTCCTTTTTGGTCTCTTTCTGCAGCCTCCTTCCAGCAACTTGTGGGGCACCCTGGAGTTCTGCCCTCTACCCACTCGACTGAGGGCAATTTGCCCACTCTCAACCACTGCCATTCACACCAGGGGCCAGGAACTCACATGACTGCAGGGGCCTTGTCAGGCACCTAAGTAGAGGAGTAGTTGGGTGGGAAGTATGGGAGTATAGCACCCATCTACATGGCACCTTAGCCACTCTACTCCAGCCAACTGTTGGCATGGGGGGCTTCAGGCCCAGTGTACACACTTCTTCCAGTTTTTAAAGAGGAGTCAAAAATCATTATAAAATTATGAAATCTCAGTTGTAAATTATGGGTAACCTTATTTTTTTTAAACTCCACATGAGCCCCATACACCCTTTCTAGTCAGTGATGATGCCCCCTCCTCCAGGCAGCCCTCCTTCCTGAGCCTCAAGTCTGCTCATTATTCAGCTTCTCACTGGACCTGGCCTCTGCCAACTGCCACTTCTATCCCACCTCCTGATTTCCTGCTTTGACCAAGAGTATTACCTCCTACCAAAACCAAGCCAGATTATGGGTCTCAATCCTGACTCCCCCTCGGCCCAGCCTTCAACATGTTTGACTCTAAAGTAGTCACTTGTGGCTTTTCAATATCCCCAGGCCCCTCCCACTCCTTCCTCCCAGCCCCTACAGCCATGGAGGGCAGGGGGCACCTGCATAGTTGGGTTCTGGGTCCTCTGCCTCGTCAGGACTGTCCAAAGGCTCCAAGTAGGATGCTGGGACCCAGCCACGCTTCGTTTTCATTTGGCAGAACCACCAACCTGTGTCAGGGGCATGGGGTAGAAAGTCAAGTCTGACCTGGCAGCCTTCCTCGACCATCAAGTGGTGAGGACACTCAGACACAGACTCACAGACATGCAACACTCGAATTCAGAAATATCACCTTCACCATACTCCACATCAAAGTCACACCCACCCACACACATACATGTGATGAGGAATTCACCCACCCCAGAGGTACGCAGTGAGGTATACAATATGTGAAGACACCCACAGCTGCCACAGGGTACACGCTCAGAAAGAGGGTGACCCACAGTGTGGGGAGGACAGTCAAGGCCCAAATGGGCCAGGTGGGGAGGAGGCCCGAGGCTGCCTGAGATGCAGAGCCTTGGTGGGGGCTGTGTCCATTAACCCAGGCTACAGGGGAGGAAGGTCCAGGCAGGGCAGGAGGCTGACCACTCTCGCTCTTTTCCACGACGTCCACCACGTCACCCATGGCCAGAGCCATCTCAGAGCCTGAGCTCTTCTCATAGTCAGCGATGGCCCGGTAGGTTTGCAGGATGATGGGGCCTGTGATGTCTGGGCAGAGGGAGGGCAGGATGAGTGGACACACTGCAGGGGTGGGCCGCCTCTTCCTGGCTCTCCCACAACTGGCACTGGCATCCCAACCCCACCCAGCTCCAGGCACATCACAGGTGGACATGCCCTGTAAGCTCTAAAGCAAGAGAAACAAATTAGCCTTTGCAGGCCTTCATTTAGTAAGCGCCTAGTGTGTCCTAGATGCTAGTTATACACTTTAGGCACATTTTATTTTTCATTGGATGAGATTAGCAAGCAGGCCTGCACATGAATCCCCCAGGGGTCATGCTAAACCAAGGTTCTGATTCCATTAGTGTGGTCTGAGAGTCTGCATTTCCAATGAACCTCTTGGCAATGCTGCTGCTGCTGCTTATTATGGGCTGAATTGTATCTGCCCCTACCCCCCAGAATTCATACACTGAAGCGCTGACCCCCAATACCTTAGAATCTGACTGTATTTGGAGATAGAGCCTTTAAGGAAGTGATGAAGGTTAAACAAGGTCATAAAGGTGGGGCCCTGATCCAAGAGGATTGGTGTTCTTATAAGAAGAAGAAGAAACACAAGGGATGTGTGTGCACTGAGGAAAGGCCATGTGAAAACACAGAGAGAAGGCATCCATCTGCAAGTCAAGGGAAGAGACCTCAGCAGGAACCAACCCTGCTCACACCTGGATCTGAGACTTCCAGCCTCCAGAACTGTGAGAAATAAATGTCTTGTTTAAGCCCCCCAGACTGTAAAACTTTGTTATGGAAGCCCAAGCTGGCTAAGTAAGGTACTGCTGGTCTCTGGACCACACTTTGAGTGGCCCAGAGTACTCGCCCGGGCATCCCATTGACTGGTAGAAAGCCTGCTCCACATTTAGTAGCTGTGTGACCTTTGGTGAGAGTCTCAAATTAAGTCAAGCCTCAATGTATCCAGCTTAAAGTGAGGATCATAGCACTATAGTACCTATTTCATATTGTAATAAAGATGATTACATGAATTAATACATGGATAACATTTAAAATAATGCCTGGCACAGAGTAAGTGCTAGATAAATGTTAGGTAGTATTATTAACAATTATCATGCAATAAAAATTAAATACTGTCACGCCCCTGTGGCACCCATGAAGGTCGCCTCTGCCCCTAAACCTGTTCATTCAGCCACAATATCCCCCAGGGTCTGTGCTGAGTTCTGCAGCCACAAAGGCAGGGGAAGTGCCTTCCTCTTAAAGGAGCTCTCATTGCTGTCCAGTGACCCTCAAAGATCTCAACTCTTTAGTGTGACCACCAACACTCTTCTTGGCTGCTCTCACCTCCTGCCCTTTTCCCGCACCTGATCATAACAACAGTCTCCTCAGGGTGACCTGCACTGGCTGCCCCTGGGCCTCTCACCTGCAACATTACTCTTGCCATCTTTAGGAACCAGGTATGTCTCTGGCTTTTTCACCCTGCAGGAGAGAAGAGTCTGGGTTAGAAACTCGGCTTTCCACAGGGGAACAGAACACTCCTGGTGGACCTACAGAAGAACTTCCCACAAGGAAAAGGAATGTGGAAATGAGGGCCAATACAGAGAGAAGGTAGTGACTGGACTGGCAAGGAAAGGGCATTGGGAAGGATAGGGCAGCTGCTTGGCCAGCCTGAGGAGAGACCTAAGCCTCCTGCAGACCCCAAGGAGAAGGCGCCAGCTGTTGAAAAGAGCAAGGGTCTCGTCCCCCAGCTGGCTAGAACAATGCTCTGGGTCTGGGAAAGGCTCCTGTCAGCTCCTGGACCAGCTCCCTGGACAAGAGCCCACAGGAAGTGGACTGTCTCACCAATGGGACTGGTAGGAGCTGTCCTTCCCTGCACCAGGAGTGCATGTAGGGCCCAATAAGCACTGGCTGGAGCAATGCTGTCTGTCTATGGCCGCCCTGTCTCTGGTCAGTGACCAGAGAGGGACAGAGGGAAGGACCTTCAGCCTCTCAGATGACTTCTACACAGGGCCCTCAGGACAGGAGACCCTGGGGCAGAGGCAAGCAGAGATTGACAAAAGGGAGCCAGGGGCCTGGGACTTGCTCAGCAATTAACAGAGGCCACTGCCACATTTCCTCTGGGCTTGCACTTCACCTTCTGTAAGCACTCTCCACTGTGCCCAGGACTACATTTGGCCCACACCCTTATCACACGTGGGGAAAGTGCTTTCAGAAAGCTTTCAGGCCTCTGGCCCAGAGTACCTCCCCTGGCTCTGTGACACTCAGGGAGGTCCAGATAGAGACTTGGAAATGATGCTGGATGGTTCCAGATAACATGAGCCAAAGTTGGAATCATGCCTCCTTCTCTTTCCAGCTGTGTGACTTTAGGCAAGTTGCTTCCCCTCTCTGAGCTTCAGTTTCCTCATCTGTAATATGGGGAAAATCCCACCCCGCTCCAGGTTTGGGTTCAACACCCCATTTTGTCTCCCACCTGCCTGGGAACAGGACAAGGAGGCCACTCACTGGCTGTCCATGGGGAGCTTGAGGTCGTCAGGGCGCACCTTGAAGAAGTCCAGGAGTTGTGGGCAGCGGGAGATCTTAACAGGCAGGCCCATGAGTGCGTTGTAGTATTCAGTGAGTGTGCCTTGGCGGCTCTCGGCTACCCGCTGCCCATCAAACCACCGTGGTGCTAACCAGACCAGGAGGGGCACCAAAAAGCAGTGAGCACATTCAAGATCAAATCTAAGCAGGGGTAGGGGATGAAGCGGGCAGCTTAGAGGGCAGGTGTGGGGAGCCAGGACAAGTAACCTGGCCCAAGTGACTGAGCCCCTCACCTGGCAGGTGGGGAATGATCCTGTTCTCTGGGTTGATGTCCCCAGCCTCAATAGGAAACATTTCCTTTAAGGTTTTCTAGACAGAAAAGGAGATGTTAAGGAATATTCCTTATTAAAATACTGTAAAAGCACAAAATGGAAATGACCTAAATACCCTTCTAGTCACTGGGGCAGAAACTTCTGGTGGCATCCTTGATTCCTCTTTCTATCCTGCCTCACATCCGAGCTACCAGCAAATCCTTTCCATTCTACTCCCAGTATCTACCCAGAGAATCTGACCCTTCTCACTCCCACACTGCCACCACCCTGGGCCAAGCTTTCACCAGGCCTGGATTTTACAACATCCCCCTCCACCCTTGTCTGTCCTCAATCCAGCACCCAAAGGGATCCTCTGAAAACTTAAGATAGATCTTATCCTTCCTCTCCCTCTCAGAACCCTCCCTGCCTCTCAGCTCACTCAGAGTAAAAACCAAAAGTCAACATTAATCTTCAAGTCCCCAAGAGACAAGCCCCTCATTCACTCCATCTGCAACAGCTCTCTCCCTCATTCATTCTGCTCCAGACACCCTTGAATAGTCCAGGCCTACTCCTGCCCCAGGGCCTTTGCATTTGCTATTCCCATTATCCCCCCCAGTATATCAATGGTGCTCTTTCTTTTTCCCCTTTCTTGAAATATTTGCTCAGATATCACCTCTCAATGAAGCCTTCTCTCTGACTATTGCCTCTCCTTACCCAGTCCTTCCTTCCCCTGCCACTTATTTTTCTTCATTTTCTAATGACCATCTAACACACTATGTAAATTACTTTTTTCTGTTTTAACATGTTATCCTAACTCCTCCACTAGAACTTAAAGTCTACAAGCGTGGGCAAGGATTTGCATCTGTTGTTTATATCCTTATCACCTTCAGCAATGTTTCTCGCTCACGAAATAGAATATGACTGGCACTTAATTGGTGTTCAATAAATAGTTGTTAAATGAATGAGTCCACCAACTAATAAAAGGTGGTAATCCTACAATGGAATAATACAGAACAGTTTAAAAAGTTGAGGTGGAGCAACACACCTGTCAGCAAGGACAGGGCTCGAAACCATAGCCTAATGATGGTAAGAAGGTAGAGAAGGAAGCCAGCGGCACCCTGACAGCTTTTACATGGACTACAGGAAAAGCATGTTCAACACGACTGCATATTGCTCTTGGGCTGTGCGTGTGTGTGTGTGTGTGTGTGTGTGTGTGTGTGTGTGCACGCACGCGCACAATCACCCAGGGTAGGAGCTGGGATGGGATATGGGATAAAGGGAACCTTCCACTTCTTTTATAATGCTTTATTTCCCTTGTCTTAAAAAAGTTTTGTAGCAAACAGCCCAGTGACATCAGTTGTGATGCCAAGTGCTAGGGGTACAGGGCTGGTTATAGTCTTCTTTGCATTTAATGCATTTCACTTTCATTTCTCACATAAGAGAAATGCAGGAACCCACACAGTCCAGGACTCCCTCCCCGGTTAGGAAGGGCCCTGTGTGTAAAGTGGGCTCTTGGGAGACCCGTCTGGCTTCTGTGGACCTCCATCCACTTGACCCTATCTCAGACCAGGAACCAGCAGCCAAGCTCTGCACACTATAACCCCACAAATAACCACCCTCAATTCCATCCAGCGGTCACTGGTATGGGAATCCTATGGAGTTTTAGAGCTTATGGGATTTGCTCATGTAAACCTTGGTGACAGCAGTCACCCATAAAGAAGAGGACCCGGTTTCTTGGGTATCGTAATTGTCAACCCTCCTTCTGATCCACCAGCAATCCTCATCAGGCCAGTGCCCTGAGCAAAAGTCTAAGCTACTGGGATGACAAGCATGGTGGTGACACTGGCCAGGTAGCCCCCTGCAGGGATAGAGCAAGCACATGCCTAAAGAGTGCCCCCTTGAGTTCATCTTGAATGGATACAGTTTCTGTGTAGGAAAATGAAAATATTTTAGAGATGGATGGTGGTGATCATCACACTACATTGTGAATATACTTAATGCCATTGAGTTGAACACTTAAAATGGTTAAAATGGTAAATTTATGTTAGGTATATTTTACCACAATAAAAATACTTTAAGTAAAATGTTTTTTAAAGTTAGAAATATGCCCCCTTAACTGTGGGCTGGTACAGGGGAGCCTCTGGGTTCTTCAGCTCCCAGTCAGCACCTGGGCAATCTCCTCCCCAAAAAGCAGAGCTGAGACTGAGTGTGGCGTCCCCTCCCTGACCCCTCCCCACTGTGCACTCACGTGGAACTCATAGATCTCGGTGAACCGCCGGTAGACCACCTTCTCAGACAGGTCCTGCCACTTCACTAGGAACATGTACACCTGGGGGGCAGCCAGGGTGAGAGGACCTCGTTCAGCTTCCAACGGGGACTTGCCATGCACCTGGGCAGCACCCCACCCCCTGGTGGAAGTCTGGAGGACTGGAAGTTGGAGGAGAGTATTTTGGGGGGCAACCTGGGCCATAGGAAGGGCACCAACTTCATGGACCCCAGAGCTGTCACTCTCCAGCTTCAGGACCCAGGGCAAGATAATCAGCTTCTCTTTTACGAACTCAAATTCCTCAACTGTCAATTGGAGATAAAAGTAGGACCTCATGCTAGGGCTAGTATGAGTTTCAGGACATAAGATATAGAAAGGACCGAACTCAAACAATACAAGAACTCAATAAGGTATTGTATGGTTCCATTTACATTAAATGTCCAAAATAGACAAGTCTGTAGTGACAGAAAGTAGATTAGTGGTTACCAGGAACAGAGGGGTGTAGAGGCGGGTGGGAAATGAGAAATACTTGCAGTGGGTACAGGGTTTCCTTTGGGCTGATGAAAATCTACTGAAATTGATTGTGGTGATGATTGTGCAACTCTGAGAATACTAAAAACCACTGACTTGTATACAGACGCAGGTGAACTCTATATTATATGAGAATTATATCTCAATAAAGCCATCATTTTTTAAAAATCAGTAAAGAAAAATAAACCTGTGAAATAGCTAGAATACACTCAGCCACAAAAATGAACAAATTGCTGATGTATGCAACAACCCAGATGACTCTCAAAAGCATTAGTGAAAAAAGTCAAACATCTCTCACACCTGTTAGAATAGCTATAATCAACAGAAAAAGTAATAACAAATGTTGGAGAGGATGTGGAGAATAGGGACCTTCATACACTGTTGGTGGGACTGCAAACTGGTACAGCCACTATGGAAAACAGTAAGGAGGGTCCTCAAAAAAACTAAGAATTGATCTATCACATGATCCAGCAATTATATTTAACCCAAAGACTTGAAAACTCATATCCGAAAAGATATTTGCACACCAATGTTCATAGCAGCATTATTCACAGTGGATAAGACATGGAAGCAACCGAAGTGTCCTACAATAGATGACTGGATAATAAAGAAGCTGTGGTACATATATACAATGGAATAGTACTCAGCCATAAGAAGAGATGAAATACTGCCATTTGTGACAACATGGATGGACCTCGAGATAATCATGCTAGGTGAAAACCCAGACAGGAAAAGTTGAAAATCACATGATATCACTTATATGTGGGATATAAACCTAAAAGCAACAAATGAACAGGACAAACAGACTCATGGATATGGACTGTAGACTAGTGGTTACCAGAGGGTAAGGGGGAGATGAATGAGGGAGGTAGATGATGTAAAGGGAATCAAATATGTGCTGAGAGAAATCTAACTGTAGGAGGTGAACACACACTGTAGATATATATATGCTTTACAGTTAAAGTGTACAGTTGAAACTTACTAGATTTCATTAACCAATGTCACCATTAATTAATTAATTGACTAACTTAAGAAAAAGAAACAAAAAAGTCAAACACCAAAGCCCACACAATGTAAGAGTATATCCAGGACTTTCCACAGCAAGTGCAATTAATTTAAGACAGAAAAACATCAGAACAGTGGTTATCTCTGGAAGACAAGAGAGGAATGACTGGGGCATGAGGGAATGTTCTGGAGTGATGGTAACACTCTCTGTCTTGATGAGGGTTTGGGTTACATAGGGACATGCACCATCATAAACTCAGTAAATATATCTCTAAAATTTATGAATTTTATTTTATGTTAGTTTTATATCAAAACAGAAAAAAAAACTATAAACAAATACTAAACTCTAGTGATATGTATGCCGAAGTATTTAGGGCAAAGAATATTTTTGTCCTTTCCTTTAAAATGCACTGAAAATAAGATAGATGATGGATGGGTGGATAGATAAGTGATTAAGCAAATATAAGAAAATGTAAATGGTATTGCCCAGGTAGTAGATGTATGAGTGGTTGGTTTGGGGTGGGGGTTATTTTTGTTTTGTTTGTAAAATTATTTCCACTTAGCTGTAACTGTGTTTAAAATTTTTCAGAATAAAATTTGGGGGGAATAAAAAGAATAGCTACCAAAGAATATAAGGTTTCTTTGGTGATGATAAAAATGTTCTAAAAACTAGATTATGGTGATAGTTGGACAACTTGGTAAATATACAAAAAGAAAATCCTCTTTCACTTTAAATGGGTGACCTATTTGGTGTATAAATAATGTCAATAAAGCCATTTTAGAGGAAAACGAGTATGATGAACTTCAAGCAGCTTTCAGGATAAACTACAGGTGACTCTAATGTTCACTATTAGATATGAGCGTTCTAATTCAGATCTCAGACAAGGGGACTCAACAAACTTCTCTGTAAAGAGCCACATATAATTATTTCAGGCTCTGCAGGCTCTCCAGTCTCTGTCCAAACAACTCAACTCTGTCATTTATGCACAAAAACAACCACATAGAGATGTAAATAAATAAGCCTGGGGACAAAATAATAACTAAAAAAGAAGAGGTATGTGAGAAACTATCCCTATCATATATTAAAACAGACTATAAAACCTTTATCATTAACACAGTGTGCTTCACACTGGTTAGGAGAGCTGCTATTTAAAAACACAGAAAACAGAAAAAACAAACAAACAAACAAAAACCGAAAACAAAAAAGGAGTGCTGGCAAAAATATGGAGATTGGGACCCTTGTGTTTTGCTGTTAGATATGTAAAATGCGTCAGTGGCTATGAAAAACAGCATGGCAGTTCTTCAAAAAAATTAAACATATACCATATAATCCAGCAATTCCATTTCTGGGCATATATCCAAAAGATTTGAAAGTAGGGTCTTGAAGAGATATTTGCACACCCACGTTCATAGCAGCATTATTCACAATAGCTAAAAGGTGGAAGCAACCCAAGAGTCCTTGGACAGATGAGAAATAAACAAAATGTGGTACATACATACAATAGGATATATTCAGCCTTCAAAAGGAAGAAAATTCTGACAGATGCTGCAACATGGATTAACCTTGAAAACATTATGCTAAGTGAAATAACGCAGACACACACACACAAACAAACATTATATGATTCCATAAGCATGAGATACCCCAAACAGCCAAATTCATACAGACAGAAAGTGGTATGGTGGGTGCCAGAGACTGGGGTGGAGGGATAGGAAGTTAGTGTTTAATGGATATAGAGTTTCAGTTTGTGATAAGTGAAAAAGTTCTAGAGATGGATGGTGGTGATGGTTGCACAATAATGTGAATAGACTTAATTCCACTGAACTTACACTTAGAAATGGTTGATACATTTTATTATGTATATTTTATTGCAATAACTTTAAAAAACAGCAGCATCATACTATAAATGAAAAAACTGTGATACAAAGTAGAAAATCTAGAAATAGAGCATTTACGTAAATTTAGGATATAATAAAAGTGGCATTTCAAATCACAGAAGTAAAGGTGGATTGTTTAAAAATTGGTGTTGGGACAACTAACTAGCCTTTGGATTAGTTTCTCACACCACACAGCACAATAAACTCCAAATGAATCAGAGATTTAAATGAAAAAATTGAAACCATCTAAGTGCAAGTGAAACTGGTCCTAACACTGAATGAAACGCAGGTGGCCCTCAAGGGACCTAACCCTGAAACCAGGTCATAATAGTTTGTTTTCCTCTTTTTTAAAGCAATTTTCAGCAGTTAACACCAGGCTTCCTCACAGTACTCTAGAGACCAGCAGACCTAGACAGATAAAACTAGTCCAAGAGGTTTGAGCAGGTACAGTTAGGGCCAAATGACCCTAAGCTGACCTCAAGAGCATAATGGATCCAAAGCTGTTGGAACTCAAGTAACAGAGGTGCTACTGTTTGCCATCGGAACCCTTTACGAAGCGAGAGTTCCATCGATAAGGAAGAACCCTTATTGATTAAATACGAACACATATAGGACTACTGACCAGTCAATATCTGCCAGATTGAAATTACTTTGTTCTGTCCTGCTCTCTTTCACATTGCTGACCTTAGATGGCTTAGTTCCAAGGGTATCTATTCAGACCCTCTGAATTAGAATTAATTAATATGCATAGCCCCTCCTCACCTTGGTCTTTAAATTTGCTTCAGATCTTTATTTGGGGAGACAAATTTGGGCTTTCTCCCTCTCTTCTCATCCAGCTGCCTCAGGAATAAAACCTACTTTTCTCTGCAATAAACTTGTTGCTCCAGAATCCGGCCTCTCTGTATGTGACTGACAAAGGACCCACCAAATTTGGTTGGTAACACAAGAAGGAAACGTGGATATATGGGAAGATGTTCTATCTGACTCAAAACCTACACAAAAGAAAGAAAAGATGCCTATTTCAAATACATCAAAAATTTTCCAAACTTCTGCATATAAAACCATAAGTAAAGCCAAAGTACAAACAATAAACAGAGAAAATAGTTTCAATACAATACATAAATGGTTAATATTCCTAATATAAAGAATTTTTAATTTGAAGAAAAGAAGACAAAAACTCTGATAGAAAAAAAGAGCAAAAGGCATCAGATGTTTCACAGCACACACATGTATATATGTAACCCTTAAACATGTAAAGAGATGTTCAACTTTATTCAAAATAATATAAATTCAGGATGGTTAGGTGATTGCAAGTTAGTAAAATACTATCTAAATGGTTGATTGGAGAAAAAATGGCATAGTCACACAATGAAAAATTATAAAGATGCAAAAAAATTAGAGACTCAATGAATTAATTTGGAGGGAACTCCAGGATATTATAGGAAAATGAAAAAAAAGCACATGTACTATGTCTCCTTGTTTGTTATCTGTGTGTAGTTAGGACAGAATAATAAGAAAATATTCATATATGTATATGCACTTAATCTTGCGAAGAGAAATACAGACAACATGAACCAGAATGAGTTTTTGAGTATATTTTTATGAAGTTTTGATATCTGATCACATGTGAAGATTTTACATATTTAAAAATAAAATCCTCAAGGAGGAGCTTCTGGTCCAAGATGGTGGTGTAGGAAGACACTGAACTCACGTCCTCCCACAAACACATCAAATTTACACCTACAGACAGAGCAGTTCCCCCTAAAGAAGAACCGAGGGCTGACTGAACAGCTTTTGCACAACAAAAGAGAGTGACCACATAGAAGAGACTGGTAGAAAAGCTAGAGAAATGGCACTGAGGGCACCCTACGCCAACCCACCTCCTTGCAGGCAGGAGGGTACCAGAAGGGCCCAAGTGGACTAGTTTAAAGCAGGGATCCCCAACTATTAGTCTGGGCCTGTTAGGAACCAGGTCGCACAGCAGGAGGTGAGCGACAGGTGAGCAAGCGAAGCTTCATCTGGATTTGCATCCACTCCCCAGCACTAGCATCACCACCATCTCTATCTCAGATCATCAGGTTTTAGATTCTCATAAGAGTGCCACCAGTCCTTGATGTCAAAATGGTTGGGGAATGCTGGTTTAAAGAATACCTATGCTATACAAGAGGGAAATTCATTTACTAACCTTAGAATATCTGCCAAGCTGGAGGGGAGCTGCAGGAACTCTCCCCAGAGTTGCAGGCACCAGAGTAGCACCATTTGTGGCCTTCCCCCTCCCCCTTGATGACAAATGGAAGAGCTTGATCCAAGAACTTATCATAGGCCAAAGCCATGCCAGTGAGCCCCCGACCTAAAGTAGCTCCACTGCTTGCCCCAGGACTTCCTTCAGCTTCACGCATGCCCTAGTTACAGTTCTCACCTAGGTGTGGCTTGTCCCCAGGACTTCCTGCAGACCACATAGGCTTCAGCTCAGGCCCTGGTTCAGCTTACCCCTGGGACTACCTGAAGCTTGAGCCTGCTCCAATCGGCCTGTTACAGCCTGCCAAGGCAGTCCCAGGACAGCTTTCCCCTAGGGACTTCTCCTGGCCTGTGACCATTCCAGCTACAGCTCCAGGCCCCAATAAAACTTGCCCCTGGAACTCCCTTCATCCCACAAATACTCCAGCTCTAGCTGGCCTGCCAAAGACAGCAGATGCATTCTACAAAGGGGTAGCTGCTACACAAGGCCACTCCTTCAAGACTGGGAGAGGTTGCTCTTCCACCTAATTCATAGAAAGAAACAGAGAAACAGCCAAAATGAGCAGACAGAAAAATATGTCTCAAACAAAAGATCAGGACAAAACCCCAGAAAAAACACCTAAATGAAATAGAGACAAGCAATCTATAAAATAAAGAGTTCAAAACACTGGTTATAAAGATGCTCAATGAATTAGAGAGGAGAACAGAACTCAGTGAGATAACAAAGAGATAGAAACCATGAAAATGAACCAGTCAGGAATGAAGAATACAATAACTGAAATGAATACATTAGAGCTTGAAGGAGCTCCCACTGGCCAAATCTGGAACAATCTGAGCATCAAAATAAGTAATGATAGTAATGGATTATATAACCCATTGAATGAATCAGAATCCATTCTGACAGAGAAGTAAATAAATAGGGAGGAGAAAAGACTATTAAAAATCACTATTTGGCAATCATTACAAGTAATATGATTCAGGCAAGAGCCATCAATGTACTATAAACACAGGATGTTTGCATAGCTTCAAATAATCTCCCCACCAGTTAGTTGTTCATTTCAAAGGGGAAAATAATAACTTTACAGTAGGGAACCTTGGAAGACATGTCCAGGACATGACGATCAACTTAGCATCACCAATATGGGAACAAGTTGCAACTGTCTGCCACCCGATATGATCAATGAGAAGAACACAGCTCACTTCTGCTGTATTCCTGTCACCTATGCATAACCTGAATCTAATTAAGTATCAGATGAACTCAAGTCAAAGGACATTCTACAAAATAACTGGCCCCATCTCTTCAAAATGTCAAATTTGAGAAGGATAAGGAAAGGCTCATTAAAACTGATCCAGATGAAAGAAGACTGAAGAGACATGACAACTGAAATGTAGCAGGTGATCTTGGATTGGATCCTGGACCTAAAAATTCTCACTGCAGAGGACAAATAGGACAATGAGTGAAATCTGAATAAAGTCCGCAGCCTGGATAACAGTGTTGTAACAATGTTAATTTCCTGATTTTGACACATTTGCACTGTAGTTATGTAAGAGAATACCCTTGATTGTAAGAAATAAATAACAAAGTATTTGGAGGTTAAGAAACATGTCTCCAACTTACTCTGAAGTGTTTCAGAAAATTTATATGCAGAGAAGGAAGGAAGTGGGGAGGGAGTGAGGGGAGAGGGAGAGAGAGAAAGGAAAGAGGGAGGGAGGGAAAGAAGGAAAAAGGGAGGAAGGGAGGGAGGGAAAGAAGGAAAGAGGGAGGGAGGGAAAGAAGGAAAAAGGGAGGAAAGGAGAGAAAGAAGGAAAGAGGGAGGGAGGGAAAGAAGGAAAAAGGGAGGAAGGGAGGGAAAGAAGGAAAGAGGGAGGGAGGGAGGGAGGGAGAGAGAGAGAGAAAGAGAAAGAGAAAGAATATATCTGGATCTTCCCTGGACTTCTTCTGAGCTTGGGGAACCTATAGTGGGGTGAACATGTCTAGGCGGACACTTCCCCACCCAAGGGCAAGAATGGGGAGTGGGGATATTTTTACCCCTTTCCCCTATGGTGGTGTCACTCTACTGGCAGAAATATGACTCTGAGGAAACCAATTCCACAGGCAGCTGGGAGGACAGATAGCCAGCCACTAGCCCTCCAGATCACTCCCTAAGAACAGGGATGCTCAGGGAGGGCTGCCGGTAGGAACACACCGTGGATGTAAGCGCTGGCTGACTGCTGGGAAGGGCACAAAGGACTCCTGGCTGGGGCAGGAGAGCAGGGAGTGAGGTGGACTGGCGTGTTTTTAAGGGGCCCATGTCCACTGAGGGCCCAGATGGGCAGACTGAGGCCCAGAGACCGGGAGCCATTTGCCCACAATCCCCACTACTCACATAGTGCTGGCTGGGGACAAAGCGCTTCTCGAAGCCCAGGAGGGCGATGTGGCGGATGAAGGTATCCCCCATGGCGGTGCTGCGTGTGGCCTCACTACTCTGGGCACTCCCAGCTGGGCCTTAAATGGGCTAGAAAGAGGAAGTCGCAGCGGTCGCAGCTGGGCTAGGGGCAGGAAGGGGCTGAAGGGAGGTGCAGAAAAGGCGGGCTTCCTTCTTTCAGTTTATGGGACTCCCCAGGAGCCCATGGTGGCGACGTGGGTGGCCACACGCACGCATGTGTGCGAGGACATGCTTGTCCTTGTCCTCCCGGTGGCCTGCAAGGCCCCACGGGTTGGAGGGTGCCCATCTGCTACCCAGCTAACTCCTCCTGGTTCCCTCTGCCCCCATCCCACCACCACTGGCCTCTCTGCTGCTCCTGGAACACAAAACTGCCCCCACCTCAGGGCCTTCTCTATCAGGCTCCATCTGGACCATCTTCTCCAGATCTGTAACTCCCTCCCTCACTTTCTCCAGGTTTCTACTCAAATGGCACCTCCTCTGAGAGGCTTTCCATGATAACTACACATAAAATATCAAAATTTCATGCTTCCGCCATGCTTCCTTTCTGTCTTTATTCAAAGCACTTATCCCAACTGGCATATTACCTATTTTATTTTATTTTTACAGTGTCTCTCCTTACTACAGTGTGAGCCCCATTAGAGCAAGGACTGGGCCTACATTGGCACCCAGTGGGCCCTCCATAAATATTTGCATTGTAACTGCATCTTTCACTGAATGAATGAATACCTCCACGGGAGTGTGTGCAAGCCTGAGGTGCACATACCTAGTTTGTGAGCCTGGCTGAGTGTCAATGGCAGCTGGAACAGACATTCTGACCTTAGTTCAAATTTTGATCAAAGAATGGACACTCAGAGCTCACTCAATTTCCTCCTCAGTGAAATGGGATCACCATCTCTGTCCAGAAGGGGATTTGGGAGGAAGAGGTGAGGAGGGGAGCAGCATGCCTGAAGAGAGGCCGGGGTCTCTCTCACTAAAGCCTGGGGCTCTATGGCCCAGTAGATGTGGTCTGGGAGGCTCAGAGGTTATAGAACTGGTCCAAGGTCACATAGCAAGTGGCTCAGAGCCAGACAGTTCGTTTAACTGCAGACTCAGGTGGGCAGGACCAGTTTGTGGCCCAGATTGGCAGATTGCAAGGTTGAGAGACATGGCAAAGGCAGTTGGCATTGAAAGCACTCAGAGTCATGGACTATTGTGGGCAAGGACTGACACCGGCTCAGAAAGGTTTGTTTTGGCAGGTCCCCTCCGGTCACTGCTGCCCTCCTTCCCCACCCTGGAAGTCACCAGCCTTGGGTGTGACCAGCTTTGCAAGTTCTTTCTCTGGTCATTTTCATTTACATACCTAGGATTTTCCCACACAGAAGGATACACTACTCAGCAATGAAAAGGAAATCCCACACACATGGACGAAACTGCCAGACACAATGTGGTAGGAGAGAGAAGGCAGGTGCAAAGCACACCTACAGAAAACTTATACCAAGCTCAAAACTGCCCAAACCAGTCTATGGTGTTGGAAGCCAGATGACCTGGGTCAGGGATGGAGGTTCCGTAGTGTCTAGAAGGGAGCAGGAGGTGGCAGGTGATGGACCTTTTCTTGATAACGTTTGTTCCACAAGTGTGCTCACAAGTGTGTTCTGAAAATTAACATAGCCCAGCAGGCTTGTAGATGGCTCTATTCTGTAGGTTTTACTTTAACAAAGAATGGATTGAGTGGGGTCATATGATGAATGACTGTCCTCACTTAACTTCATGTCAGGAGGGTGGCTCCTGGCAGCACAGGGCACTTGGCTTACTGCTGAGCAGCTGTCTTAATTATTCAGTAAATGTCCCCTCCGTGATGGACACTCAGCTTGTCTCTGGTCTTCTCTGTCCCACGACGTGCCTTGAGGTCTCTGCACAGACACCTTACTCACAGCATTGCTCACTTGGGCATGGTGAGGTGAAGGGTAGAGGAAGTCAGCCAGTGGGGCTTGCTGCAAGTAGGACCTCCTCATGGGTGCAAGCTCTGACACTCAGCACTTCCTCCCCTTCCCCCCAGTGGTCTTTCCACTCTTGCATAACTGCCTGGCCAGGCTGCCCTGTCCTGTGCACTCCAGCCACAGCGGCCCCAGGCCATCAGCCGCTACCTTTGCACTTCCCTCCTGTGGCCTCCATGGCTTGCCTGCTCCTCACATGGCACATTGCACTCAGCAGAGAAGAGATGCCCAAAGGATGAAGTGGCAGGAATTCATGTGTTAACTTAGAGTGACCTCTGTCAGCAGGCTCATAGCATTTTGTCAGAATAATAGGATTTACTTTAATGAATTTACGGATGAAACGAGTGTTCAAATAATTAAAATGAAGAAACAAAAATGAAGAAGGTAATGAATAAATATAAGATTGGGGGACACAAAATATAAACTTTAAGCTTTTAAAACTTTTAAGTTGTGAAAATAGAAAATTGCAGGAAAATGTACAATTTAATCATTATAAAATTTTGGTTATAATAAAGCAGATATCTAGTTATATATCATCTGGTATGAGAATGACACTGAGTCCCCAGAATCCCTCCACTTCCCATCGAGTACTAGAGGAGAACCTACCCTTGGTCAGGACCGCTATCTATGACCACATCTTATCCTCACAACTGAAGTTCTCAGGTAGGTACAATTATCATGCCCACTTTCTAGATGGGGAAACTGAGCCACAGAAAGGTAAATAGGTTGTCACAACTGGTAAGCAAAGAGCTGTAACTCGAACACAGGGAGTCAGCAACAAGGCAGGGCTTCCCTGCCTTATTCTTGAATATGTGAATGAATGCAAGATGATTGAAGGGTTCATAAGAAAGGAGCCAGCCTGCATGAACACCCTAAAAGAGGGACATTCTCACATCAGGCCAGAGTGGAGGGGAGGCAGGGCTTCCCAGCCTGGCCTCAAGAATCTTTGCTTTTTGCCATTTTCTCCAGCCTCAGGACTTACCCAGATGGGCTGGGCTAGTCAGTTCCTCAACCAGGAAATCCCCAAGGCTGGGCTGTGGAGACAGGCTGTGTGGAAGGGGTTTGGCATCAGAGCCTGAAGGCCAGGCATTGTCCTCTGTGACCTGAGTCACAGCTGACTGGTAGCCACAGGAGCTACTTGGTGGTGACACTGGCTGTGTGGGGTTGATGCTCTAACAGCAAGCAGGGTTTCTGTGTAGAAATGCAGGCCACTCATGATGTTTCCCAATGGATGCTGAGTCTTCCTTTCTCAGCAAAATCAGACCAGGAATAGGCTATGGCTGGGTCAGGGATGGACCTTGAAGTCTCATCAGAAGGGAACCAGGTGCCTACACTCGAGAGACAGGCTCAGGACACACCTGCGTCACACCCCTGGGATCCACGCACTGTGGGAATCCCTTCATCCCTTGGCCCAGGGACATGGCAGTACATGCACGCACTGGCCTCTGGCTATGGGCATGGTGGCCCTAGACTCATGAACCTGCTTGGAACCGTGACTCCACGTAGTGTGCTTCTCGGCAAGTTAACTCAAGCATGAAACCTGTTTTTTTACCTATAAAATGGCACTAACAAGTGTTTCTATTTCTGGAATCACTGTGTCCCACAAGAACAGGCATTCTAGATTGCTGAGACCACCTGCACAAGGCTCGGGAACCCGCATAACAGGCTTGTGTTCTCTGTGAGAACTGTAGATGAAGAGACACGTGGAAGTGTGGGGTGCACTTGTCTACAGCTGGAAGAACTTAGCCTTTGCCTGGGCATGGAGCAGAAGGCAAGCCCTACAAAGGATAGGATGGAGGTTTTCCCAGACCAGATTGGGCTGAAGACAGCAAGATCATAAACAGGAGCCTGGAAGTCCTGGGGGCAGGGCTTAGTGTGTCTCACCGAACCGCAGCAGCTCCTGACACTAACTGGGCCCTTGGCAAGTATCTAATAAATGTGACTACAAGCCAGTCTGCTCCAAAGCCAGGGCCACCAGGGAGGCCACAGGGCCTGGCCTGTGTCTGTTCTACCTCCACTCTTCCTTGCTGAGTGGGTCCAGATGTGTCTTGTGGTTATTCAAAGCTCATCAACCAACCACCAAGGCTAAATCCAGCAGCAAGCTGTAACCGCAGGGAGTTTTGTGATGTTTGAACTTGAAACTAATTCCAGTAATGAATAAACCATGTCTCTGGATTCAGTCACCAGGGCTGGGAGGCCATTTCTACACCCCTCAGTCTTGAGACAGAGTGCAGGAAAGTCACCTGGAAGTTTGATGAAGTCAGGCTGGGACTTGCCAACAGCTCAGTACTTCTGCCAATTCCAAAGGGACACAGGAGAGCAGACACTTATCTGGACTGAGGGGGTAGGTCCCTTGCAGACAGGTGGCTTATAAATGTGTGAAGTGCGTAATCATGCCATCTTGCAAGAACCAGGATAAAAATGATGCTACCTGTGAGACTGAAGCTCATCTCTTGAAGGCCAACAAAAGCCAACACCTGCTATGGCTTTATGACCGTACGGTGTACACTTGCTCTAACTCTGCCCTTCTGGAAACATGCACTTGCTTTTATCAAGGATTTTCCCTAGATCAGAACTTTTCATCATATGGGGTAGGACAATTTTAGTCTAAATTGCAGAGGATGAATAGACCTTTTCACAATCTAGGAGGTGGGCCTTCTGTCCCCGTCTCTGAATGGGTCTACCCGTTTTTACTGAAATGAGTGGAACACTCACCTGATCCTCTCAGGTGCTACCAAGGGCATGGTTTTGATAAGTCATCACGCTTTATTAATTTGAAACACTGCAGAATTCAGATGAGCAGCCTTGAGACCTTGCATGATGTTGATACTACAAAATGCCCGTCAACCATCTACTCTTGCCTCTTGAGAAAGAAATCCGGCAGGAAACACCTTTACAAATGGGTGTTGTATCATAGCTTACTTTCAATGGTAACTTTCTGACACTTCCTCAAAATAAAACCACAGGTATGTGTGGTTGGGGTTGAGGCAGGGCAGAAGGGGAGAGGCAAGACATTAGGTGTTGCTGGGGAAAACCATGAGCAAATCAACCCTCCTTTGCTTTTTCAACAGAGTTCTAGGGGTGAGGAAGCCCTTCTGGAGCAGCCAGGCAAGGCTAGGGTCCACTCAACTGTTTTCAGTAACAGGCCACCAGGTTCCTAGGGACTCAATTTCTACAATCAGCTGCAATCTGCTTCAAATCTGTTCTTTGAACCAAAGTGCTTTACAGCCATGAGGTGAAGTACAGAAAGCTAATTATGTCTTGTCACATATTGGAATAAAACAGAATCCAAACTGCAGAGGCTGGGGAAAGCAACTCCTATAGAAGTCAAAACAGAAGAAAAACATTTGTGCTCAACCCACTGGAATGAACACAGGTCTGAGCAGCATAGGGAAGAGCTGACACACTAAAGTGGCCCATAGGTCACATAAAATTCCTAAAATCTCACCTCCTTCCTTCTGGGGAAACCAAGGCACCCCTTGGAGAAATCGTCTCCCAAACACATACCAGTGAAGAAATGGGGCTTCCACTGAGGGAGACAAGTACTGGGTACTGTTGCCAGGCAAGCCCCCTGGTGTGAATAACCATCTGCCCACCAGTGGTTAGGCCATGTGCAAGTCCCCTAAATTTTAGACCAGTGTTAAATGGAAACTGGAACGATCTGGTCAATCTTCCTCCCTGGGGGGAAAAGCAAGCAGAGAGAGGGGCTAACTTATTTCAAGAGAACTAGAACTGCCTGCTATAGTGTGGGAAGACTGAGTGTTACAGACCTCAGCTCAAGTTAGGGCCCTCGAGAGGTAGAGAGAGAGATGTGGGGGAAGAGGAGGGAGAAGAGAAGAGAGGGGATTGGAAAGAGAGACTGAGACTTCTTTACTTCATTTCTCAAGTTTCAAAGCAACCTTTGGCACCACCTCCTGTGAGCACAGTAAACACACCTAACCTCACTTCACATATCATAGGTGATTTAAACCAATGGAAAAACAAAACAAAAATCAAGGTCCCTTATGGTGTGCCTACTGCTGGAAAGGGCTTCTGTGCATTGAGTAGTTCGAGTTTAGATAGGCTGGGCAAAGGACAGAAGCACACACTCAGCCCCGCCCGCAGGGGCTGTACTCCAGCCCAAAGGCAGAGGCTGTTCCAGGGACACAGCTTTGCTTTCCCCACCGTGGAAGGTCCAAAGCTTGAAATGAGGGCAGCATTTAACCTAGATCCACTGACAATATGTACTATATACGTATTTCTTTGGTTTTATTGTATTTCTGATGAAAATATACTCAAGAACAGCTGTCTAGAAGTTTGGACTTGGTCATGAAGGCTGTCTTCACTCACTCTACATTCCCTGGTAAAATAATGTTTAACCTTGAACTATTACAAAATCAGGATGTTGTTTTAGAAACACTAAGCATACTTAACTACTGATAAGAATCATTCTATTTATCTTCTCATTTATGGATGCATTAACACAGGCAGCTGAAGGCTTCATCTTACAGACGGCTCCTGGGCACTGGTTCAGCAAGCCAGGGTGACACCACCACCCACCTTTAAACAAGCCCATGGCACTGAAACCAGGGCTTATTTTGCCACTGCAGGTAAGGAGGCAATCTGGTAAGGTAGTCACCTTGCCAGGAACAGTGCTGTTCTAAGGAAGACTTTACTCAGAAACACCCGACTGTAAGAGGGCAGAGACTGAGACACGTTGTGATTTGGGAGACAGTAAGTTAACAGGAATGACATCCCACCGCCGCACTCTGCCAGAAGACAGATGCAGCACAGTGCCCCTTACCTGACATTCAACATTTCTTGAAGAAATTAAGCTTGTTTAGAGGAGACCCAGAATAGGGCAGGAGAGCATTCCTTAAACCTTAAAAGGTTACCATGTGGAGGATGTAACATTGATTCCATGCTGTGCAAAGAGTACAGGAATTGGTCTATGTGGCAGATGTTGAGAACATTAATAAAAAAGTGCTTTAACAGTACACATAAAACATGTGTATACACACATGTATAATTTTCATACTGGATATACTTATACTGGACAAGAAAATACATATTTGGTTAAGTCTGTGATCCCACAAAATTTTTGTTAAAAAAGTTATGTGTAAGAGCTTAATTCCCCTTTTAAAAGCAGCCTTTGGATGATTGATTCTCCAGTAGTTGGGATGGGAGGTGTGAATGACAGCATGGTTGCGTATACTTTATCTCCTCCTAATGTCTGTTGGAAAATTAATAACAAATTGTGTTTTCCTGAGCACAAATCTGTAGAGTACATGAGAGGCAGAGGGCTACGCTAAAACAACAGAAACAATCTGGCGCAAATGTAATTTGTACAAAAGGGGAGCTTATGCATGTGCTCTGCCTGGGGTGGGACTCTGACCTCAAAATCATACTCCAGCTGCACACAGTTGGCATGTCACAGATAAAAGTTGGAGGCTCCAGACTCAGCTAGGACTAGATGCACAGTGGTCTCAGAAACACCATGAACGATGGTGTCCTTGTGAGGACCTGAGCCTCCAAACAGTGCCAACCTAACCCTCATTTTGTATTCCACCTACCACCGACCACCCGCAAGTTTCCCCACACATAATCATGAAAACACCTTAGAAAGAAATGAATTAGTATGTGAAAGGCATGGATGGATTTTATTTATTACCCTATATCTACATTTTAATTTGAGGTAAAATATAAGCAACACATAAAAATGCCTATCTCTGCTACCATGTAATATAATTCGCCATTGTGAATATTGTGATAAAGCTAATGAACACTCTATGCCATCACATACTCTAGCTTTTCATATACCTTGGATTTTTACAACTCTTATTGTCTGTGAAATCTCAACACATGTAAGATTCTCCTACAAATGGCGCAGAATATCAGTGGGTGCATAATTAGCTTATGACCCTTCATTCCCCACACTTCATTCTTCAATTTTACAAGTAGAATTATAAAATAATGACGGTAATGAAAACCCCTTGAGATTGATTCAAGCTGGAACAGTGTTCCAAAGAAATCCACACCACAACAGGTTACATGATAGTGAGGCTTTAGTGTCATTTGCTTGCCCAAACAGTCATACCTGATCTTAAACTTCTGGTACACCATGCATTTTATTTGGATGAAAAGTAAATGTGGAAGAGGTTCTCTGTATTCCATCTATAAGCCACACACTGAGATACTGACCTCTTACCGGCTATTAGATAATCCAGATGGTTGTTTTTTAATTATGATAAAAAATGTATGAACCATGATAGATAGCTTAGGAAAAGGTTTAGTCAAATATACAGATACTAACTGTTCACTCAGTCATTAAGGAGAGCTGTGAACAAAAGGATCATTTAAATGATTTTTCAAATAGAAAAACTAAAGAACTAAACTGTCACAGGTGTTTTCATCACTGCAGAATCTGAGATGTTCCAGTAAGAGATATCTTCACTTGATTGGAAAATAAACACCATAGCTGAAGGCTCTGCTGAATCCATAAAAAAAATCTGGTGAGATTCATCCCTGTCATTTTCCCTGTCGTTTTTCCAGCATTGCTGTAAAATCCTTATAATACATTCCAAAGTAAACCAGCCATTCCAAATCTACAGTCACTCTGCTCTTTAATTCAATTCACAGAACTGCTGAAAAAGTAGACATTTCTATCTAAAAGTAGAAAAAAAGGTTTGTATAGAAGGTATTTCTGTTATACAAGTATATTACACAGCTTGGGGCAGTAACAGGTCCGAAAAGCTCTTCTCACCCACTGATACTTTAAGCTAAAACAAGAGAAAAAACAAGCAAGAAAACAGGTTAATCTGATTATAGAAATTTAACATTCACACATATCACAACTTAGCACTTAAATCCATGAACTGATAATACATAGCAAACAGCATGACAAAAAATGTCTCAGTATAAAAAAAATGCCTCATCAAGTACAGATCAATACTGTCAAGCTGTGTCCTGTTAACTATTACCTAAACATTTAATAGCTCTGGCTTAGTGAAATTCAATAGAAATGAGAACCAAGTTTTGCTGACTCCCAATCTAGTAACTCCTATTACCAACCTGGCTAAGTTTAAGAAGTCTGGAATAATAGGATCAGGCTTGTAACTTAACTATGCAAGAAGCACAATGGACTGTACAGCTGAGCCAGACTCTGCAAATAGTACCATGACGATCAGGGGAAAAGTCAGAGTAGTAATACTGACTCGGTGAATTCCGATGGTGAGGACAAGATTTACCCCGCTGACTAAAACAAAATATTTTCCTTTTAAGGTAAAAGTACATTTACATCTTTGACTGACAGACATATTTTGATCTAAGGAAAATCTCTGCTTGAATCTTCTGGCTTAAACCATGTGATACAGCTTATACTTAGACCTCATATGCCCTGAAGGTGAGGTCACCATTTATGGTTGAAGCAGGGAAAACAAATTAGCTTATGAATATGCAGGTGAGTTTAGATGGACACTATAGGCATCCCAGACACAGAAGTTGAGTTACCCTAGGAGGGAAGACGTCTACCACGTAGGGTCTGGTTCTTGCTTGATCTGAGAGCTTCCATCAGACTCCTTTATTTCTATCAAGAAAAACAAAAGGAAACCATTTCATTGTATTATTAATGTAAACCTGCTCAATTATAAATCCACTCATATCAAACTATTTACTAATATGATTTAAAAGAAATAACAAGGCACTAAAAATAATGTTTTCAGAGATTTCAACAATGTTTCTCTAGCATAAGTTTTAAAATTTGCTACTATGTTTTCAAAGTAACAAACAACTTATTACTTATGTATGTAAAAGATCAGCACTATTAAGGTTATATAGTAGTCATTCCACTGTTTCAGAATTCATAAAAAGTCATTTAGGGGAAATGGAGCAAAAGAACCCGAGTCATCTCTGAACACAATGTTTCTGGGCATAAGTTACAAATCCAATTTACCCAAAAACAAAAGAACAAAACCACTATAGTTCTAGTTTAAAAGGTATAAAAACACAATTAGTTCTTCGTCCTAATAAAATTCTTAAGGAACTTCATTTTTTGACAACCAGATTACCCTTTTTACCTTCTGTTGCAGGAACCTCCAACTGGCTTGGTTCGGCTGATTCTGAAGGGAAAGACAAAAAGATTTACTGTAACACTGTTCAAAAGTGGCTTTCAATTACTTACAGAGTCAGAGGGAGGAAGAAGAGAGAAAGCTCTCCAACAACACAAATCACAAGTCTAGGATGAAACAACAGCCAAAGGTTCTTGCGATTAAACACACAATTACTTAACTAAACTTTCAAAATTCTACTTTTCTAAAACTTTTTAAGTTAGCATATACAAACAAAAGCAAAGTCTTAAATAATAATCTTAATTAGCACAGTTCTAATGTGAAAAAAAGAAGCTCCTTCTTTATGTCTTCTCACCCCCTTTTAATAAAAGCTTTTCATTACTTTCAATGAATCTTGTAACAGGCCCAATCACTTTTTTCTAAGGAAAATTTAAAAATATAATATATGCATTTCTTCCTAGCACAATTTGGCTGACAACTACCACTAGAAACAAATGGCATAAAGAGTTCAAGTTAAAAGATGACCTTCTCACTCAAAAATTACATACTATGCCATTGGTTTTAAGGTTCCTGACTTATTTTATCTCACCTAGGATAGTGGGATCAAATGGCATATGGTCCAGTTCTCAATCAGGACCTACAGATTGAGATTATACAGGTTTTCAAACATAGGAGTCAAAAAAACAAAGTCTACGTGTGTGTGTGTATACACTTATGTGTTTTGTGGAACTGACTCCTTAAGTTAGGCAAATGTAAGAATGTAAGGGCACACAATCTTATCTAATCCATTTTACTGAAAAAGTAGGAATATTACTATGTTTTACCCTGCTTAATTTACCTTGGATCACTGGGCTTTCTGACTCATTCTGATCAACCAACTCTGAAAATAAAGCAAATTTGTTTAATAGTTAATGACATTCTATTACATTTTAAAAGCATGTTTACATATATTCTCTATTTTGATATTTAATTTTGTCATAATAGGCACAATTTTCGTTATGACAAGAAGGGAACAAACATTAAAGAATTCTGCTATGTCCCATCAAAATAACTTATTCATAATAATTACTACAAAATTATAGACTACTGCACAAGGGTATGAACAAAATTAAACATTTTAAACATAAAGGGGGCAGAAAAAGTTTAAAATATAATGTTTTTTAAAACTAAAAATTACACAGAAGACAGGTGAATTGAGATTAATAAAAAAAATTTGAAAGAAAAAAAAAAAAACAATCATGGGATTTTTTAAAACGACAAAGTTCCCTGGTGTGATTAAAGCTGAATGTCACAAAGATGCTTTAAAATCTATGAAGTAAGATACATCTCTCTTTAATTACTGATATTACAAGGTACTAACATACTTGGTCAAAAGAGAGGGTATAATAAAAACAGAATCCATAAAAAAAAGAACTCAGGGATTGGGAGTACAAGCAAATGAATACATTTTATGATAAAGCGAAACTCAAAACTTAGAGGCAGAAGAGATGTAACCAAATCCATGACCCTGAAAAATTAAAGTCAGAGAACATGGTCAACAGTGTGAAGAAGCACAGAATGGCAGGGAATAGGTGTAAAGACAGCACATATCTCAGGTTGGAGGGCAAACCAATTCATGAGGCTCTGCTGCTCAATGGTCACTGAAAACTCTGGAACATGAAATTAAAGAGGCTTACACTTTCCCAATGAATAAACTATAGAGTGAATACTCAATGGATTTTAAAGAGTTAGAATAACACCAATTTGAAAAAAAATGTGAAATGTCAATGGTGTTAGAAAAGGATCGTTCTCACTTTATAAAGTTTAATAAAATTAATAGAACATAAAACATTCTAGGACACTTAAGTTTTGCTAAAAACACTATTTAAAATAACAAGCTCCAGGGAACTAGAACACTTCAATTTGTTCATGCAACAATAATTAGGAGCACAATGTCTACCAGATGCTATGCATAATATTAGTAGAAGCAAGATAAATCCTATTTAAAATACTGCTTATTCCAACACAGCTATTATATAACAACAGTAAAAGTAACAACAGTAGTAGTAATAACATCAAATATAGATTGTATTTACTGAGCATATATGGTAAGGCCAGGCACTGTTCTAAATTAGGGGTAAACAACCTTTTCCATAAAGAGCCAGTTAGTAAATTTTAGGATTTGCAGGTCACAAATTCTCTGTTGCAACTTCTTAACTCTTGCCATAAGCAAATACGCCTGGTAGTGTTTTAATAAAACTTATTTACAAGCATGGGCAGAAGATTGCTGACCCCTGTTTTAGATGCCTAACATATGAGTCATTTAAAATGCTCTAAAACTCTCCAAATAGTTACTAATATCATTACCATTTTGTGAATGAATAAACTGAGATTTTAAAAGTTAAGCAACTTGCCCAATTTTACGTCTAGAAAGTGCCTGGTGCTTTAACACTGAGGGCTAAACTTACAATGAGTCTGCATTTGCATGGCTACTGTTACAGGTGAAATAAAATTTTATGCTCTGTGAGCTAAGTGCATGAGTATACACCCACACCTTCTCACATTCCAGAAAAGAAAACAAGACTTATGAAGTACTCACGGTTATTAATCACAAGTCCTGGAAATGGTCTAAAGAAAGAAATTATAAGTTTATCTTCACTCTAAAAGAATTTACAAGTATATTCAGTTTATACAACTAATATTTAACTTGTCATAAAAGATAAAATGAAAAATATTATCTAATATTTAACCTTATACTTTTTAATTGATAAATATAAAAATAAATGAAGAGCTGATATAAAACATTATTAGAAAATGTTACACTAAAAGTGGTAGAAAAACAAAAAATAGTAACAAGGAAAAGATAACAGTAATTCTAATGAAATGGTTTAATGAAAGTAGGCTTTTTCTCAGATTCCTGGGTAAACACTGGTTAAGTAGGATAAAAACATGGAACTTTTAGGGAAAGGGTAATGAAAGAAGATGGGACTGGATAAGAAAAAGCCTTGGGAAGGTAATACATTAGCTATTTCTGAGTGTAGTGCTAAGTATTTTATACTTGAGACAGTGGGAACTTGGTAATGAACTGACTGGGGCAGATTTATGGATTGCCAAGTCTTTTTGAGTTAGAAGAGAAGAGTGAAGATACCTTGGGACTTTTTCCTTAGGTGGATAGCAAAGAGGACATCTATTGAATACTTACCATGATAAGCACATACTAGTAATATAATTCTCATAATGCTGTTAGAGGGTGGGTATAATCATCATGCCTACTCTGGATAAAGAGCTGATGCTCTCCAAGGGAACATTTACAATCTTATCGTACAGAGGAAGAATTAGAAACGACTCAGCTGCCTTAAGATCGAATTCCTGAGATGCCTAAGACAGGAGCTGGCAAAATTTTTCTGTAAGGGGCCAGATAATAAATATTTAAGGCTTTGCACAGACCATACTGCCTTTGCCCCAACAACTCAATTTTACCACTATAACATGAAACTAACCACAGACAATATGTAAATAAAAGGAAGTGACTGTGTTTGAACAAGACTTTATAAAAACAGGAGGCAGGCCATAGTTTGCTAACACCTTGCCTTAAAAACTGGAGAATTAAGCACAGAGAGGAGAGAATCTAACAGTACAGTAATTAAAGTATTTTATTTGTTTGTTTCGTTACATGGTAAACTTGATTCTATTACTACATATGACTATCTTCTGGAGAATGATTTATCATCATGATCTGCAGGTTCATTCTTATGACCAAGCAGGGAACTCTCACTCACCTAATGACTGTGAACTTAATGAACTCAGCAGAATCTAAAATCCTTCTCATGGAGCTGATTTCCAGGTAGCTGGGAGCTTTGAATGACACTCCAGGAGGCATGCCATCAACTACCACACAGCCAGGGTTAATTGTGATTTTCCTGTAGGGAACTTTCACAGGGAAGCCCATACCAATAGCTTCACCTATAATGAGACAAACAGCATAAAAACACAGATTAACCTATCATCTTAGGGAACGTTTGAAAAGCACATGGCCAACATTCATTTTAAAGACTTTCTCCATCCACTGTTAACTAAGGTTTTTGTACACTTCAAACAACCCTACATATAAACCTTAATTTTATTCACTTTGATATGATCATCATCAATAATATAATACATTTAATGTTTTCCACTAAAGAGCTTTAGCAAAACCAAAATACTTATAATTTTATTTCCTATTTTATAGGAGGATTACAACTATCTGAGCATAATTTACTGTAAAAACAAACTGAAACAAAATTTCCTTGCTTACTGCAAATTGTATTATACAAATGAAAAACTTACCAAATTTTCGACTGAAGAGATCATTGACTTGTTCTCTTAGCTGTCTAGCTTTTTCAACTTTAGATAGTCTTTCATTATCATCGTCTAAAAACAGTTAAAACATGAAACTTAATAATGCCACTTTAATTCCAAGTAAATTCTTAGGTGCTATGTATAACTCACTTTTTGGGATATTTTAAACAGGTCAAGATTAAAATGATTTAACCAAACGATTTGACAAAAACACCAAAAACAACAACAATGTTACAGCTTTATTCTTATTAGAAAAAATTTTACCTACTGCTTTATACTAATTTTTTAAACACACTAGGCATCTGGGTGGTCAACAGGTTTTACATGGCAAGTCCATTAATGCCTAGAGCTGTTTAGAAATAAACTGACAAGGTAATGTATATATTTGGTCAACAAACTGTTGGGGCAGGAAAGAAAACGTAGCAATGTGCTATATACTTGACATCCCAGAATGACTGAAGCATATCAGTGACCATTATCATGAAAGTGAAAAAAAAAAACTGAATAGCAAAACACTCCACAAACTATGCTAAAGGCAGAGAAATCATACCTGGAATTGTCACCTGAATGATGTTAAGATCTTCAACACCTGATGCAGTAGTATTAACATTGGGCGACGAATTTATTTTTCCTTAAAATAGAAATTTAAGATTACAACATGTACAAAATATAATATCTTCTCTAATAATGTGCTTATAGTTCAGACTACACGAAAATATTATTTTAACCCAACTTTTTTGAAGGCTTGTTGTTTTTTTTGTATGAAATGTTTTGTCATTCAGCATCATTAAGCTTCCTGACTGTTTTTAACCTTTTCTCTTCCTTCTGATGCTTAGTACAACATCAGTCACATACAGATTCTCAATTATCAAAGGACTGAAATCATACATTAGTCAAACCTGAATTCTGAATGAGCTTTCCTGGATTTATCTCAATAGCTATTCTTTAAACAATTTTTTAACCACTGCTACAAAACAAATTTCTAATAGTACGTTTTCTGTAGCAAGAACACTTACTTGGAGGGCTCTTAGAGGAGGAAGTGCTCTCCTTAATTGCTGTCTCAAACATTTCAGGCCTAAAAACAAAAGAAAAACATGTGTGCTAATAATCCAATAGTAAAACATTAAAAATTAAACAAGTAAATGATGTGAAAAAACAGTAACTCTCTGTAAGTATACATTAGGTTTTCAGTAACAGAAGAACAAAAAAAAAAAAGCAAGGTTCTCTAAAGGAACACACACAAAAAGACTAATTATAACATCCATCCAGCCCTATCTAATTTAAATAGTTTCTTCTTCCCATGGTTTCAAGATACCCTGGATATTTTCAGTGCTAGACTTGAGAATGGAAATAGGAAGCGCCCTGAAAGCAAGTACCATGGAAACTAAGCAAAGGAGTCTTTCTGTATCAGGAAGGGGAAGCAGAAACCACACCTCTACAGACCTGGACAAAAGTACAAAAGGTGACCATCACTGCTTGGCAATGTCAGCTTTGATTATCTAACAACATCTGTAGGTGACTCAAAAGTAAGTGTTAACAAAACCTAAAATTCATTTCAATTAATTTTAAATAATTTTTGAATATCTGTATGTATTTTCTAATTCTAACTATTCCATCTGTTTCAACTGTGTTGACTTAATTCATATATCTCCAAGTAAATAGGAGAGAAATTTAAAATACTATTTAAGTTGGAGGAATAAAAGGGTTTTAAAAAACTGAACCACTGCTTAGATTACATCAGCATCACCATTAAAAATATGGCTGTGGGCAGATTTAACAAAATTAATTTGTTACTCCTCTGATAAGCCAGAGCTCTCCTTACTCTTTTAACCAAATATGAAAAATTTAAAACGTATACAAAAGTACACTAAAAGAGCCTTTTTGACACTAGGGTTAAGTTGGCCCTGCTGCAAAGGTGAATCCATGCACCCATCTCCCAGGGGCAAACTGTCTCAACTCACGGTCAATACCAATTTATCTAATTTCCTTACTTTTTAATAATGAACTTAATTTTGGCTTTGTTTCTGAGTATCTTCTCCAGCCTTGGAATGCCAAAAGTTGATGGTCGACGAAATGGCACACCCTCCGGTAGGCCTTCTACGTAAAAGTCTTCTGGGAAAGACTCAAATAATGCAAATGGCACTTTCACAGCTTGTTTAAGGCCGAGAGCTTCACCTATAAAACACACAAATATATTTCTCATATTTTTAACTTTTTAAAAACTAAAACTTTTAAAAATACATATTTTAAATTATATTTTGAGGCTACTAAAATTACATTCTTTTTAAAAAGTCACATTAATTTTAATTTTTAAAAATTTCTTAAATTTCTTGGTGCTCAGAAAAGCAGGAAAAGGTTATGAAATTCATTCCTGCAAAACCCATACACCTCCAACAACAGCATAATTTAAGTGTTGAACATTATACTCTGCTCACATTCTTCTATTTTAAAAAGCTATCTTAGGATTGTGGGGCTGGGAGTATGGGGTGAAGAGTTAAAGAAGTACAAATTAGTAGTTGACAGATGGGGAGCACGGCACAGAGAATGCAGGCAGCATTAATGTAATGACTAGGTGGAGAGCCAGAGGAGAGAAAGAGCAATGAGGGGGATCATTTTATAAACTATATAAACATCTAACCAATGTACTGTATACTTGAAACTAATAATAAAATTTTTAAAAAGCTACTTTATATTTTAATAATAATGTTTCAAAATAAACTTACCACATTTTTCATTGAAAAGATTTTCAACTTTTTGTTTTAGGTCTGTGATTTTGGCATTCCATGCCTCTGCATGTAAAAAAACAAAATAGTTGTTAGTAATATTTACCAATAGACATCCACGATCAGGATTTTTCATCTTTATTATACATCTTTAGAATTGAAAATACACAAGTTTTTAACAGTCATATCTTGATAATTACTTTAATCTTGACACATTATTAAAATGTTTTACTATATTATTAATACGTTGGCTACAAATAAATGACATATGCTAAAGCAAATTAAAAAACAAAGCAGAAAAAATCTCCCAAAAGACAATTATAGTATCTACTATGTGCTAGGTGTAATTCTACCCTTTAAATGGTTTAGTATTTAAAATCCTCATAACTCGATGAAGCAGGAAATAATGCTATCCCTATTTACAAAAAAAGAAACTGAGGCACAGAAAGGTTAAGTAGCTTGCCCAAGGTCACAGAATTATAACTGTAATGGCACCAAATTTGAACTCAAGCAGTCTGACTCTAAGTCTGTGCACCTTTGACTACTAATATATACTGACTTACAAAAACAATTCACCTACTAAAATATTTGTATTAATTCCTTTTATTTAAAATTATGAAATAAAAAAATAATAAAATGAACATTTACCAAAGGAAAACTCTCTCCCTCGAGGCTTAAAAGGAACATTAGAACCATTAGTCTGGGTAGGGGTTCGCACAGCTGAGGTCTGAGGGTTGTTGTTATTAGGGCCTAAAGAAGAATTAAAAAGCAAACAACATAATCACCACACATATTTAATCATTCTTATTGAAGTCTAGCACATACTGGCAAACAAAGTTAAGTTCAAACGGTATATAAGTACCCTGCAAAGAAAAACAGGCACTGCTGCTAGTTCCATAGACCTCTGTTTTTCTACTTCCATCCTTACAATCAGGTATTCTCCCCCAGAACAGAATTAGCTTTCTGGCTCATCCGAAGTACATTCAATTTACTTAATGTTTGTCATGCCCTCTTGGAGCCATGTAATTTTTGGTTACCTCTGTTTGCATATATGGTTTTCTTTCAACTCTTGAACATAAACACAACTTTAGGTGTTAATTATATTATTTCCACTAAGAAGTTTTCCTTTGGATTACCTAGCTGACTCACATATCCTTTCTTTGAATTCATAGTACATCTTAAAAATAATGTTATAAGTAATTAGTTGTTTTCCATTAAATAAAAATGAGCGTTGGTTTCAGTTATTCTCATATACTCCAGGCCCTAACTCTTTATGCAGGTCATCTAATGCTTAAACAATAAACTTATCTTAATTTGAAGTAAGTCAACTATTTTTTAAAAGAGCCGAAATAATAAGAAATTAAGTATCTTCAGATTTCTTTATAAAATAATCAACATTCTAACAATACATTCTGAAATTGGATTTTCCAATTAAAAAAATATTTGTATAGGCTCCAGGCTTTCACCTGATTTATCATTCTATTAAGTCATCTACTTCCTATGGCTATCTTTCACATAAAGACTTTTGCTTGATGAATAATTTCTGCAGTAATGTTACTAACAGCTAGAAATACATACCAGTCACTATACCAAATATACATAGTAATTAATTAAGTTTTTACAGACATCGTTACCATCTCCACTTTACTGATGGAGAAACTGAGTCATGGAGACTATATAACTTATAGTCAATTACAGCGCTGGTAAGTGGTGGAGTTGGAACACCAACCTTCAAAGTCTGACTCCTCAGCCTTCGCCACTACATTATCTCCCCGACATACTTGTGGATAGAGCTTTCATGAATCATTTCCTAGATCTAAATAATGGGATGTCAAATACGCAGCACACATACAGCCACTGTTATCCTCTTTACTTAACCTGGATATAGACTCAGGATCCATAAGAGTATTAGAAATTTGATAGGAATGGAGGATGAAGATGAAATTTATGTCATCCCCCATAAAATGTCAACATTCAACATACTTTATCTCAAAACTCCTGGATAAACAATACCACTACTTTAGATAGTATAGTGATGAAAGCAAAGTGTTTCTGGACCACCTGTCCCTAGCAACCTGATTTACCTGACACATATAATAATAATAATACAGAGGAAATAAGTATATTCCATTAACATAGTTCTGTAATGGGCTATTAAAATCATCCAACTAACATATCAGTTTAAACTCTATGCTCTTGAAGCAACCTCTTAATATCAATAGCACAAGGCAGGAAGAAACTTGTGATTGGCTGACAATTTAGTTGGCTAAAATATCTAGTTCATATTCTAAATCAATAAACTGCAATTCTGGTTTACACTTATGTGAAATTACACTACACACCACAAGAAGAGCTAAAACCTTTTTTTTTTTTTTTTTTACGCCTACAGCAACAGGTCTTCCTAGGTGATCTCCTATCCAAGTACTAACCAGGCCCGACCCTGCTTAGCTTCCAAGATCAGACAGGATCGGGCTTGTTCAGGGTGGCATGGCCGTATATAAAAATAGCTACATTTTTAAAAATGACAATACCAAGTACTGTGAGGATGTGTAGCAACTGGAATTCCAACACATTCCTGGCAGGAGTGTAAAATAATACAACCACACTGATAAACTGTTGGGCGGTTTCTTAGAAAAATAGAAACCCAGCTATTCCACTCCTAAATATCTACTCATGAGAAGAAAAGCATATGACACATTTAATATGCAAATGTTCATGATGTCTTTATTAGACAAAGGCTGGAAATAAACCCAAATGTCCACTTGACAAATGTATAAGCAAAATGTGGGAAATCCATACGAGACAGTGATACTCAGTAATAAAAGGAAATACAACAGGTGATAATAATTATAAATTTAAAGACATTATGCTGAGCAGAAGATGCCAACTATAAAAAGGATACAATAATATTCCATTTATATGAAATTCTACAATAGGCAGTATTTTGTGGTGACAAAGAGGAGATCAGTGGTTGCCTGTGGCCTGGACTTGCAAGATACTGACTGCTGAGGAGCATGGGGGAAATATTTTAGGGTGATGGAAATTGTTCTATAGGTCAACTAAAGTGATGATACAAACATTTTTCAAAACTCACACTGTATAACTAAAATGGATGCATTTTCTCATTTATAAATTATATGTAATAACTGCATTTTTAAAGTAATAAAAAACTGCACTTCTAAGCATGATGTATTATTTAAAACAAAATATAAATAAAGGTACAAACAAAATAACTCCTTATCACTAAACTGACAAAAGGTTCCTGGATACAGACATAATTATTCACTAGTAAAATCACTTTAAAATACTAACAACTATTTTATAGTATTTAATTATAGTATTTAAATTCGGAGTGCACTTATAGAAAGCTACTGTGGGATAAGCCATCAGGGGCTGGGGTGAAGGGGGAAAGGAATAGTTATTGTTTAACAGAATTTCAGTAGGGAAGATGAAAAAGATCAGGAGATAAGTGGTAGCTATGATTATACAGCAATATGCCACAAAACTGTACACTTAAAAATGGCTCAAGCAGTAAATTTAGGTCCTATATATATAACCATCATTTTATAAAACTTGGGGTGGAGTACTGGCACATGGTACAACAGAGATGACCCTGGAAAATATTATGCTAAAAAAAAGAAGCCCGTCACGAAGAACCACATATTGTATGATTCCACTTATATGAAACGTCCAGGATAAGCATATCCATGGAAACAAAAATGTAGATCAGTGCTGGGAGATGGGGCATGACTGTGAATGAATATGTTTTTTTCCTAGGTGATAAAAATGTTCTGGAATTAGACAGTACTGGTGCTTGTACAACTTTATGTGTATACTAAAAATTACTCAATGGTGTATTTGAAATGGTAAATTTTATGTTATGTGATTTATATCTCAATTGAAAAACAGCTTGAGTTAACTACTACTCTTACTGCCATTTTACAGATCTACTAGCTAAAACAGAGATTTTAGTAATTTACCTAACTGATAGGGCCAAAATTTAAATCCAAATGTATTGGCTTCAAAAGCTTGTGCTTTATTTTAAGTTCTCCTTCCCCATACCTACCCCCACCCCCACCCCTACCCTCCAACAGACTGAAGCAAAAACCTGCTAGGGGATTCTAGAAAGGTGTCTTGCTTTTTCTAACAATGAGTCCAGGCAGGACTGCATATCTTCTATCTGTATCTTGCCATGAATGTAGATGTGATCACTGAACTTGAGTGGTCATTCTGTACCCATAAAGACAGGGCTAGGAAGAAACAGAGAAGCTATTCTCCTAGTTTTTGAAACTACTGAAGGTAACCTACCTTCAAAAAAATATTTTTATGTAAGAAAAACAAGTATGTCTTTTTAGTAAAATCACTGTTAGGTGCAATAGTGATTTTTTTTTTGGGGGGGGGGCAATCCTAAAGTAATACCTGGTAATCTTATGTCTATAGGCCTAATCACTTTAACCCATTATATTACCTCTTCTTTTTCTAACATTTAATTGAACAGGAGCTTATTTATACTTAGTAAGCTTTAACACAGCTCAATGGATCAAAAATTTGAAAATACAAGAGTAATAACCTCCAGAAGTATATATCCCTAGTATGCCAACTGATAACTGCAAATTAATCTATTTTTTTAAAATGTGCTGTTTCTAATGTGCTAATACTGTACAGTACCTATAAAAACAGTATGTATTAACTGTTTCATTTTCCCACAACTTTAGTATTTAACACCCACAGATTAATTTGAGATCAGGACACTGTTGTATACACAACGTAACTTTATACTAGTCAAAGAGGAGAAAAAACAGTTTAGAACCTGTAGTGACCTTTACTAAATATTACCCTCTGTGTATATGTTTTAAGCCTTTCTTAATGCTCAGAATGTCCTAAAATAAGTTTGTAGCTCTAACAGGGTTCTTTGACACAGCAGTCTCTCCTTTTTTGAGGTATATACTATGTTTTTTATGTCAACCTTACTCCTATCAAAGAATAGAGTTACATTGCAAAACACCTTTTCTCTCTCTTAACCTAAGCATGTGTTATTCAACTTCATGGTAGCCTGTCATCTTATCACCCCACCTTTCCTTCTGAACTCATTCTGTGACCTCTAATCTCATAAATCTAGTGAAGTTATGGGACCATTACTCCCTTCATCGCTTTACTCATTAATCTATCAAATGAAGACAACATGGATTGATCCTTTGAAGAACACAACTATTATGAAACTAGAATCAGCTGGTCCTAGGCCTTCTTCTGGCCAATGATACCTTAAAAATTCCTAACAAGTACAGTTGGAACAAGATACAAAACTATGCTCCTGAGAATATATAAGATTATTAGTCATCAGTCAAACTGTGTTACTGTATTTAATCAGCACCTCTGCTCACGCTAGGCTCTCTCTCAGGAACGGCATTCATGTGTATCTGCCTGGAAATATTCTACTCATAATTTAAATGTAACCTTCTTTATGAGCTTCCATCAACACCTTATGCAGTATCACACTGTTCATATTGTTGAAATCTTTTACAGTGTCTGGCCCTGATCTGTCTGATTGCTCAGTATCTGTGTATTTCTACTAACAGTACACCACAAGCATCTTACTTTTTACTTATGAGTTCCTTCAAGAAAGTATGCTAAACTTGTGTATTAGAGACATCTTTCTCAGATCTTATTTAAAAAGAAGAATTGAGTACATTTTAATTTAATTCTCGGCAATTTTTAACAGAAATGATTAAACCGGTGTATGATATCCATAAATTGCCCAAAGAGCCTTGATGCCTTTCATGTGAAAAAGTAAGTTCTCTGTTGAATATTCAAGGTAACTAAATGTGGGTGGACTAAGGTTCCACTCACTCTCAACAAGAAAATTCTTATTACAAAACTTGAGTTAATGTGACAAAAAAAAAATTTATCTTTATGAAGTTGTCCTTTCCTTTTGCTTAAGAGACAGAAGGAGCTACCCACACCTAAGAGGAGGCTGCATATTGTCTATAATATCATATAAAGTACTTTAATACTGTAAACATAAAAAAGAATCCCACGGATCCAATGGGAGTGGAGAGAAGAGAGTGAACCTGAGGATGCAGAAGAAACTAGTTTAATCCAAGGTACTGTAGTTTAAACCATCTCTAAACTTCCTTTCCTGAAAAGAATAGGAAAAAACGAAGATAAGAAAAAAATTCCATACATTCCTGTTGGCATCTATACTGCATTATTAGGAAAAAAAGGCATTTTAGAGGTTTTCTTGCAAGAAGTTTATAATATACTCAATAAACATCATGTTGGCCCTTTTGAAAATTTCAATTAGAAACATTCAGAAACTTAGTTTTAATCACAGGTAGCTAATTCATATCAAAAATCAGTTTTGTAAAAAGCTCATTTGCATAAAAATATAAATAGCAATCTGAAGAATCAAGAGATATAACTAGTGAAGAACTGGAGAATCAACACAAGCATGCCACAAATTGGCCTTACCTTCCACAGTGACCTCAATTTCAGGAACTTTTGAATTACTCCCAGGGCTTCGTGGTCTTTTCGGGGACTGCAAGGCTGTAAATGTGAAGTAAGCACATGATTACTTTTGTGTATTGTAAAAGAAACAGGAGGGGATGCTTTAGAAGAGCAGAATATTAAAATTCATACAGCTTGGTTCTTTTCAAAGAAACTTGAAGAATTAAACTCATAGTGTAATCCTCCACATCAGTCTCAATGAAGCTGTAGAAACATTAATGAAGGAGGATTGCAAACATATAATTTTCAATGGAATTTTTTTGGAGGTGAAAAAAAGGTCCATTAATTAAAATATAACATAAAAATGTTGACCACTGATTCAGCATGAGTTAGGTAATGCTGATAAAGAATGTTTTATTGCACTGAAGTATAATAAAGAGTATATAATCTCTTACCTTTAGTGTTTATTTTACTAGCCATTCCAGGAGGCAAGTAGGAAATAACTAGTTCAGGTCTAGAGAGAGAACCAAGAAGCATTACAGTAACCAGTGCAATATTGGTTTTCACAGCTAGTAAAAATGATCATGACCAATGGTTTTTATAAAGGCGATCATAGAATCATTCTGTTTGCAACAATAATATTAGTCTTTCTGAACAAAAAGATCTCTTACTTTTCCTTCCCTTAACTACCTGCAAAATGATTTTATGAAGAGTAAATAACTGCTTTCATGAAAATGAAAATTAATACTAGTTTCTTCAGCTACTGAAATTCTGGAGACATGTAGATGAAGAACTTAATCACTGAAATTCAGTTGCCTAGAAGTTTAACCAGGAATAAGAGAGAAGATAAAAATTAGCATTTTCTCCCTCCATTCAAGTATTTAGGAATATTAAGAACATTAGTGTCTCTACCCAACTGACCACCATTGTGAGGCAGGTGGTACAAGTCTCCCTGTACTAATGGAGAAAAACCAAGTACACGTGAAAAGATTTATTTGCAAAGGCAATGAACAATGCCAGCACTGTAGCTCGGGGCTATGTTTTTCCATCATGGACGTCAAAGCCTTAGCTGTCACATGCAGCTAGAATTTAAATATAAATATAACTTTATCATTTTAACTTCAGAAATGACTACATTAGCAAACAGAACTTACTTTTTAACAACAAACTTGATTTTATTACTGCCACGGACAATCCTTTCAAGTCGTGGAATTCCAAACCAGGTAGGACTTCGAAAGGGAATTCCTTCTGGCAAGCCTTCTACGTAAAGGAACTCAGGATTTGATTCAAACACAGGATATGGTACTTTTACTGCCTCTGTGAGTCCAAGAGCTTGAGCTGAAATTATAAGAAAACATAATTTATGGAAGGTAAAGTTTAATCTTTTATTTTTTATTGAGGTATAATGCCGCAGTATTAAATTAATTTCTGGTATACAACACAATGATACAGTATTTGTATATACTGCAAAATAATTGCCACAATAAGTCACATCCAGGCAGTCTCAAATATGTTATACAGACGTTCCCTACGATCCAGTAATATCTATTTAATAGGAAGGCATTTTGCTTAGTATATTGTACAAAACTGAAGAACAAGCCTAAAAAATAAGAGGAATATTTTAACACTTCAAATCAAAAGGATGGTTATATTGTTAGTCAAAATTATCTCTGTGCTCTGAGCAGAAGTGAACTATAGCCATTCCACACTGAAATGGCACCTACCCAGCCTCTGTGTTGTCATCTAGATGCAAGTTTGCTGTTTAAATAATTAGAGTTGCATTTGATGCATCTAATCAGAACCCATCAAGTTAGAGAGATCAGAGGCAGAGTATTCAAAATTCCTGAACTAGGACACAAATGTCAATATGAGGTATTAAAATGACAGATGGGAACACCCCGGGAATAATGCTATTACTCCCACTCCTTACTTCCTTCTCCATGACAGACACACCCAATCAACTGAAACACTTGCTGAGCCTCCTCAGAATCCTTCTCAAGACAGCGCTCCAGGAAACCGCTGTCAACAAATCTAAGTTGAAACAAATGGTGAAACCTATTTGCCATATGGTGTTAGCCAGATTAGAAGTACAGACAGTGGAACTGAGATTTATCCCAACTCCTCCCTTCTTTTCCCGTTTTGACACATAAGAAAACTGAATCCAAGAGAAGTAAAGTAACTTGCTTGGTTTAAGTGGCAAATTTAGTAGCAGAAATAAACTAAAACTCAGTCTCGGGACTTTCCTTCTTTAGGTCCTCAAGTGCTATAATTCATTCAGGACACTGCCTTTCATATGTTTTTAAACAAAGACATAATCACTGTGCTTTACTTACCAAATTTCAAATTAAAAATCTCTTCCACTTGCTTTCGTAGTTTAGTAATTCTGACATTCCAATCTTCTTTCACTAGAAAGTAAAAATAAATCTAATTAACAATACTCCTTATTGGTGCTAACACAAAATTAGATTGGATGCCATTCTTTCCAGTGATGGTCTTTTTAAAAACTGAAAGTAATTGACATATTAACATTGTATTATCTTTAGGTATAGAATCCAGCGTTACTCTTAATTCAATTTTAAGAACAAAAACTTTGGGTCTTAAGGAAACGAATGATTTCCTGTACTCGTCAAATATCAGAAGAACTGAGGGAGACGATTCAAATTTAAGTTCACACTGTAAGTAAATAAAAACATGTTTGTACAAGTGCTCTAAGTGAGTGGTTTTCAAACACTATTCTTTTGAGTAACATCAAGAAAATCTTGGGGGGACAGGGAAGAATGGTTGTGTAAAGCTACAGGCCTCCTATACCAGGTAGCACCACAACAGCTGCGCTTTTATTTGCTTTCTATACAAGCATGCCTTGTTTTATCAAACAGGTATGTGCCTAAAAATCCACACAAAGCAAAATTTTACTAATCATAGCAAGTAATAAATGGTAACGGAATGAAAATAAATGGCAGAAATAAATGTTAAAGGGATTCGGGAGTTGTCATTCAACACTACTCACATCTACAACTTGGTTTATTTCATTACCCCTTATTTATTAGACAACCATCTCTTTTTAAACGTAATATTTAAAAAAGCTCTTACAAAAGAAATGTTAAGATGTCACTTACTTGGACAGATAATCAAGGCCTATTTGATGAAGTTGAGGATGGACTTTAGGGACAATGGAAGATAACGGGGGTATTGGATAAACAAAGGAGGGAGAGAGAAATGCGGTAGGGGACGAAAAAGCAGAGAGTACAAGAATCACATCAAGTATGGAAGTCACTGTGTTTGCTGAGGAAGGCAGTGGGAAATGTTCTGAAAATACTGCCAAAAGTCGGTGGCCTCAGAAAATCTTTTAACATTTCTTTTACTTTACTTTCACTGTAGAAGGTCTTTAAAATCTTCACTTAAAAAAAAAAAAAAACCCTAGCATTTCAAGGGTTTAACATGGTAGCTCAACCATTCAGCCCGAGTAATTTGGGTATAAACCAAATATGAATCATTACTATAAAGGCATCTAGGCTCTCCTTTTCCAAGGTTTCTGTTAACTCATTGCGCAGATACCCCTTTTGCCTCAGCTGTATACTTCCTTCTCTGGTATTTGCTACTCTAATACCAAAGATCTTCGACTCCTAGTCCTCACAAGAGCTAAGTAACATCTCCTGGTTCTTCCCCTTCAAAGCTCAATTACCTGGCTAGCTCTACTTTCTCGCACATGACATGTATTTTTTACCAAAATGAGGGAAGGGTGTACCCACAGTTTATTTAAACATACGACTATTAACGTAATCCCAGGTCATGCCAAGAATTAAGTAGACATTGCTGATGGCAAGAGTGACTAACAAAATTCTTCTGTCATGCCATCTATGACTTGAGTTGGGCCTGCAAAAGGCTATTAATGCCTGATTCACTGGCAGACCAAGTGTACATTTTGATGGAATGAAGAGTGATAACTTGAATTCTTTCCAAAGTCTTCTATGAATGATAGAAGGCCAAATATGTTAATGATTCAGAGTATCGAGATTTTTCTTTTGATAATAGGCCTTTAAATGATCTATGCTAGAAGACAGCACTTCAAGTACTGCTGAAAATAATTAGCCTTGGAGTAACATCTATGGTGTCTGTATATCCTTTCAATAATACAAGTAATAATAGCATTCTCAGTTTGCAGCCACTACTAGAATTGTCCCTAATAAAAGCAGTAATTGCATTAATCATAACACTGAATTTGAGGTATGTCTTGAAAAAGGAAGACTTTCATCATTTTCTGGCCAATTCATATTAAAGCTCTACCTTTGGGGATATGTTTCTTTCCATTATTTCTTTTAGCAAAGTCTGTATCATCTCCAACCTTCAATTCATCACCATTACGATCTTTCCCTAAATCAAAAGCATGCTGAGGAAGTTGTCAATTTTGATTCGCAATCTGAGCTAAGCACTGATTATACCTTCTCCTCTGCAGAATTCCTGTCACAGGATAATTTTGTTACCTAAGGTATTTCTCAACCACTTTTCATGCCATGATAAATACAAGATTATATAACCTATCTGGCGTACTGGCTGACCTTTACCAGCTGCTCTCAAGTACTCTGAGAGCTGACGGATCAGTACTTTAGTACAGACAACCTCATCTTGTGTAACAGTTCACCTTAGTATTTACAAGAATGATTAACTACATGAATTCAGAAACCACCACTGGTTTTTGACAACAAAAGTTCTTAGGTTTGTAGAAAATCTGTAAGTTGTGGTCACTTTTCAAAATTATGCAATGGTAAACAAAAAGGTGGGAAACAAATAAAAGCATATTTATAGCCCAAATAAAGAAAATAAAACTATTTACACAACTGAGACTTCACAGTTCTTTTCTATTGGGTAATAATGTCAGTGAAGCTGCCAGAATTATAATGTTTGTCATTTAAAAAACAGGGTCTGTGTGAATAAAGATTAAAGCTTAAATCTTCATGGTATGACACATCAGTCATATGTGGCCAGTGATTACTTGAAACATGGCTAGTTGAATTGAGATTGGATGCAAAATTATACATGGAAGCTTAAAGAATGTAAATACATGAAATGAAAAATGTAAATTCCTTCATCATGTATTTATACTGATTACAGGTTGAAACATAAGATCTCACTGTAGAAAATTTTAAATGACATTATAGTTGGCATTTGTGACACACATTATTTTTCTAGTGAACACCACTGATCGAAATTCAAAGCACGTATTGAGCTTCCAAAAAAGATATTCTGAGAGGAAGGAACCCCCAAATATCTTTCACTTTAAAAGATTTTTTAAAAGCTTAAAAACCTCTGATCTAATAAGAGGAATTCACAATTGTTTTACCTGGTGTATTCGTTCTTGGCTGAGTAACTTCAGTAGTACTGTGAGTCAGAAGTTCTGGTCTGTAAAAATGCAGTTGATATTAGTAACAGAGCATTTAGGAATGCCTTAGAGGCCTTCCCCACACAGCTGTGCACTGCCACTGATTGTAAATGTCGTTCATTTGCCTTTTGCAGTGAAAATGATCATTTTGGTGCTCCAGATTATTTTGAAAATAGCAATTTTCACAGATTTCAGGTCCTCAAGGCATTTTAAGCTTAACTGTACAGAAGTCACCTTTTCCCCTGACCAGCTCAACTCTGTTTCTAAACCTCACATGAACTATACCTCAATACAGCTAGAAATATCTAGCTATGTCATCCTATGGTTGCCCCTCTGTTATAAAATTAGTACCAATACACATAAATGCACAACCCTAAGCAGTAAGCAAGTACTAGAGTCTACCCCCACCACAATCCTTCTGTATTAAAGCAGACCTTCTATTCACACTCCCTACTCCCAAATTACCTGTTTTGCCATCCTTCAAACTCAAGCCAAAATAACATTTAAAAAATGCAAATCCAGATTATTTTAAAGGGAATCGGCCTTAAAACCTTTTAATTACTCCACTGACCGTGTAGGTTATAAGGCCTTTTTCCACTTGGCCTACCTTAGTCTACCATACCATGCCCACAAGGCAACTCACTCATTTCACAATGAATGGTCGGGTTAAGTAAACATCCAAGTACATTTCACACCTCCCTGCCCCTACTTATTTCCTTTCCTCCAGTCTCCATATATAATTGACCAATCTACATGCTTGCTGCCTGTCTTCTCAAAAGTGCTCAGTAATACTTTATTGTATTTATCTCTGTAACAAGCCTCCCAAAGACAAGGTTCTTGTCCTTCTCAATTTTGTACATCTGGTGCCTGGTACTAAATCAACATTTGCTCAATAAATTAATCTAAATGTAATACCTTCATTTTGAATATAGGAGTCAGTCCAACTGAGAAAGTCACAAAAGGCCCATTTACATGAAATTAATCTTTTCTTAAAGAAAATATTAACTTTGTTTCTACAGATTATAATATTACCTTTTAATAACAAATTTAATTCGATTGCCCACTTGAATGATTTTTTCAAGCCTTGGGATTCCATACCACGAGGGACTTCTAAAAGGAATATTTTCTGGAAGTCCTTCCACATAGAGATCGTTAGGATGTGCCTCAAATTTCTGGTAAGGTACAGCCTTGGCTTCAGTACTCCCCAAGGCTTCAGCTTTACAGAAGAAAAGCAAAAGGAGATTAAGTTTTTGCTGAAATCATACTTCTGTACAATCCAAAGCAAAGTACAAGTCAACTTTTTAAAAAGCCGAGTATACTCTGGAAACATATACAATAACTACTGAAATAGACTTAATGCAGCAAATTCAAGTATTAAAGGCTCCTGTTCAAGGGTAACTTAGGGTGAACTTGTTTCCTGATTCTAAGATCATAAATATTAACAGCTCTAAGATCTTATAAAAATTTTTTCAACATCTTTGGGAAGAAATAAAAATAAAATCATGCATGACGCAATAAATAATGCAACTTAAATACTACTTTTTCAAATATCTGAAGGCAGATTTTTGCTACTTAATGTTCTATGAACATAATAATCATTTTATTGGCTCCTGCACACTAAGTTATTCAGGCTATACCTTTATTTGACTGTAACCATGAGATTAATTTCTTTACCCCTTAAATGTAGTGGGTGAACCATTTAAAAAGTAAATAACTTTGCATAAAAAATTCATGGAATGGGAAATAAAACAGTAAGCAGAGACCGGTTTAGATTAAGAGACACATCAACCAAAGTAAACAAATGAACCTTGTTTACATACAGATTCAAAGCAAAAACTTTAAAGAGACTTTCTGGATGAATGAGGAAATTCAAGGAAGGACTAGAGAAGAGTGGATACAAAGAAACAGTCAATTCTGTCAGGTGTGATGACACTGTGTTTGTGTAAGGAAATGTCAACACTGTTTATGGCTGCACACTAAACAAGTAAAATGACACAACACCTATGATTTGCTTTATAATAAGCCTATAAAGAGAAAAAAGAGAAAAAAAAACCAAATGTGGAAAAAGTCATAAATGATCACTGAATAGGAAATTAGGTATATGGGAATTCACTGTACTTTTTTTCTGCTTTTCAACAGATACAGAATTGAAGTTTTAAAATGTAAAAATGAAATTACGAATCCTTGCTCTGAAACCACATTTAAACAGAGCTTTTATAACATTCAGACAATTTACCCAATATCAGTATATATAGGTTTCCCTTGTATTCTGTATAATACATTTAAATATTCTACAATCTGATGGTTTAAGAGTGCTTCCTTGAAAAATTATTTGCATTTCTTTGATTCTTAGATTGACTTTCCTTTCGAACTTAAAGGCCTTCTGTGTGTCTTTCCCTTTTAGGAACCTTAACTTAAAGCAGCAATTCTGCTGGCACTGTAAGTAGCTACAGTCCTAGACCCACCTAAGGCCATTAACCCCAACTAAAAAGAGCCAAGTTTTTGTTGTTTGTAATCCACAATACATAATCTCTTACCTATTTTCTTAGCTCTGATAGATTGTCAAATCACTGACCACTTTTTCTTTGTAAGAACACTAACTTGTCAACAGCCTCCTCTTTTCATGAGGCAAAAGTCAGCTTGCTTGGAAAGCATCAATGATCCTAAGAGGTTTGGCTGCTTCTTTTCCCAGGCTCAATTTCCAGAACTAAACATGAGGGCAAAGTTAAAGCCTGTTCATGAAGATACTCATTATCATATGTCATTCATGAGTTACAATGAAAGTATGGTGGCATTTCTAATGACAATGTTCATCATCTGATTTATTTTCTCAAATATCTTGGAAACATGATTTTTAAAGTGCTGAAGATTACTTATTGTTCTTTAGCTCATTAAGAGGAGATAAAATTATCACTAGGGTCTTATATATTTGTTGTGGGCAGTCAAGGATATCAAAGAAGAGAAAAACCTTAAAATTCTGACTTTTCCTGATGCATTAAATTCTGAGGGAGTTAAACAGTATAAGTAAAAGAGAAGTACATGGATTCTGCAAACAGTACATCATTAGTGATCTCAATTTGTACCAGCCACTTGAGTTGCCCCTAAAAACTGGTTTCCTGGAACTTTAAGACCAAGTGCCATGCACTCCTCTTGGAAACCATAGGACAAACAAGAATCCTCACCCAAGAGACTTGGCTCTTTTTGTGGTGAAATTCCAATGGTTTCTTTCACAATACAGTGAGAACTACTGTGGTCCTTGGGATTCTTACACACAGCTCTCCACTGCAGCCTTTCTTGCCCATGAAAGCTGTGGCACTTCTGTACTTTGGTCTTCTCGGTATTATTATTTAATGAGGCCCAATGTACATTATGTGACTGAAAGGTTCAGTGATAGGTATCTGAGGGCTTTAGAAGACACTTTAATGACACCAGTCCATTCAGTAAATATTTGTTGAGCACATGACCAAGCACCAAGCACAATTCTAGCAATAAACAAGACAGACAACGTCTGAACAGTCATATCTTTATGTTATGTTGGGAGAAGATAGACAATCATTAGTACCATTTTTTGAGGAAAATAAAAAGGGCGATGAGCTATAGCATACTTAGTGATTTATGTTAGGATACTCAGTAAAGACCTCTCCAATGTGGCTGCACTTAAATTGAGATGAAAATAAAAAAGAGACTCACAAAAATACCTGAAATAAGAGCAGTACAAAGACAAGAACAAGAATGGTGCAACAGTCCAAGCAGAGTATGAGCTCAGAAAAAAAAAGAACAAGTAGATGGTCATTATATCTGGTACAAAATGAACAAGAGGGATAGAAAATGAGATATTAGAAGTAAGGCAGGATGACTGTGTTTACTCTATGCAATGGACTCAGAAGTATGCCATGTGATGCTACCTAAAAGTCAAAATTTTTAAAAATGTAACATGTGTATTATGTGGCCAATGTCTTCACTCTAACTCTAAAACCATTCCTTACTGCTCTAACATGCTGAAGAAGTCACCTGAGAGAGAAGACGGATGATCAGTTGTCATATCAAAGAAAAAGGATGATTCTAGCAGCATCCATTTTTATTTAAGCCTTCCACTGTTAGATCCGTTACATGATATAGTTTATGCTCATAACTGATATGACTAGAGATGTGGTACTGAATTAACAGCATCTGCCTACCAGAAAATGTGATGTATTTTATGCATGTCAATAAAGAAATGACCTGTTCTTATTTTACAGAGAATGGAAATTGAAGTCAAACAATCTTTGTATTCCAAAATAAGAGTCTCAAATATTTTGTAATTTTTATTTAAATTTTAGAAGGCTTGGAGCTATCAATTTATCTTCCAATACATTGTTTAATATAGCATCAAATAAAAAAATTAAAGTTGTCAATGGATGAACAATCAACTAATAGCACTGCCAGTAACTGATTTATTTTTCTTCAATAAAGGTGCATACACCAAAAAAGGAAAAAAGTAATCAGGATAAAGATAATATAATATTTTTAAGATATAAGATAAAATGGCTAACTGTAGAGAAAGCATAGAAACAAAAAAAGGCGGCTCAGGACTGAGCTGTAGAAAACCATTCCCAAAATTTAAAGAATGACCAAAAGGGAGGTGACATTAAGATAAAGAAAATGACAGTCAATGAGACAGGAAGAAACTATGAGTCAATAATTTTCCATAAAAGTCGTTTAAAATAGTTTAAAAAGAAAAATAAGAAGATAACTATATTGAATGCCACTGAGAAGTAGGATAAAGCAGGGAAAAGGTGACTTTTGGTAGCAAAACATGTTGCAATGATAAACCAAACTTAAGTATTTTAACTGTTTAGGGATACAAGGACAGCAAGCACAAGAAACAAGATTACTACAAGAGTCTGGGACATGTAACATTTTCTGATAACCAGGTGTACTAACTTAACACTCCACTCCAGTGATACACTGCCACTGAAGGTCCCTTTTATTCCAGATCAGCAAAACACTGTTAAAAGATCCCAAGACAAAAGGTTTCTAAAATGTGAAATGCACTATGCTATATAACCTATAGTGTACCAAAAATTCACTCGGTAAGGAGTGTATGGGGGTTCATTACACTATTCTCTCCCCTTTTGCACAGGCTTAAAACTTTTCATAATAAATATTTGAAAACAAAAAAAGAAAACTAGGAGTCACATTCATTGTATTTAATTTCTTTAAGTAAAACTGAGGGGAAATTATTGTACAATATAATTTAGTTGGGGAAAAAATTAGACTTACCAAATTTTTTGCAGAAAAGCTGATCTACCATCTTTCGTAACTTAGTGATTCTGGCATACCACTCTTCCTTTACTGTAAGAGTAACAAATATACATTTTTTTCCTCGATTTGATGGCATTAACATACTATAATTATAAAATAGGCAGTATTATTTTTGTTTTTGCTTAAAATTATTTCTAAGATTTCAGAATGTTTATTAAAACAGCACTGACACTGAACAAAGAACGAATGAAACACTGACAAAATGGAAGTTTATAATTTAAGAGTAATTTTACACAGGTATCCTAAAGTGTCACTACTGAAGGGAGGAAATACCACAATTCAGTTTACTCAAGAACAGCTAGCAGGTGATTTCTACAATGATAAATTTAGGCATAAAAGACTGCTGGTAATCCTTCCATCGTGCAAATTCTAAGTGATGCAACTTCCATTTCAGATAAACACTCCACTCCACTCAAAAGCAAAAGCAAGCAAGAGAACAAATCACGATTATGTTTCCTTCAAATCACATCTAATAAGTGATGAAAATGCTAGCTTTTTGCTTTAAGAAGTAAATCTTTTTAAGTCCTCGTTATGATGATGAATGATTATTCAATTGAGTAATGCAGACTGGGTAATAAATTGTTCAGATAAAATCTGAATCTCAAAAGTAAAATAGGCTTCTTTTAGTCTATTCAGAAATGTGATGTTTGCACTTATTTATAATGAGTTATTAAAAAGAAAATGAGTTATTCTTCTGGGAAGTACTGGATAACATTTTGACAGTGTATGTTTCTTATACATAGTATTCTGATCTGACACACAATTGGACACAGACTGGAGTAGAGACCTACCTCCTGAAGCTGGTTTATCAAGTTGTAAGTCTTCGCGTGTTGAATTCAGAAGTTCGTGTCTGAAAGGTGAGAAAACATACTAAATATTTGCAAGGTAATATTGAGTAAAAAGTAGTAACTACTAGTTCTGCTTATTTAATATTCAATCAAGACCAGTTTAAAAAGAAAAGACCATCTGGACTCTTGAGTACAATTAAATCTCCATTTCTTGAGATTTCTAGAATAATAAAAATAAATGGTATCTGCATATTGTTTCATAAGGTACTTCACAGAACATGTGTCCTCACAGAAATAAAATTAACTTGCAACCCAAAGGCATTTTATAAAAGCATAACACCAAAGGAAGTAAATAAAAATTTTAAATGGATCTTTTAATTTTATATTACATTAAGACTATCTTCCTTCAGCATATATAAATTGTTTATAACTACCCTAAATATATTTCAATGCTCACATTTACAGGATAATATACTTGCTTTATTTTTCATAATATGTAAACAGCTTATAAAACATAGTTTATAGATGACAATTTCCACAATCTAAATTCCATATTCCATATCATTCTATTTTGTTGTAATGGCCTAAAGTAATGGGGAAAGAGGGCTGGAGGAAGAGATACCACAGAAAAGTATACCTAGATTAACAATAATCCAAGAAATGATGGAAACTAATACAGGATTAAGTCAATGGTATATATAATATTTGAACAATATTAGTGAGCTATGAAATAAAACATTTGCTCAACTCTACAGATATTTTACTACATAATCAAAATAGTTTATGGTTAGCAAGCCTAACCACATTAATCTTTGGGGAAAGGCTTTAAAAAGTCTATAAAAAGATGGCTTCCCATAAATGAGTACTGGAAGGACTTAAAAACAGGATATACATAGCATAAAGTACCTCTGATAAGCTTACATAAACATTTAACATCTAAATATAGTTTTATATGCTTTAAGGTTAGCAAATATAAGCAAAAACTGAAAAATATTTTAGATTTTTTATTTAAAATAAAATTTAAAACTTCTAACAAGTTAAAAAACAAAATGACAGTACAAAAGAGTCCTTAAAACAAGAAACTTATTACTATATCAATGTGAAGGAAGGAGGAGGATTCTATATATGGCTCTAGGCTAGTGTCAGAGTTTTAGAACAAGATAGTATGTCTACAATTCGATTTCATTAGAGAAACTACTAAATCTTTACAATTTATTGGAAAGAAAAATAACTGTTAGCAATAAGCTCCTCCCTGTGGAGGATAGTTCACCTATTATCCTGAGGTATCCCTTGGGCTTTTTCCCTCTCTACTTAAATCTTAAAAGCTCCCGTCATTCTTTTATTTAATTCCAATACAAACTGTCTTGGTTTTACTTTTTGATCAAGGTGGTTGTTAATTTCTCCATTTCTCAACAGTACCAGAGCATTATTAGAGTAACAAAGTTGAGCACCTTCGCAAATGATGTGACTATTATCCTACTAATGTATTCACTTTATTTATAGCTTAAATATGTTAGGAAAAAAAACATCATTTGTAAAATGCACATGACTTGAAAAAACAATACAACTCACAAATAGAAGGACTTAACATAAAAGCCACGTATTTTGAGAGAAGTGAACCATCCCCCACTCCTTGGGGGACGAATACTGCTTAGTCTAAACCCATCATGTTATCTTTCCCATGCCTGTTTGAGGAATAAGCACTTGACACAATTCTAACTGGAGAATTACAGCTATGTTCCAAGGTTGACTTGCTCTCAAAAAAACACAGGAAGCTACTATGTCTCTCCTTTGTAGATGTGTCTGGCTGTGAGGCCTAAAAACTACTGTATCCAACTCAAGACCAGTCTAAGAAAACTATCAGCAAAAGGAAGGAAAAATGAGCAAAGCCCCATGTGCCACATTTTAACCATCCTGTCTCTGATTTCCTTGCTAGGAAAAAGAAGCATCTTACTTTATAAAGCTAACTTGAATAAGGGGTTTTGTTACTCACTTCTGGAGACATCTTAACTGCTCCCTTTCCTTTTTCAAGTCAGAAAATCTCTATTTGCTTTCATACATGTTTGGCATGTTTGACTGGCTAGAGAATCTAAAGTTCAAATCATTTTCATCTAGAATGTGAAAGAATTGCTTCATAGTGTTACAACATCTATTAATGCTCAAAGCAGGTTTATCATCAGTGTGATTTTCATTCTTTATGGATGACCTGATTTTACGCTCTAGAGCCTAATGATTCCCCTATCCTCAGGGCACTGAAACTTTATGAAGTAATTCATTTTTGATGCTCTCTCCTTTCTACTTTAAGTCAGATATCACTAGATGAGGACTCAATATCCTTTCTCATCTCTCATATATACAATCTTCTTTACAATTTATAATACTAACAACTCTCTAGTCCTGTCATTAAAATTTTTAATTTAGTAATTATATTTTCTCACGGGAAGACATAATTTCCAATTATTTCTTTTTATAAATATTCTAGTTCTTGTTCCATGGATGTAAAGTAATAGGAAGTTTCCATATATCTGCATGGCTAAATCTGTTGGTAAATAGCCTTAGTTTTTTAAACCTTTTATTATAATCTTAATAGAATCTAAGAGAACAGAAAATGTGGCTGCCATTTTTAAATGGAAGCTTTTACACTTTCAATTCCAATTGCTGCACTTTCTTTTAAACTATCCTTGCTATATCCTTTATGTCAATGTTAAAGAATAGCATTCCTGCTATCTTAGTTTCTTTCCATTCTTACTTCTATTGTTTCATTTTTTTATAATTTACATATATTTCCACATATGCTTTAAAAATTCAGACCTAAAACAAGACACTTACACCATATTACTCATTTTCTTTAGCATGCTTGTCAGAAAATTAGAAAAGAAAATCACGGTTGTACGGCAATCAAGCATGAGGAGGAGTTCATGTTCCAAAAGCCAACTCTGGTATGACTGACAAAATCTTATACACAGATACATGGAAAAGTATAAAATAAGATGACTTATAATAATTTAAACTTAATTTTAATATAGCCCTGGTAGTTAATAAATATTTGTCAACAATGTGTAAAGATGTACTAATCAAGAACAAAGAAAAGAATCAAGAGTCTTACTTCTTAATCACAAAACGAATCCTTTCCTTTGCAAGTAATATCCTCTCAAGGCGAGGAATTCCATAAGTAGATGGCCTTCTGAAAGGAATTCCTTCTGGAAGTCCTTCAACATATAGATCTTCAACATGTGACTGGAAAAGAGGGTATGGAATCGTCACAGGACCTTTGGCTTTTATAGCTTGAGCTTTAAGGGTAAAAACAGAAGAACAAAAATCATTATATAATAAGGATTAAGCACAATTTGCAGAAAAGAATAATAGTTGAATATATATTGAATATATATATATATTGAATATATATATATATATCTTAACATTCGTAATTTTTATAACTGCTTGTTAATTATAATTGAAATCAGAAAAAAATAGTACAAAGGAACTAAAAGGAAACCCCAAAGATGCCACTGCTCAATTTAACTAAATATGCAATGAACTAAAATGTGATTGTGAGGTAATGTATATATATAGAGTCAGACTTTCTACTGAAATCTAAACTACAAATGAACTCAGAAAAAATATATCAGTTAGTATCAGTTAATACGTACAATATGTAATGAAGGAGGCAGTATTTTAAAACATTAATGTTAGTATAAAAAAATTTTTTTTTAAATAACAGAAGATTTAACTGTAAAAATTCTGATAAGATTTATCTACCTTAAAGTAAAATAATGCAACAATTGCAAAAACTTAAAAGCATGGGGAGTGTTTAAGAATCAAATATAGTCGATAATATTGTAATGACTTTGTATGATAACAGTGATCAGTTAAGGTATAAATGTCAAGTCATTTTATATATATATATATATATATATATATATATATATATATATATATATGAAACTAATATAATAATGTATGTTAACTACATTTTAGTTTAACAAAAGAAGTCAACTGTAATGAATAGATACTGATTTTATTAAATTATATAGGGTCAGTTTTCCTAAACAATAGGGGACATTCAAGTATCACTGGCAATTAAATATAATGTTTTTAGATGTGATAATGAAACTGAGATTAAGACAATGCCTTCTTTTTACCCAATTCCCCAACTGAAATACAGATTCTTGAGGGGTAAAATGCCATGACATCAGAATTTTAAAATATTCTTGCATCAAAGAGATGGGACAGGAGAATAAAGAAAATATTATAAAATGTTAAAGTTGAACATGGGTGATGGATACTTTGAGGGTTTTTGTAATCTTTTGTTTTTGTGTAGAAATTTTCATAATTAAAAGGTATTAAAAAGCATCAGTTATGTTCAATTATAACACGGAAATATTTATAGTTTGTAGTAATAATTTCACAAGTAAGCCTTTTGACACCAAGTAAAGCAATGCCAAATTTTCTATGACTGCAGACAAATACCATCATTCTTTTCAAAGGCTTCTATTTCATTTAATTCACACACAGTTACCAGTAATTCACACAATGCTTTCCAGTAATAGGAAAGAACAGCAGAGGTACAACGGACACTACCAAAAAGGTCTCAAAGCAAAAATGACTCCTATAGACTCCCCTCAACCCTTTCTCCCTCAGAAATTGCCATCAGAACAGCTCCAATTTTTGCTGGTATTTTATGTAAAAGTCTATGTGCTAAACATTCATATTTGTACTAAAGTTTCAAGTGTACTACATTATACATTAATGAATTATTTAACATCTTTTGTTTACAAAATACATTTGAAAGTCATATTCACATATAACAATGAAAATAGCTTTCCCTACGGCAATCACCAATCACCATGTTTTAGTGCTTCCCATGTAGAATATGTTGAGTTTCTTCTTTGAAATGGACCAGTTAAAATCACTAGCAAAAGGCTCTATTGAAAAGTGGGATAAATACTAAAAAAAAAACTTAAGGAAATAAGTGAATATATTAAGAAAAAGTTATTAAACTCATTAAATTTACTCTAATTCTAAATCTTTTTTAAGAAATAGGATATCATCTATGATAAAGAAAAAAATGTTCATGTTAAGTTTATTAAAGTAAATAATGCCAGCATAGTTTATCATTTAAAAATTTCACTTAGAAAAATTCAGTGATGCAGGACAGCACAACAGAAATTAGATTTTCAAGTTAAAATTTGGTATATTACAGAATTTTAACAGTTGATCGCAAAAAATCGTCCAAATAAAAACCCTCTTCCCCCAGCAAAAGACGATATTAAATGACTGCTATTTTTAGGTGACCATCAGGTGATAAGGAATTGCTTATTTATTTGATCACTATATGAAGAACAGTGAAATAGAAGGGAAAGAATTTGATATTTAACTTAAACTCAGTTATATATCAAGAGAAAACAAGAGCACCTAAATGCATCTAGATTTAATATAACACATTAAGAAAGATTATTATTTAAGAAAGTAATGTTCATTAAATCTCTAAGATCTAGCACTTTGCAACAAACATATAAACAAACTCTCAAATATACAGGCTGAAGGTTCAAAAGAAATATTGATACTTAAACAAAACAAAACAAAACAAAACAAATTTTCCTAAGCTTTGTAATAATCTAGAAACAAAGTTTCTAATATTTGAACAGACATTATCCAAGGACCTTTCACATGATAATTATGTAAGTAAGGTACAATTCACTGGCAGAACTGAACTTGTTCACATTAAATGTAAAGGAATTCCATTGTTGAAAAGCTTATGAACAAAATATTACAAGAATTTTTGAGTTTAGACTTACCATATTTTCTTTCAAACAACTCTTCGACTTGTTTACGCAGATCAGTAATTCGAGCATTCCATTTCTCTGAAAATGAGAGAAGTTAAATCTCAATAATAAACCCCTGTTTGGAGCACTAATAAGTTTTTAAGATGACTCAATATCTAATGACTTATTTTCCACAAAATATATCCTAATTTTTAATAATCTATCTCCATCTATATAATTTTACTGCTTTCCTGAGAACTTTGCCATTTTTAGTGGTTCTTAGAATTGGTTCAATATGAGATTATAGGGGATATTTTAAAATATATTTTTTAAAAACTTCATACCACTTTTAGCCCTGTATTTTCTGAAAAGCAGGAGGGCAGAAAAGTCCAGTACAAAGAGCACTACAAAATGGAGGCAAAAAGAGAACATTTGAGATCTTGCTCCCAAACATGTCATAAATTTGGCTCAAATAAACTCGTAAAAATTCTTTACAGGTTTGGGCATTGCTTATGTGGACTGGAGAATTAGACAACTAGAATCTGTGGAGCTGATGGAAAGATTAGAACTACTCAGAGAAATATCTCCAAATATCTGCAGAGGGGCGCCTTTGAATTTTTGCATTCTTTACGGACTACTCTCATCTTTGTTCCTGGGTTGCTAATGCCACCAGAGAACCACACTACCAGAGGAATGGCTCCATGAAGCACAACAGACCCTGCTGGAAATCTCAGGTAGCCCCTGGAGTAATGCTCAGATTTTCCCTTAAATACCCTAAATTAGACTGAGAAGGCAAGGCAGTTTTGAAGGTAAGGCAGTTTTGAAGGTGTTAATCTGCTGCCTTCTCAGATCACTGATGCTGACAATAAATGCTTACTCTAAATATTGTCCACCCACCAAAAATAAAAATAAAAAATAAAAAATATAGAGGCAAAAAAAATATCTTTAAGATCATTTAGAAAAATTTCTAAAATATGTCTAAGTTATACAGAAATAAGGCTTTATACAGAGTTGCAACTTATAATCAAGTGTTGAAGAATTTATGTACATGTAAACTTGCTATATAAATTCAATTTATATCCAGTAATTGTGACCATGACAAATTAAAATATTAAAGTGTTATTTTTAAAAATGTATATATTAAATGTTCTATCTATTCATAATAAAGGTCACAAACACAATTTGTCATTAATATTTTATTTAGTCCCCTCAAAAGACTATATCATCTCCTGGGTTTGGTTAGATTAACTAAATGATGGCAGTTACACAGAAAAAGAAAAATCAAGATACGAAATATATCTTAAATAAAGGTTTTAAAGCTAAGAAAAATAACTGAATTACTAAGTCATTAACACTGATATAAAGTCTACTAATGATAATTAATAATAAAATGTCTTTTGCTCTGGTAAACTCAAACCTTGTTTAAACTATGTCTGTATAAAGTTACTTCCCTCCGATTACAATATAAAGCAATAATACATTTTAAAGCTTCCCTTTAAAGAACGATGTAACTTGTATCAGTAACAAAGAGTTCAGAATCAAAAAAGGGCCTGCAGTTAGTCAAGAACTCACCAAAATTGAACTCCCTCACTTTCCGTTTTCCAGCATTGGCGGGTTCTGTGACTGGTGGCTGGGGTGGCTCATTGCTCTTTGGTCTCTTGGTAGGTGGAGAATAATCATCATCTTGAAAAAGAAAACTGTCATCACTGGAGGAACAAACTGAGTTACAGCCACCACCTGTTAAGTTCTCAATATTTAAAAGATGTGGGGTCTTTAAAACTGTTTGTAGTATCAATCATTTCTGTAGTCATTTTCAGCATAGTTTTCCTACTCTTTTGGGGTAAGCTCAATTGAATATTCCTCATTTTCTCTGTCTTATTTCACTTTTTTTTTTTTACTTCATTTAATTTGAATAAAATTATTATATAAGTTTCCCCTTCTCTCATAACTCCTTTGAGGTGGCTGCATAGAATTATAGTCTACTTTTAAGTCTTTCAAGAAAAAGGTTTTAATGGAGACAGCTACAGAAATATATCAGAATATGTAGCTTTAATAAAAAAAATTTAAGCTTATATACAATCCAAGCATACATAAGCAAGAAAAGTTGGATAACTAAATGCCAAATACTTTTTACAAACACAAAATTTACAGAATTAAAAAAATAGATCTGCATTATTTGTGAAACAGGTAATGTTGATTCAGTCAATATAAAAACCTGTGTAGAATCAGGCAATCAGATATTCAAGCACAGAATACAGACTTCTCAAAACATCTGTAGTAAGAGTTCATGCTAATTTCTTCATGGATATGTCTGCAATTCAAATCTGCTATACTTTAATATATCTAATGCTAAAATTAAAAACATTTGGCTCAAATAAGAAAATTATCACTTATATTTCCTGAAAATGTCAGGTGGCATACTACTACGATGTCTGCTCAAACACCATGTGTAAATTATTGAAAATATTGTCTAAAGACGTCTGTATTAAAAAATATAAGGTAGAGAAAATTACTATTAAAGACATAGCAATAACAAAAAGATAACGTTTAAATACAAGTTACCTTTTTAGATCAGTATTATTTTCATTCTCATTTTATAGCTAAAGAAACAGGCTCAGAGAATGTTATGTGACTTAACCATGTTACATTACTAGTTAGTGCAGTTAAGATTAGATTAAGGGCATACCTCTTTCCCTAAACTAATAGTTTAACTCTCAAATAGATAACAAGAAAAAAGTCAGTATATTACATATACAATGTTGCCTGGGACAGAAATGAATTAACTTTTATATACTTTGTATGTCAATCAAGAAAAAAATCTAAATGAAATATAAGCCTAAAATACTTATATCTCTTTGCTATCATAGCATCAGAAAATACAGAAATAGATGCCTTGGTGCACTATTTTAGGAAAAAAATATCATACAAACAACTTACGACACTATAAAACTTTCATGTGTTGGATGCCATTGTAAAAATCCATGTTCATACATTCTGGAAAACGTATTAGGTATCATTAATATGTTTGGCCTTCAATTCTGAAAATATGCTGAAAAGAAAATCTATTTTCCAACTTCCATTTATAGAAGCCTAAAAGTATTTTTAAACTAGTTTCTAATGGGTAAAATGAAATATACTATGACTATTATCAGAGCATTTTATATGCTTAATATTAATATTTCTTCCCAAACATTAAGCTATAACATTTCAAACAAAAGTATTCTCCCTAAAGGCTACTGTCACCTAAATATATCTAATATATATCTAATATATATCTAAATAGATCATCATTTAAACTTGTTGTTAAACTGAATTGCATAAAATAAAATTTGAAAGGGTATAAAATGAAAAAGAAAATATAGCTCATGATGAAAATCTCAATTATAATCTAAACTGAAATTGAGGCCAAGGTAAAAGGCCAGGAAGCTTTTCTTTAGTGTGAAGACCTCACTTCTTAATTCAGTCTAACTTATTTTAGAACACAAAGGATTTAATAGTATAAATATATTTTATAAAAGTAAACTCACTGACCATAAACAGAAAACAGACAAATCTGGGGAGAAATTCTTTAACAAGACAACAATTTAACATAGATTATAAAATATTAAGAAGTGATGTCACATTCTTCAAGTGATAAGTAATGACGTTCAATCTATTAAATGTGAACAAATACAAAGGGATGAATTAAAATATTTCTGATAAAGTATCACATCACACGTTCTACTGAAAAGAGTAACCCATTTATCATAGTTGAAACAGGGAATTTAATCATAAGAGTAGCTATGAACTTAGTCACCACACCTTCCATTTTTTCTCCACTCTTCTGATAAAAACTCCTTGGTAGTGAGAAACTATGAGAAAATGTTACTTTTGACCTCAAAATCCTTTCTACAAAGATGAAGATTATTTCTCTTTAGCAGAAAATATGAAGTAAAGCTCTAAGAGTTTACCTCTAATAATCAGGTCCAGCAGATAGCACTGTTTTCTAACTATCATGGAGTTTCAATGTTATAAAAAAACACATATTTCAGGATACTTCAAAATCAAGCACAATCTAAAAATGTTGACAGCATCAAAACCAAAAGCCTATAAAATGAATTTCAAAATATTTTAACATGTAAAAGCTATTATTCGAGAATATATAAGTTATTGTACCAGTACTAACAAAAGTAGCCCCCACACCTCAAAAAGGGCAACAACTTAAAATTTGCATTCAGAAAAAGACCGTTTTCCTTTTAACGTATTTACAAATATGCCTATAGATAATACAAACTTGAGAGCTAAAATTTATCACCATATTCTCAATGGTGAATGCATTAATAGAATATGAAACAAATTTTTTGATACTCTTAATTTCAACATGATCAAATTGGTAATGTTTTTTATCAATTTAAAGAAAAAGATTTAATGAACACAGTAATGTTAGGCCACAGCAGAATAACACCTAAACAATCTGACACTACTCAAAATTAAACACAAATCAAAATAAACCAGGCACTTTATCTCTTTTAAAGCCATTAATTACTGCACACATTTCAAATTAATAAATGGCATTTTCCACCCATGGATCCAGGTTATGATTCCTCTAAAACTCCAATTTTTACATAAGTAATTCAATGGTCATTAAGTGACTCTTCAAAGCACAGAATCTTCAAATGGTAACCTACCCAATTACATAGATTCTATGAACTCTCCAATAACATTTATAAAATAAGCACTGTACTTAAACAATGACAAACAGCAAAACCTATTGGCTCTATTCTTCAGAACACACCCAGAATTCAACTATGTCCACTATAACCATCCTGTTCTAAAGCACTAAATTCTCTGTTCTAGATAACTTCAATAGCCTTCTAAACTAGATGTCTTGCTTCTACTATGATCTGCTGTCTTTTGCAACACAGCAGCCTTGTTTCTTCAAAGTGAAGTACAGAACCTGGCCTTCCTTTGTTCAAAATAGACTTGTCTATCTTGTTTATTATTCCTAAATCTCTGGCACCTAATATAGTCCTCAGCACATTCAAAGTGTTTGGCATCTGTGAAATGATTAAATGGATATTTGAATAGTCCTTAATTATATGCAGCAACCAAATATTTACCAAGGTCCTAAGCATGAATTTCACAAAAAAGGATACCACCAGAGGATAACATAATCCGACTACTGAAGCTCTGAAACAGTATTATCCAAATCATAGTCCAATGTAACCCAATTATATGTAGAACTGAATTCCTATGTTGAAATATTTATGTATATTTTTCAATTTACATGAGAAAGAAATAAAATTTTAAATTTTAAAGACAGTTTTACTTTGGAAGGTGCAAAATTAATTTTTAAGTGAATCTATTTAAATAATTAAAGAAAAAAGTGATGAACAGAGTAAGGTTAGGCCCCAGCAGAATGAACATATGTGAATGTCTCAGGTTTGGGAAACAATGCCCTAGAAGAGAACCACGTGATAAGGAATCCTCTTTTAAAGCAAAAAACTACCCATTACTAGCCTGCCATAAAAACTAGACCTCAGTTTTTGAGGTAAGATATTCTTTGCACTTATCAAAGATATGCACATATCAAAGTCATGACAGCAGTTTCATTTTACCCCAAAACGTAGTTGTGATATTTACAAAATTAAGGACTGCATAGCTGTATTACTCCAAGGGCTATTTCTCAAACCTGTCACATAAAGTTATGAAAGTGTACCAATGACTTCACGTACAAGTGAATCACCACAAATGAAAGAGCACACTGTTGGCAATGGGTGAATGTTATGCTTCAGAGATAATGCATTTGTATCAGTGTCAATTAGCTCCCTCATAACTCCACTTAATTTCAAATAAAGATATCAAAGTTGAAGAACTGTGGGAAATCTGACAAACTAACTTGATGAGAAAGTTGTTTGTTTGTTTTTTTAAATATTTTCTATAAGCTATTTGGGAAACAGAAAAATATAAATGTAGAAAATAAAAATCATCCACAGGCATGCAGAATTATCTCATTTATATTCTAGTATATTCTTAAACAAAATTAACATTTTCTAAATACAATTTTCCTTTTAAAACCCTGACTTGTGAAAGAGAATTTCTTTTTATCTACTAAACACATTACAATAGAGGTCTTTTTTTGGATGACTTACATTTTTAAAAAATCACTATTTCAGTCCCTATATCATTTTTTTCTGTATCATTTTTATCATTATGAGGCTATACCAAAACTTAATTTTCTCACTATACTTAACTAGTTTCTACCTACCATTTTGCAATTATCTTTCCAGGAAAAAAATCAACTATATCCTTATCAAACAAATGCATAAGTTCTCATTTGGCCTTCCTTATTATTAACATCATACTTAAATTTTACCCTCCTTAACGTATAGATAAAAAATAATTAGCAATTTAATTAACTCTAATATATAGTTTGTTCACGAACATATATATATATATACCATGGAAAATTAACTACTCTACACAGATCTAGTATTTCCCTAGTCTTCTAAACATAAATAAGCTACATATATAACAAAATCCTACTACTTGTTGACAAATTTGGATGATAAAACAAGCTTCTTGTAGTATGTCTTAGCATAAAAAAATAAGATTTCTCACTCCATCCAAATAGTTAAAATCAAAACAACTGATGTTTCAGGTTCACAAGCCATCAATTTTGTGATTATAAAGATCTTGTATTATAAAAGCATGTATTTAAACAATTTTAATACTGCCTTTATCTACTTTTAAGATATGATAAAATTGACTTGGTTATTTTTTCCTTTAAAAATTTTGAACTGTCTGATCTCGAGAGCTAATAAGCAGGCTCGGGCCTGGTTAGTACTTGGATGGGAGACCACCTAGGAAGACGAGGGGTTGTAGGCATAAAAAATAAAAAAATAAGAAATTGTAAGCTGACAGGTCCTTGCAATCTGTGAGGTCAACCAAGGGTTGTCTCACCTAAAAATAATAAAAGTAAAACTAAAAAAAGTCTTAAAAATTAATAATCATCTATTTTTTCTATCTGTATAGAAAAGACAAAGTTCTGAGTGTTTATAATATTTATACGCTCTTAATGTTTTCTTCTCTGATGAGATTTCTGAATAAAAACAATTAAATTCAATTATATAATGCTAGACTATAAACAATTCAAAATTGCTTTTAGGTTAGTAAAATTATACTGATAAAATATATATATTAGAGATACTAGTTTGAAGTATGAGATAAATTCTATTAGGTGAAAGCTATAAATCAACTTATATTTTAGAAGCAATGAAGTCAAAAATTTTGAATATTGAGAAGTAGCCGAACACTATACAAGTGATACCTGTAGAAGACACATTATTAGAGAGATAGAGAGAGAGAGAGATCAAACCAAGAAAGGTTATGCAGCAGTTGAAGGAAAAAAAAGAAACAAGTAACAAGATGTGTGATTATGGAAAAAAAACCTACAGGAAATGTGACATATGTGTATTTTAAATGTTTATTTTAATGTATTCTGAAAGCATCTATATATTTTATAAAACTAATTACGTATACATCAAAGTATTTTTAAATGTATACGCAATAAACTGAGTATAGGGACTTTAGAGCAGGGCAGGGAGAAATAAAACTTTACATATACAGTTTGCTGTGCTATTTCAATATTTTATCTTAGTAAAGAATTATTTTGTGGGGAAAAATTTATAGAGTGGTATAAGACTTTATTTTAAAAGTAAAAAATAGTATGTATTTAATTTTTAAATATGAAATGTGATACTGTTAATATTAGCTCAATTTTTAAATAGCTCAGGACATACTAGCTCATCTGCATTCATGTACTATCTTTGATGAAAAACATAGGTTTGAAGCAACTTTAGATATAAAGATTAATTTAGAATATATTTGTAGCTACTGATTCAAAAACAGTTTTTAAGAACAAATTATATGTTAGCCTCTAATAACATTTTAGGGGGAACTCACTTTAAAAACTGACTGAACTATCAACACTTTCTCTTCCACTTTACTCAAGTAGATATCAGGGGTTATAATGATACTAATTAGGTCTCTTCTATCACAACCCAGTAACAGGTTACAGAATCTGGTTTCGTGTGCATTCAATCTGGTCATAGTTTTCATTTTGTTCTCGATTACCAATGATAGAAAGTATAGCTTGGTTCACCACTCATTCATGGCTTACTTCTATTGCCTAATCTCCCAAAGCACTGTGTGTGCTGGTGGGAAGTGGGCTACTTTGGTCACACATACACATATATGCTTCAATTTTTATCACAAGTTTCCTTTAAGAATGAATGAAATGCATACTTAGAAATGTGAATGTGACAAGTGTTTTTATGACCAGAAGTAAACTTTTGGAATCAAGGCTTTTCAATAACTAACCTTCAATAGTCACCTCAACTTCAGGGTCCTCACTTGTTTCTGAAGGGACATGTTGAGTAGAATCTTGAAAAAAATAAAATTCTAAAATGACATTCATTATAAAGCACTTTCTTTATGTTCCAACATTTTATTCATCTGATACTCCAAAAGCAGCTTACTATAAAATTTTACTGGCATCTTAATTCATCTCATATTTATTAAAATATCTGACCCTTTTAATTATAAATAGGGATAAGAAAAAACAAAAAGTAGAAAAACTCTAGAAAACTATTAGATAATACCAAGTTATCTGCAATAATGGACTAAAAAAATTTTGTATTTTTAGAAAATAAAATTATAATAAAGTCACAATTATTTTCCTTCTGTAACTAGAAAATGCTAGAATAAAAACAAAGATTTTCTTCCTTTTTTTCTTTCTTTTTTCTTTTTTTTTTTTTTTTTACTATTTCTTCTCTGCTTTCAGAAATCCTAGGAGTGGTTCATATTGTTAAATAAAACAATTTTCTGCAACGGGGCCTTCAGATCAAGACAATGACTATAGCAAATGCATACAGGACTATATTCCCTAACTTTATATGCAAGATACTTTTAAAAACTAAAATTTTATTAATATTTGTGTTACTACACAAAACAAATGTACATCAGAATGTTAGTGCTAGAAGTTCAGCTAGAAAGTATATTCATCAATTCTCTTTCATTTTGCAAAGGTTGAGAGATTAATTGATTTGCCAAAGATCATGTTCATTGGTTAGTAAAGGAATAAAGACCAGAACCCAGATTTGATTCAATTCTATTAACATTGCAATATGACAATTAAAATATCCTCGAAAACAAAGTACTTCAAAGCCTAATATCTAATGATAGAATTGTAAACTGTGAAATGAAGTAATTCATATTGCCTCATGAACCCTGTACCATATGTCTATATATAGGTATTTCATTGTTGTGAATACTACCTATCTAAAACAGAGAATTTTGTTACAGAGGAAATATCTAATTATCTTCACACAGTAAAACATTAAAAAAAAAATTTCATCCACACTATCTTCTATGAAAAGATGTAAAAAAGAAATGTAAAATATTGTTTAAAATGAGCATATCAATATTTCTGCAAGAAACATATTCCAGTTAGAATACCCTAATTCTAAAAATGAATTTGAAAAGATTAGCCAACATTCCAAGGACCTTAAGAAATTTCTTTACCCAAAAAGGGTAACAGATCAAATTAATAATTTTAAAAAATAAAAAAGCAAATCTAACAAAAAGTTACAAAACAGACTTCAATTTTACCCTAGAAAAATAAGGTACAACATGACCAGTTTATGAGAGAAATAAAATTCTAAAACAAGATACAGTTACCTTACCAGGCATTTTCTTTGGGAGCAAGCTAAAAAATTCTTTAGAAACTACATAAACCACTTAAATACAGGAAGCCATTCTACAGTTTAACAGTTTAACTCAAGATTTCAATAACTAAAAAAGCTATCCCACAGTTAAATATTCATTCAATCGTAAGAGCAAAAGAGGGTAGCTGCTAAATAGACAAAGCAGTTCATGGGGTGGTTGGAGGTATAAAAATAAGTAGAGAAGACATCTCTCCTTTATTAATCTTATGTAGAATACATTGCCTTACTTTTAAAAATGGCACCATTAAATAGTATGTTTAAAAATGAAACATGAACAGAGCCAGTAATAATTCTAAAATACTAAAGCCATTCTTTCTTTAAAAAATTTTAATATGGCACAAGATGACCAGTAAAAAGGGTGAGAACTTTGCATCAGGTAGAGTTTTACTTACCACTTAAGTTTTCATCCCCATATGCTTTATTATTCAGTACAGTAAAAGAGATATATTATATCTTAGGACTTAAGCATAATACAAATACAGCAAAATAAAAATCCCATTATTTCTAACCTTCTGCTGGTACTTCCATTTCTGTTCCTTCATTGCCCTCTGAAGAATGATGGCTTCCTAGAAGGAAAATAAACCTCATATAATAAATAAAAAAAAAAAATTACAGTGAAAGAAGAGAAACTAGGTAACAATGTAAATAATTTAAAACATATAACATAACATATGTAAATTGATTCTTTAACTCCTTAGCAGCTACTTCAAACACTGTGATCTAATTCAGAAAATATTTAACACTTCTCTATTTGAAAACACAAAAATTACCTTAAAATGTAAACATATAGAATGAACCTAAGTGGTTTTGGGGATTTAAAGTTAGTTACTGTAACTAAACATATAATTACTCATAGATGTTAGAATCTGAGAAAAAGAACGATTGTTTCAAAGTACCATGCTCATCTGTCAATGATGCACACACACAAACACAAATTAGAGCAAATTCTTTCTTTGCTCATAGACTCTATTAAGTCTAAATAAGCAAGTTCAGGTTTTGCCGTGAAATGTTTCCTGCTTTCCAGTTTTACTATGGTGGAAGCTATGGAAACTCAATCCCCATTATTTATTTAAAGTTGTACTTAAAAGAAATTTTAAGTTAAAATTTAAGATACTACCTTTAGTCTGAAAAGCAATTTAATTCAGGTAATATAATCTGCCTGCTTCTAAAAACTGGAACATAAAGCAATGTATCAGGTTAGGCAGTCACAAGGTAAACAGGCTCATCCTACTAGAGCAGAAGCTATACTCATAAATAGGAAATAAGCAATCTAAAACATTAGAGAGCCACTTAAAATTAAGTACCCAAACTGCCCCCAAATATTCATCATCTGACCTTAAATGTCTGAGCTACTGGAAAAGGTTGAGTAAGAATAAATCACAGGGGGAAGGGAGAAGCAAAATCAAGTCTATTTTGTCATACAATGAAAACTAATTTCAGAAACTGTACTAAATGTACAACACTCAGATACAGGTTTTAAATATATTTTATCTTTATTTTTAAAGATCATTAACTACAGTTAAAAAACTATCATTCAGTGTCTAGTATCTTTGAATTTAAAATGCAATACTAAGGTCAAATATTTTTGGTTTTCAATGTCTAGCATTATAACCAATTATCTTGGGATTCATTTCCACTTACTTCATATACTAAAAACTCACCTAAGCTCAAAATGCTAGGTAAATCTATAAATCTAGAGCACTGAATTATTCTTTAATTTTTTAGATATTCTTTCTCAGTACATAGACCCTTCCTTCCTCCTTTTAAATTTTAACATTCAAATTTATGGAGCATTAGGTTCTTTGACTCTAATGTCGAAGAAAACACAGGTGTGAAGTTAAAAGAATGAGAGATAATGGAGATGAAACCAGTACTTAAAACAGAAATATTGGGTAAAGAATAAGGACACTTAAGGTGGTTGTTCCACCTTCGTAATATTACGAGTGCATGTAAACTGTGATTCTATGACTTTTTTTTATATCTGAAATAAGCAATTACATTTACATTAAAAGTAAAGCTAAAGAAAATAAATCTTATGCACTCAAAGCCAGGATAGACAGAAGTAAAAGCCATCACAAACAGCCTATGATCACCAAGTAAGGGAGTGTTATACAAAAATTCCCCAAAAAGGTATTCAATTAATAAACTTAGGAAGGAATTTATAAGTGGTATTTTACAATCTTTCAAAAAGCTAAATATCAACATGACCTTATCAATATTTACATTACTAGCGATACAATAAACACCTTACTTCTGACTATTCTGATATAAGGTATAAATGTGTACTTTACCTTAAATATGAAAGTGTGTCATGTACCCATTTCGAGATTCATTACTAGATTCACAAAAGGGAAAATTGGTTTTGAAAAATTGTTGCTTGTGAAGTTCATTTCTGTTTTTTTTTTTAAAAAGGCCAATACATTTCTTTTTCCTTTTCCATTTAGAAAAGTAATAACAGATATAAAATACTAAAACACAGTCTGTCCAATACAAAGAAACATTAAATAAAAATAGCATGTGGGAAAATGGAAGTGAAAAAGTTATACCTTGCAAAGACTTCGAAAGGGGGAGTTTGTCATCAACATCATCAGTTTCAGAAGGGCCTGCTTTGGAATACAAAGATAATACTTCAAAAGTAATCCCAAAACTATTTTTTGGGTCACTTTAGTAAAGAAATTTGGGTGAAAGATATGGAGTGATACGGCCTTTTCGTGAACAAAAAAGGCAAAACAAAAAATGACTGAATATGAATGGTGTCAACTTACGGTCTCAATGAATGGAAAAAGGTGTGCTTAGATAAATTTGTATATAGAGAGTTAAAAGAAGTTTTAAAAATGACTAGACATATGGATTGAATGGAAATGTGATGTCTAAAATGGCGAATATGGGTTTTTTTAAACAGTAAAGGTTCATAACAGCGAGCTGCAACTTTTATGTCATACAGATTGTAAGTGCAGGGTTATCTTACAAGGTGTATTTGTTCCTTCCTTGACAAATATTTGCTTAACCTTTTGTTAAACTCTTGTCATACTGAAGAAAAATGCAGAATAAATTATTATACCTTTATTAGAATCTCCAAAATCATGTGATTAAAGTTTCAGTAAGCTTGAATCTCCATTGAAATAGAAACATGACAAACTAATAGTTAATTCTTAATCCCCCTTTCCTGAAAATCCATAAGAGCTTTTTAACAACATGGTTCTTTCAAATTATTAATATATAAAGTGTCTGGGTTAATTACACGTGTACTTCACAAAATGCTATAGAAATTATGGTAACATATTTGAGTGTATTATTCAAACATTTTAGTGATAAAAGATTTTAAAAAGAAAAGATGTATTTTCAATGGCTATGTAACATAAAATGTTCTTTCATGACTATGAATACAAACCACCAACTATCTCTGAATATTATTTGGAAAATAGCCTGAGACTTTTGGAAAGCTTGCTAATAAATGAGAATTTTCACAAAGCAGCACTGAAGTACACATTATAAAGGATACATCATAGAGAAAAATAATTTCATTGAAAATACAAAAATTGTTTGTATTTGGAATCTCAGCTAAGAGCAAGACACTGAATGAAAGAGACCTTAATTCAAATGCCGGATTTATTGCTTCCTAGTCATGTAATCCTGGGTAAAAATATACAGAAAAAAATTAAATAATAGCTAAGTAGCACATCTGACCTTCACACTCAAAATGCTACAGTCACTATGAAAATCAAACATTATCAAAGCTCATATCTGAGTATCACTATCATAGAGGAAGCCTGACACATGCAGAGATGTCCAAGCTGATTTGGGAATACCAAAAGTTTTGAGAAAAAACATAAACGTCCTTATGTAGAAGAATGAACAAATTGATCACATGATATAACTACCACAATGATAGTAAAAAGTCTACATGAGACAAAAGACATAAATCTTGAAAATTTATATTGAATGACTGACACACAAAAACATATAAAACATATAACAACATATATAGTATGACATCACTTGTGTCAAGATTAAAAACTGAGAAACTACTATACATGAAATGATGTGTATGGACATATATACAGATACTTCTGTGGGGATATATACACAGTAAAAGTATAAAATCATTATCAGAAAGGACAACTCTCAATTTTAAGAAAATGGTTAACAGGAAGAAGCGGGGAAAAAAGTGAGAATCTGAAAGACCTCAAAGAAGGTTGTAGATTACATATTTAACATGTTACATCATGTGGGAGTTAGGGGACAAAAAAATATTAAGATTCAGTAAACCTAGGCAGATGTACATTATGTATGCAGATTTTAAATATTTTATTTAAAAAATATTTTAGAAACACAATATAGCAATGCAAATAAATTAAGTACAGCCAACAATGCGTCTCACAAATTATGTTTTATAAATGAAGCCTGAAACAAGAGTACATGCTGAAAGATTCTATTTATATTAAATACAAAAACAAACAAAACTAATCTAGGTTGTTACAAGTCAGGACAAGGGTTACCACTGTACGGAGGTGGGGATGGTACCTGGAAAAGAGCCTAAGAGAAAGAAGCTTCTAGGATACTGACAACTAACAACAGACTTTCAGAATGCATAAAGCACAACACAACTGACAGAACTGAAAGGAGAAATAGATAAATCCATAAGATGTGGCTGAACATTTCAATACTCTTGTAATTGATAGAACAAGCAGACAAAAATAATAGTAAGTAAGGATATAGCAGACATGTACCACTCTACCTACCAAGTTTAACAAAGTTAAAATAACTGAAATTATACAAAGAATGTTATCTAAACATAATGAAAATAAAATGAAAATCAATAACAGAAAGTTATCTGTAAAGTCCACAAGTACATGAAAATTAAAACTACACACTGCTACATAAACCACAAAGAGGAAATCACGAGGGAAACTAGAAAATATTTTGAACTGAATGAAAAGAAATACAAATTAAAGATTATGGGGTACAGCTAAGCAAATGCCTAAGAGGGAAGTTTATGGCATTAAGTGCTTGTATTGGAAACAATCTCAAATCAGTGATTTAAGCTTCTATCTTAAGAAACATTTAAAAAATTAAAAATTAAAGCAAGCAGAAAAACAGAAACATTAAGAGCAAAGCACTGAACATAAATGCTAGATCTTTGAGGACAAAAAAAAATTTGAGAAAACTCTAGAGCTGGACCAATGGTTCTCTACTGGGAATGATATATCCCCCAAAGGATATGGCAATGTCTAGAGACAGTTCTGAGTGTCATAACTAGAAAGATACTACTGATATCTATTGGTTAGAGGTCATGGAGGCTACTAAACATTCCACAATGGACAGCATATATCAGATGCCCACAACAATAAATTGGTTGATCTAAATGTCAATATTGCCAAGCTTGACAAATCCTGAGCTAGACCAAACAAGAAAAAAAGGAGACACAAACTATAAAATTGGAATTGAGAAAGACATCATGATAGAACTTGCATTTTTTTAAAAAGGAAACTTATGATGAGTCGACAAATTCCTTAAAAGAATCCGCCAAATCAAGAACAGAACAGTCCTAAAACTATTAAAATAAATTTTAAAATTAAAAAATAAAATTAAAAAATCTCTTAAGAATATTCAATGATGTATAAAAAGAATTAAACTTTATAACCAACTAGTGTTTATTATCCCAGGAATACTTGGCAGGTTAACATTTGAAAATTAATGTCAATTACCATTTGAACAGACTAAACAAGAAAAACCATATAATTACCTCAACAGATGCAAAAAAAGACCTTTCACAAATTTTAATACCAGTTCATCACACAAACTGTTCACAAAATGAAACAAAGAAACTTTCTCAAACTGATTAAGGGCATCAACAAAAACCCACAGCTATCATACTGAAAGATTTCCTTCTTAACCTGTGAACAAGGTAAGGATGTCTGCTCTCACTACTTATTCAACATAACACTAGATGATCCCAGCCAGTGCAATTAACACAAGAAAAAAAATTTATTAAATTTATGGATGTTAGAAAATCCCAAAGATTTAAACAAAAAGTTGGTAGAATAAGTGAATTTTAATTAGGTTACAAGACATGAGAAGACAGCACATATAAATCTACTGAATGTAGTTCTATACATTAGCAATAAATAGCTGGAAAGCTGAAATGTAAAAGAATAGTACCATTTATGGTAACAAAAAACATTAACTTCTTGAGATATAAATCTTATAAAGTATATACAACAGCTGCATGCTGAAAACCAAATATTGATAAAAGAAATCAAGGTAGAACTGGATAGAATAGATAACACACAGAAACACAACATGCTCATGAATCAGAAGATTTAATATTAAGATATTCAACCCAAGCAATAGATTCAGCACAACCACCACTACTGATATTTTCTATACCAATCAACAAGCTGATTTTAAAAATTTTTATGAAACAAGATCTAAAATAGGCAAAATAATATTTAAAAAAAACTAATTCTGGAGGACTCTCACAATCTGATTTTAAGACTAACTATAGTACTCAAGACAATGAAATTTTGGCAAAACGACAAAGATCAATATAACAATATACTCAAGAAACTGACAGATATAAAGGTAATACAATGAAAAAAGAACAGTCTTTTCAACAGATGGTGTTGGGAAAACTAAATATGCATAAGTTTCAACTCACTATCTTGCACACTATATAAAACCTAGGTCTACATCAATCACTGATCTAACTGTAAAACTAAAAAATTTTTATGAAACAGAAAAAAAACTATGACACGAGGTCAGGTCAAGATTTCTTAGCTATGATGCTTAAGCACAATCCATATAAGAAAAAAGATCCATAAATTCGACTTCATTAAACTAAACTACTTGCAAATCACACACCATAAAGGACTTTTATTCAGAATATACAAAGAATTGTCAAGATGCAATTATTACAAAAAGTGTCCAAACTGCATGGACTGTATCTCTCAGCTTGCGAGATAAAAAACTAGCTCTCATCTTCTTCAACCAAACTTAGAAAATTATCACTTCAGGCAATCTTTCTCCTCTCTAAATTTATTTCCAACTCTTTAATACAAAGGAATCACCTTAAAATCAGTCACATTACCAATTTCAAAAGGGGGCAAAAAAACTTCTAATATCATGGCTGATAACAGCAATACTAAAAGACAACACCAAAGACAAACTTTTTTATTTTAAAAGTTAAACATAACCTGTATTAAAAATATTTTATTAAACAGTATTTATTAAATTTATTCACTTATGTTAGTAAGGTAGCAACACTGCTATGAAGTCTAAATATTTTCCAAAATATTAATGTATTCCTTAAAAATCCTCAGAATTATCTCAGGCTTGTAGCCATGCAGTTCCTAATGTCATAAGCAATGTTCAAAACTGACAGATAAAAGTCATGAAATTCACTATGAAACAGTTTAATATATGTATACAGATATGCGTATGATTACAAACCAAAATAAATTTATTCATCATATTTTTATAATGTTCCAGAACTGATAAAGGCTTATCTTTTTATAAAAATAAACCTATCAGGCAGATACATATTAAAACTAAAATGAGGTTATCATAAGGCACCTACTAAAGTAGCTAAAAAGAATAAGATTGACCATATAAGTGTTGACAAGGAAGTGGAACAACTAAAACTACTGTATTCTGCTGAAGAAAATATAAAATAGTACAAGTACTGTGGAAGACAGTTTGGCAGTTTCTTAAAAAGTTAAATACCTACCATACGTCCCAGCTATTCCATTTCTACGAATCTACTCAGAAGAAATGAAGGCATGGTTCCACACAAAAATTTACCCACAGAGGTTGACAGATTTATTATTAATAGCCTCAAACTACAAACAACCAAAAGATCCATCAACAGACAAATAGATAAATTGTGGTATAGCCATACAATGGAATAATACTAAGCAATAAAATGGAATTAGCTACTGATATATGCAATACTATGGATGAATTTCAAAACAATTATCTGAAATGAAGCAGGTCACAGCACCGACTCCAAGTAAATAATACATATTTTATGATGATTCCATTTATACAAATTTCTAAAAAAATGGAAACTAATCTAAAATGACAGAAAACAGATCAGCGGTGGGCAGTGAATGACCAAGGGACAAAAGGAAATTTGAAGGTTAAGGACATTTCATTACCTTGATTGCAATAAAGATGGTTTTATAGGCATATACAAAAAACTAATCAGATTTTATAATTTAAAAGTTTTAATGTACTTTATGCATGTATAAAAATTACTATTAAATATAGAAAACATTTTTCTAAACTAAAACCCATTGATGAAAAAAAGCAAATTGCATTGTGAAATTATAACCTAATTTCTTCATCAAGCAAAAAGATATGTGACAAAATAAAAAATAACTACAACTTATTAATGTCTCACTTTTTATATTTTTAAGATAATGACAATGTCTACAGTTATTGCTGCTGCACAAATGGAGCTATTAAAGATTCAGAAGACCTCTCATGCCTTGCAAATAACGTAAGAAACTAGAATTGAATTTGAAATTGTGCCACTTTTGCTTGTCCTCTTAGGAATATTAATGGCTATTTTATGTTTCCCCTGTAATTGTTTGAGTTTACTGTATTGTCCTATTTTTTAAATCTATTTTATTCTAGTGATAAATTATAAGTACACATGCCAAACAAAAAACAATCAACAAAAGTATTTAAAGAACCCAGGCAATTGATCAATTTTAATTTTAATCACTAATAACATTTGAAAAGAAAAACTGTATTAGATAATAATACCTTGAATGTTATATTGATAGTAATCAGGATCTTCTGATTCTTCCTTTACTGTCACAGCTGCCATTTCCAAGGAAATACCTGTAAAAGCAAATAAAATTATATGATTATATTTTAGGGCATTCAGTTAAATGGTACAGGGAAATTTCTTTTACCCCACTAATAATGCAGCATAATGTGTATATTTTTTAAAGACTATGAAATGACACAAGTATGCTAGGTAGCAGGGAGATAAAAACCACCAAAAAGCCAACCTAGACAAAGTTTTAACCACTGAGTAATATTCTGGAATTATTTGCTAATTTTCTTCTTTGACAAGTTCTTTCTTTGGAATTGAAAAAAATCAGTTAAACACTATATTCACTCACTATTAAAAATACTTTTATCAACCATTAAAAATCATTTGTAAACATCAATTTTAATGACTCAATATTCCAGAGTAAAGATGGCATAGTTTTTACCCATTTTAATGAGATATATTGGTTTTGTTCCTCCTAAAAAATTCCTTTGTTAACAAAGGTACAAAGCACACTTTTCTGCATAAACCTTGGCCCACAATTAGAATAGGTAATTTAAAGTGGACCTTTGTGGCTGGCTATAAAAAAGCACATGTTGTATAATTCCATATATAGGAAGTCAAAATAGGAAAATCTTTGTTATTAAAACACAATATCAATTATATCTCAATAAAGCAGAAGAAAACAAAATGCACATAACTCTGATTAAAAAATACTCCAGCAAGTGACTGATTCTGGGAGAAAAGTAATGAGATGGGAATAGGAGAGGGCCTTGCTTAGTACACAGAAACAGATGTGGAAAGGCAGCCAAAATGGGAAGACAAAGAAGAAGAAACCATATAAGAGAACAGAAAAGAGATCCAGGAATAATGGAATCAAGTAATCTACCAGACAGAGTTCAAAACGCTGGTTATAAAGATACTCGATGTATAGATATGAACTCAGTGAGAACTTTAATGAAAAAATAAAAAAACGTAAAATGGAAATGAAAATTATAAAAGAGAACCAGTCATAAATGAAGAATATACTACCTGAGATGAAGAGTTATGTTAGAGGTAATCAATAGAGTAAATGAAGAAGAGGATCGAACCGCTGGTATAGAGGATGAGGAAGCCAAGGACACCCAACCAGAAAGCAAGAAAAAAGTAACTAAGAATATAATAATAATTTAAGGAGCTTATGGGACAAAATTTAATGGTAAAAACCTTCATGTCATAGAGGTACCTATGAAGAAGAAGAGAGAGAACAAGAAGCTGAAAAGCTATTTGAAGAAATAACGATGAAAAATTTCCCTAACTTGGTGAAGGAAATAGACATCTAACACCACTAACCTCAGAGTCCCAAACAAGATGAACCTGAAGATGCCCATACTAAGACATATTATAATTAAAATGCCAAATGTTAAATACAAAGAGAATCTTAAAAGTAGGACAAGAAAAGAAGTCACCTATGAAGGAGCACCCATAAGACTGGTAGCTGATTTCTCAAAAGAAACTATGCCGGACAGAAGGCCTTGGCACAAAATAGTCTATGTGATGAAAACCCAGGATCTACAACCAAGAATACTTAATCCAGCAAAGCTTTAACTGAGAGTCAAAGGACAAATAAAAAGCTTCTCAGACAAAATTATGCTCAAGGAATTTATCAACACCAAGTCAGTGTTACTCAAAATGTTGTAGGGACTTGAAGAAGAAAAAACATGAAAAACAGGAATAAACAATGATAATAACTACATTCCTATCAACAAGTACCTCAAGTGGAAAAGAATTAAGTGCTCCAACCAAAAGACAGAATGGATGAATGGATAAGAAAACAAGTCCCCTACATATGCTGTCTATAAGAGACTCACTTCAGATTAAAAGACACACAGACTAAAAGGAAGGGGATAAAATAAGATATTGCTTTGAAGGACCTAGAGAGTATTGAGCTGAATGAAGTAAGTCATATAAAATACAAATGACACATGATTTCACTACATGTGGAACAAAATGAACAACAAAATGGAAACAAACACATTGATACAGAGAATATTTTGAGGGCTACTAGATGGGAGGGGGATGGGAAGGACAGTAAAAAAAGGACCAAGGAGTTAAGAAGTATAAATGGATAGTTACAAAATAGACATGGAGATATAAAGTGTAGCATAATGAAAACAGTTAACAATGTTAGAATAAATATGTAAGGAGGAAGGGGGGGTACTAGATTTAGTGGGGTGATCACTCATATAGATCTCTAATCACTATGCTGTACAATTGAAACTAATATATTATTGTATGCCAACTATAATTGGAAAAAACAAATTCACTGAATTGTACAATGTAAATATGAATAGCTAATTGTCTATTATATTTCAAAAAAAGCCAGGGAAAAAAGATACAAAGTATAAAGCAGAAAAAAAATCTCTTAAGATAGTGATGCATACTATTCTAGCCATACATAAAAATGGTTAAAGAAATCAATAAAAAGTTTTCTTGTTTCAGCATGTTTATTTTTGGATGCAAAATAGGCAGGATATGAATATATGAATAAAGGGGAGATATTTTGTAAAATGATTTTAGCACAATCGACTAAAAACTAAACAGAAAAATAAGATTTACTGTGGCATTAATAAAGAAAAAGGAAACACCTGAAAACCAGGGTAATAGATTCAAATACTTTTCCCCAGAAAGGACAATTCAACACTATCTTTCTTGCAGATCATCAAAAAACTAACAGATCTATAACATTCATAAAAGTTCTCATTGATTCACACACAGAATTGACGCAGCCCTTCCTCTTTCCCCAACAATTCATTCCAAATACCATTAGATGGTGCTGAGCAAGGTAGGTGCATCAGGGAGGTTCCATGGACTAGAGCAGGGTGGCAAAAAAACCATTTATATGAGAGGGCAGGGAAAACTGTGTGAAGGCTTTGGGAGACTGAGGGGGCAAGCATGAGTTGTTATAGACCAACAAGGAGTATCAGAATGTACGCAAAGTACGGAGGGTAGCACAGAGATATGGGCTGAACAACAGGACATGAGTTAAATGAAATCAATATACTGAGAATATTCAGTTGCCATGGTTCTGTGACAGGATAAAATTACACAGGGAAGGGAGGAAGAAAAAACCTTGGAGTGTTAACAGACTGATATAGGCATTAAAAAAATAAATGTAAATATATGTATGTATGTATGCATGCATATATATATTTATCTGTATGTAAACATCCACACACACAGAGATTATGTAGCTTTGTCTACTTAGAAGCAGAGCCATTCTAACCCCAATAAGCCCATCTAGCACCAAGATACTCAATACCACTCTCCTCAAAAAGGAACCAGGGCTTCTTGGTAGAATGGCTGATTCTAGAGCTGAATTAGGGAAAGATGAAACTTGACCACCCTGTTTTGCAAGAAAGTAAAAAATAAAAAGTTCTATAAAAACGATGGTGATATTTTTAATGACCCAAGGACCAGAAAAGGACCGAGAGGACAACCGGAAGTAGCTCCAACGGCCAAAGTAAGAACTATTGGCAAATCAAAATAATGATAAAAATGGATTGTGATGCACTGAATAAAACAAATAAATGGGTGTATCTCATATAAATGAACTGACTTTAATTCAAAGTTTGATCAGAAGTGGTACATATTTCCACTGTCTCAGAGAAACTCCCATGAATATATTTATTACAAAGGAAAAGTAAATTCATTGTGGAGAAGCCTAAAAAAACTAACCAATCCCATAAATAAGATATCATCAGTAAAGGCGTAAATGGAAATCAACTGACAACTGACAATATTAAAGCACACAAAACACATCTGACATTTTTGCAAAACACACACACACAAAAAAAATATATATAAATCTAATCATGAAGAAATATCACACTTTATTCAAAAGTGTCAAGGTCAAAGGAACGACAGAAACTACTGTAAAGAAGCCATTAATAAAAAAATTGGCAATTTTTTTGAAATTTTGCAAAGGGTTTGAGAATTAGATAAGAGTTATTTTCCTTATTTTTATGATCATATTGTTTGTATTATTGTCTGTATATTCTTGTTTATAAGAATTACCCTGAAGTAGTTAAAAGAATGATAGGGTATAATATTGGCAACTTTTTGTCAAATGGTACAGGAAAAAGTTCCTTACACTGTATGTGTAGGTTTTCGTTTTGCAGTAATTTTCAAAATGTAACAGTTTAAAGTAAAAATTTTATGTATTACACTATTCATCTCTGTGACATCTTGCTTTTCTCCAATACAGATACTTACTTATCAATAGATAACACTTATCTTACTATGTTTACCAGCAACAGGAATTCCACTAATGAAGCTGTATGTTAAATGCCACTTTTGCAAGGCGGCAATGGATCAAAGAACATGTGCATCTCAAAATGATAAAACACTGTCAAGGTATCATCCATAAGATAGCAACAACTTATACACACATTGAGAACTTCTAAATTTGCTATTTCTCCATACCTTTTACTGAGAGTGGGTATGGAGAGAATTTAATGTTTGCCAATCTACTGGGTGTAAAACTACCTTTCTTGGAATTTTTACCTCCATTTCTTTAACTAGACTAAGCATTTTCTCTTGTTTCTTGAATATATATCTGGTCATTTATATTTTGGATTAGCTCTTCGTAACTCAGACAAAACAACTCTTCGTCATTTGTCTTACAGATATTCCCTGTCTTACACACCCTTTGACACATTTTGGCTGATTTTGCCACATTAAATTTTTAGATTTTTTCCTAGTCAAATTTATTGCTTAGAAAGCATTCAAAGGATTATTAACATTTTTCATGTCCTTTTAATCTAAACTTTCATTACATCTGGAATTTTTAACACTTCTTAAAGTAAAAATCAGACTATAACTGCTTTGTTCTCAGTAGTAGTCTCGTTGACTCTCCTGTAAAAGTTGCTGGCGCCCTTGATTTTCTAATTACTTACACCTCACATGTGTACTGGTGGTTTGTACATCTAGACCACTGGTAAGAAACAGGTATAAATGTGTTACTTTGTCTTATGAGGAGTGATTCTAGTAGTTCACTAGGTTGGCATTTACAATTATATGTAATATTCCAACCAATCATATTAAGTATTTCTGCTGCCTTTTCATCATCTATCCAGATTTTTTTTTAAGCGTCTACAGCACCTGGGCGGTCTCCCATCCAAGTACTAACCAGGCCCGACACTATTTAGCTTCCAAGATCAGACAAGATCGAGCACATTCAGGGTGGCATGGCTGTAGCATCTATCCAGGTATTATTTCTCATTAGTTCAATAATATAAGAAAGTAAATTAAGAGATTTTCTAATAAAATCATCCCTGTATTCCTAAATCTAAAATTCACTGCATAAGACAAATTTTTAACTAATTTGAGAGCACAGTAAAAGACCCACAATGATAGGCTCTGCAACAGAATTCAGATGTAACAATTATCAACTCGCTCCCAACCTCTGCAAGAGGTTAAACTAGAGATGTCATTATTGTACAATGATATGAACCTGCATTTAATGCAATTGAAATTTTAAGACCCCACTTACAGCCTCAGGTTATTAAGTTTACACATTTCTTTACTATGAAAATACTGTAAATACCCATTTTTCTTTGCCAATCACTAAGGCTAACTATAAAATATATTCCTAGTAATAATTCAATGACCTTTTAAAACTATATATTATTTTTAAAAGATGAAGTTGCTTTCATTCTGTTATCATTCAACCAGAATAACAATTATAACAATAAAAATTGTAATCAAGTCAGGAAGAGCTGTGTGCTTTAAATAAGCAAAAATTCTTGTGTCCTAAAAATAAAACATGGCAAGAAAGCAAACATTAAGTAAAATTTTCAAGATCACACTTAGATCTCAAATAACTTGAACAGTAAAAATCATTTATAGTAAAAGTGTGGGGGGGAAAGGAACTGAAAGTAGTAAAATAATGATATCTTCATTTTCCATATGTTAAATCAAACCTTAAAACTACATGAAATACAGTAAGGTACTGGCATAGAAATAGGCATTAGAGTTCAGGGGAAGAGAAATCAAAGTGCAGAAGTAAACTTGGTCAAGTGACTTCTGACAAAGGTGCTTAAGACAATCCAATGGAGAAAAGATATCTTTTCAACAAATGATGCTGGAACAGTATATCCACATGCAAAATGATTAATTAGACCCTTACTTCACAACATGCACAAAACTGACTCAAAATAGATCTCAGACCTAACCAATAAAGCTAAAACTATAAAACTCAAGAAGAAAATGTAAGTATAAAAACCTTGATGACCTTAGGTAGGCAGTTTGTCTAATTTAACACTAAAAGCACAAACAAGGGGAAAAAACTGGAAAATTAGACTACATCAAAATTAACTTTTTTATTCAACATAAACCATTAAGAAAATGAAAAACATGCCCTAGAGTGAAAATTATATTTACAAAACCTTATTTCTGATAAAAAAAGACTTGCACCCAGAATATATAAAGAACTCATATAACTCAAAAAAAAAGAAAGAAAATAAACAACCCAATTAAAAAAGGAGAAAAAGATTTAAATAGCCATTTCATCAAAGATGATATACGGCTAATGAGCATGCAAAAAGATGTTCAACATTATTAGAAAAATGCAATTAAAATCATAATTATATGACACTTTGGAAAAGGCAAAATGGAGACAGTAAAAATATCAGTGATGGCCAAGTACTGGGAAAATGAATAAGCAGAGCACAGAAAATTTTTAGGAACATGAACTATAAAAGATACTGTAATAGTGGATACAGGTCATTATGCATTTGTCAAAATCCACAGAATATACACGACTGACCCTAAACTATGGAATTTGGGTGATCATGTGTCAAGGTAGATTTATCAATTTGACTAAATGTACCCTCTGATGTAGGATGTTAATAGCATGGGAGGCTGTGCATGTGTGGGGACAGAAGGTATATGGAACGGTCTGTAATTTCTGTCCAATTTTTCTGTGACTAAAACTGCTCTAAAAATAGAAAATCTATTTAAAAGCAAAAGGGAACAAACAACCACCCATGAGGATAGCTATAATCAAAATAGACAATAACAAGTGCTGGCCCAGATATGAAGAAACTGAAACTCTCATACATTGCTGCTAAGAAAGTAAAATGGTGTAACCACTTGGGAAAACAGTTTATCAGTAACTCAAAAGTTAAGCATAGAGTTTCCATAGAACCAGCAATTCACTCCTAGGTTACCTATTCAAGAGAAATGAAGACACAATTCTACACAAAGACACATATGTGGTTGTTCACAGCAGTGGTATTCAAAACAACCAAAAAGTAGAAACAACTTATATGTCTATCAGTAAATAGACTGGTAATATATCTGTACAGTGGACTAACATTCAGGTATGAACTACTTAAATACGCTTCACTTTTTTGAAGATGGGCCTCAAAACATGCAGAGTAAAAGAAGCAAAATGCAAATCATGTTGTTATTATTCTTCTTATTATGCCTATGAAACCTGTATTAGTGGGGTGGAGGGGACTGACTGCAAATGGAACCAAGCTTCTATTTGGAGTGACAGAAATGTTCTAAAATCAAATTATGGTAACAACTGTAAAGCTCTGTATATTTACTTAAAATATTGAATCATATACTTAAGACAGGTAAAATTCTGTGGCACATAAATTATATATCAATAAAGCTATCCAAAAAAATCTGTATGAAATATCAGTATAAACATAACATTTAAAAATAAGGAATTAAATAGCGTAAAATGTTTAGAGCTAAAAACAGTTTCCTTGGAGAATAGAAAAAGGGAGTGCAAAGGGAAAAGGAGAGTAAGAAGGTACTATACCGATTTTTTTAAAAAGCGCTATAGAATTAGCTGACATTTTATACTATTCCTGTGCAACTGGAAAAAATTATTAATAAACTTTATCACAAATGTGTAATTAGCAACAAACTTCCAGCTACCATTTATCAAGCAAATTATCATTTTGGGTTTTGTATAATAAGATAGCATTAACAAATAATATCACTATTGGAATGAATTTGTCATTTTCTCATCAAAACAAAAGGATAAGTAATGAATCAGAATACAACCTTCTAAATTGAGAAAAGGCTCCCTTAATTTTCATAATTGATTCTAAAAGCACTGGTACATACCAGAATCTTCTGTGGGTTCAGTTTTCACTTTGATGGGGCCACAACTGAAAGGAAAAGGGAACACTGATAAAGCTACACATTAGTGAGGGCCGCTCACACAGTATTCACATGCACTGGTTCATCATAAAATCACTCACTTGACCAAGCTGAATGCATAACTAACTTAAGTTTAAAATTTACATTCTTATTTCTTGTATAAATATGACTTGTCAACTGAATTTAGTACTTTAATTCCAATTTAAACTTTTTTAGAAGAAAAGTATAACAAAATATTAGTATAGCATATTAACTTTCAAATTCCACTTTACTGTAAGGCCTTCCTATCCACAATGTGATCATTAGACAATCATATCAGCTTTACCCAGGAACAACTACCATAGAGAACTAGGCCAAAAACTGCATTTTCACAGGATCCCCAAACAATTCAACTGCATATTAAACTTCAAAATGTGCAATATAGGTCTTTTAAATATTCTAACACCTCAATAATCAAAAACTTAAACTTGGTGAAGTGTGGGAGTTTATTAGTACTAATAAAATGTTTTACCTTCCGCCTGAAGATAGCATTGACCTTTCAGCATCTGTTACCATCACACGAGCACCTATGTACAAAAAATAATTAGGTTTAGGTTCTTCCAATACTTCAAATATGACTAATATTCTCTAAGGTCCTAAATATAGAATGAACTGAGAAAGGGGGACTTCATAGCTCTGGGTCACACTAGAATGAGTACTGCATTAGTTATAAAAGTATCCTTTGTTCTCCCTTATAAAATAACTAGAGATGACAATCATCTAACAATTTTCAGCCCCATATACATCCTCCCTTTAATGAAAAGGCTCTTATTTTTATCAGCGAAGCAAATACAACAATATACTATTACCCTGGTAATGTAAACTAAGACTCTACTGATGTATAAATGATGATAAAGATTTATATTAAGAGCAGATCTGGCTCTGACAAATGAGAAAACAATGACTGCTAACAGGTACAAACTTTCTTTTTAGAGTGATGAAAATGTTCTGTAATTAGCCGCAATAGTACATCTTGTACATATACTAAAACTCACTGAATTGTACAATGTAACATTGTAAATTTTGTTTGAAAAAAATAAAGAATGAAAAAAAAGAAAAAGACTGACTCCACCAATGCTGATGAAGATACAGAACAATTCTCACACTGCTAGTGGGAACAGAAGTCATGTAAAAAACTATTTGCCAGTTTCTTAAACAGTTGAATATGTAACTACCATATGATCTAACCATTCCAACTTTACCAAAGAGAAATGTGAATATATGTCCACATGAAGACTTGCACTCAAATATTCATAGTCCTTTCTTTACAGCAGCCAAGGAACAGATACCCAAATTTTCATGGGCAAAATGAGTAAACAAATTGTAGTGTATCTATACAATGGACTACTACTCAGTAATAAAAAAAAAAATAGGAACTACTGAAACATGAAACAACATGGGTAAGTATCAAAATAAGTCAAATATAAAAAAAGAATATATACTATATGACTCCATTTATATTAAAAAATCTAGAAGATGCAAACAAATCTATAGTGACAGCAAGATTAGTGGTTGCCTGAGGACAAGGGCTTAGAAGGAGCAAAGGAAAGAATTAACTAAGGGGTATAAAAATTTGGGAGTGAAATGTGTGTTCACTATCTTGATTGTAGTGGTTTTTCTCAGTGTCTACATGTGTCAAAACTTACCAAATTGTACATTTAAAATATGAATAGTTTATTGTATATAAATTATATCTCAACAGAGCTGTTAATTTTAAAAACTGGAAAATAAAATCCTATTACAATCACAATATTTCAATTACTTTGAGAATTGGTGTGGCAAAAAACTGAGTAATACAAATCTACCCACTTGGACCACTCATTAACAAACACCCTATAGAAATAGTCATTAATTAACATCAGGCCCCAATGTTTCAAAACAAGTTTCTAGAATAAAACATTTCACAAAATACAAAAGACAGAGTAATACAAACCTAGAAAACTTCAGGGGAAAAATTAGTGATCATGATAAAGTCTAAATTTTTATTTAAACATCACAAAGCAATCTTTTCAAGGACATATCTAAATCACCAACAGCTAACATCATAACTTAGGTGAATGCCTAAATGCCTTCCAGCTAATATAGAGAACAAGGCGATGTCTTCCAGCCTTACTTCTGTTCGATACTGTATTGGATGTTATAGCCCAAGCAACAGGATTAAGAAATAAAAATCAATCATTGCAAAGAGGTAAACTGTCTTGATTCACACACAATATTATTCACTATGCAGAAGGCCCAGAAATAAACAGTCAAGGTCAACCATCTTTTACAAAGATGCCAAAGCAACTCCAGAGGAAAGGATAGTCTTTTCAACAACTTGTGCTGGCACAATCGAAAGATGAATTTATACCCTTACCATGTACCATAAACAAAAATTAACTCAAATTTGATTGTAGATCTAAATGTATGAACTAAATCTAAAAAATTATAGAAAATATAACAAGTCTTCATGACCTTGGGTTAGGCAACAGTTTCTTAAATAATGACATTAAAAGCACAGTGATAAAGAATAAATTGGATTCATAAGAAATAAAAATGTTTGTTCCTCAAAGGACATTATCAAGCAAGTAAAAAGACAACTTGTAGAACTGGAAAATATATATATAGCAAGACTGTATGAAAAACTCTTACAACTCAATAATAAAAATACAAATAACTCAATTAAAACATGGGGAAATATCTGCATACATATTTCTCCAAAGAATATAAATAGCCAATACGCACATGAAAAGATATTCAACATTAGTAATTAGGTACACATAAATCAAAACCACAATGAGATACCACGTCACACCCATTAGGATGGTAAAAATCAAATCAAAAAGACAATTAACAAATGCTGACAGGGATGTGGAAGAACTTGAACCCTAAAATGATATTAGTAGAAATATAAAATAGTGCAGCCACTTTGGAATATAGTTGGCAATTTCTTAGTTAAATGTAAAATTACCCTATGAAACAGCAATTCCACTCCTAGGGATATATATCTAACAGAAATTAAAGTATTATGTCCAAATAAAAACTTATTTAATTATGCTTATAGTAGGAGTATTAACACTATTTAAGTGGAAATAATCTAAATGTCTATCAACTGATGAATGGATAGATGGGTGGTATATTTATATAATGGAATACTTACCATTCAGCAATAAAAAGGAAAAAACTATCTATATACTCAACAACATGGATGAACCTCAATTAAATTATGCTGAGTGAAAAAAGTTAATTTCAAAAGGATACATACTATCTACTTCATTTATATAACATGCATGCATTAACAGATGGGTATAATGAAAATATTCTAAAATTAGACCGTGGCAATGGTTATAAAACTTTTTTTAAGTTTTTTAATTGTACAGCTACCAAAAACCACTGAATTATATACTTAAAACGGGAGAATTCTATGGCATGTCATAGAATTATATGACAATTATACCTCAATAAAGCTTCTAAAAAATGAATCTTTGCATCATGGAGGAGACAAAACAAAGGTTATTTAACAGAAAACAAAATGTTTGGGTGTGTCTATTATTGTCCTTGCATCATTATGTTGGTTATGTTGCCAATGATAATGGTTATTTACTTTCAAAATCTCAAATAAACATGGCTCCAAAGGGTATGTCTTCTAAACATCACTGTTCCCTTCAAATGAAATGGCTGAATTTCCCCAAAAAAGTCCTGTTGAAATCCTCCTCATTCTTCAAAGGGCCCATCTTAATGCCCTATTTGTCATGAAAGCCTTCCTTGGCTATAAAAGATTCCTTCCTCCAACGTCTTCTCTAACCATAGTGCTTTCTCTAACCATTCCTGCAGAAGTTATGCTCTTGCTGTGGTGACTTCATGGACTTTTTATCTCTTCCATTAGATCTACCAGCACTTCAAAGCTTTAAAATCTGTACAGTTATATATACCCTTTCCATCCAATCTTGTGCCCAATAAAATTCCATGCTTGTTCAATGAACATTAAATCATAGTCATAATTCTGGGAAATGAGAGCAAATATAGAATATGACCTTATCTACTACAAACATAAAACCTTGAATATATCATAAAGCAAGTAGCAGAACTAAAAACAAAAAACAAATCTCTACTTTTTCAGCTCAATGACTTTTCATTGGTTTATATGAACATCCTAATACCCCACTCCAAAATGTCTTATTCATATCCCAAAGAAAACATTAAAATATATTAAATTTGGCAAAATAGGTTTAGGAAGCCATCTGACTATTATATAAGCAAAGCAATCACTTACCTAGGTGCTTCTTTGGCTCCAGGAAAGGTCTACATTAAAACAAAATGAAAAAAAAACTATACATAAATATACAAAACAAAATTACTATAAGGCATAAATTTAAATGAGTTCTACAGTAAGCATGAATTTTTAAAGCATATTAAAATACACTGAATATTCAATTTGATAAGAATAAACTGTTGATGGTCAAGGAAGAAAGTACTTCACCTCTTAATGATAAATGAAATCCCTGCTTTGTTCTCCAAAATCCATTTCAGAGTTGCAAGATCATAGTTCTCGGGGTGTTTAAAGGCAACTCCTTCTGGAAGTCCCTGCACTACCACAGCAGACTGATCTCGTAGCATCTTCTCATACGGAACAGGCACCACTGTTGATTTGCCTAAAGCTTTCCCTGGGGGGTGAGGAACAAGGGGTGAGGTAAGGAGGAAGAAGGATAAACATCATTAAATGCTAAGATCAAAAACTAAACCATCATTAGTTTATCATGGCTTAATAAATGGTATGTTTTCTTCTAATAGCTGATTTCAAAACTACTTTGAAATACTATAAGGCCCTAACTCCTATGTTCGCAAAAGAACTATACTGCAACAAATCCAAAGGGTCAAAATGAAAAGTATGAAAGATATTTATATAAAATAAAACATACACAAAAGGAAAAATGGCTGATTTCTTGCACTATTCTTCTTCTTCATGATGGTCTTACCCTGGTATAACACAATCTTTTCATATATAATTCAGCCTCAGAACATGGAAGCCTGACAAATCCAACTGTTATTATAAAATAGCAGACAATTTTTCGTTAATATTCTCATTGAAAACTTATTAGATGAACACAGACTACATTCACAAATGACTGTAGCCTGTCAGGCTGTTGGTGTGTACCAGGCAGTGAGTGAGCCCAGATACTAGAAACCCCATTCACTAGAGTTAAATTTTACCTACAACCTCACAATGTAACCTCTATCTTCCCCCTCTGTTTACACATAACTGGATTAACAAAAGGTGGTTTTTAGGAGAACTGGCACGCATGTCAAAAATAAATGAACTCTCTTTGGGTGATTCTGATATGTGATGTAGGCCCTCTGGTGGGGAATACTGATAGTAAAGGATTATACACATGTGAAGGAAAATATTATATGGGAAATCTCTGTACCCTCCTTTTAAATTTGCTGTGAAATCTAAAACTACTCTAAAAAAGAAAACAGTTCTAATAGCTATATTAGTTTCTGGGTTCCTTCAAGCTGGAAATGGAAAGTACGGTTTTTCCTAATGTTAACCCAATTATTTGGAAATTAATCTATTCAATCTGTGAAAGTGTATTATATTACATTAAATTTACCTTTTAGAAAACTCAATTATATTATGTACCTTTTAAAAAATTCCAGTGTATAACCTACCATAGCAAAAGCAGAAATAGTCTTCAACTGTTTTTCTGAGTGTTTCAATCTCTACAGCATCTACACTCATCCGATTTGCCTGGGTTGTAGATTTCATTTTATGCATCTCTGCAGCCTTTTCTTCTTCTTCAACACCTGTAAAATAATTATTGCTATAAAAGACCTGTATCCATTATCTTAATATCTGGCTTTCATGTAAGAATATTTTAACATTTATGATGTATTATATAAAAACAGAAAGGATAAGGAAAAAATGTAATTTTAAAAATAAAAACCTAAAAGACTTGAGTGAAAATACAAAGAAAGAATCATCTCTGAAATAAGTGTAACTATAACTAAAAATCCTACAAATTAGCTACTAGTGTTTTTAAAAAGAAAATTACCATACCAGTAATTTATCAGCTACAAACAAATATGGGAAGATTATTGCTACAAAAAATGTTCTAAACTTGCAAAGTCCAACACAATAACAACTAGACACCTGTGGCTACTGAGTACTAGAAATATGACAGTCCAAATTAAGAGGTATTGTAAATTTACAATATACACTGGATTTTGAAGACTCGATACCAAAAAAGTATGCAAAATACCCATACCCCATTAATAATTTTTTATGTTGATTATATGTTGAATATTTTAGATGTATCAGGTTAAAATACAACCACTAAAAGGAATTTCATTTTTCTCCTTACTTTTTATCAATGTAATAACCAGAAATTTTTAGACTATATGAGTGATTAAAGTATTACTTTTATCGAATATTGCTTTTCTAAACTCTAAAAAAAGCTTAGAATTCTTCCCAAAATTTTCTAAAATTGATTTACAAACCTATTAATTAGGCTTCAGAAGACCACTATCGATGTGACCTATCTGCGAAATAATTTATAGAAATATTAGGTACTTAGGAATTCTATCCAAAGGTTATTCTCCAAGGCATCAAATTATTGATAACAACAACAAAAAAGTATGAATAGTAATAGGCAGGGGCTACAATATGAAACTGAGGACAGTTGCCCTAATGTTTAGTTCTAAACCACTGGAGAACCAACTAAGCAAGGCAGTATAGAAAAGATGAATATAAACACAGCTGCCAGTGGGATTACAGTATTCATGGGACAGATGGCAGCTGAGATAAAACATAATCAAAGCAACATTATTAGTATAAACTTAAATATAAACATAATCAAAGCCTTAAAAATTCTCAAAATAATAAAAAATAAGAAAAATATTTAAAAACAGAATACTGCCATAAATTTAAAAGATCACATCTGGTGGGGAGTAAGGCATATAATGCAGAGAAAACGATACATTTTTTAAAAAGGACTAAAAATACAATTGAGAACTGAAGTTAATGAATTAAGAAACCTACTTTTATTTACTCATGATCTGCTTGATTTATCGTGAACTGGATCTAACTTGATAACAGAAATTTAAGTCTGGATCTTAAAAGACACATATATTAAATGGCTATAGATTTACCCTTTTCTGTTCTTTTTCCATGTTTAAGAAAATGCTGTTATCAGAGTTAATATAAAAACGTAAGGGTAATGTTAGATTAAATACAGATATAAAATTGTCATACTGTGAAGGGTCATAGCATTAACACACTACAATAGATTGGAGGACCACAAAACCTGCTGAGGACTCTTGACAAGTTGATTCTACTGAGGGAGTCAGGGAGACCTGTTTAACTTTGCATCATGCTTACAAAAATGTAATGCACAGAAAGAGACTTGTTTTCAACATACCTAATATCTACCGAGAAAAGAAATGTTTATCTGGATAAGAACTTTTAATCGATCCAGAATTTTTCTATAATGTGTTTCACTGATCCAGAGTAATGCCAAGCAAGGAGCAGAGTACAATAAACATTTACCATTTTCTTAAACTCTTCAGTATTTACCTTCATATATATATTACCACGTGATTCAATTTGAGCATCTTAACCCATTTCCCGTTCGCTCCAAAAATACTCAGCAGCAGCAGCAATGCTTACAGCTGCAACATTTGCCCTGACATTACAGTCCTATCCTTACCCCCAAAAGTTTGCTACAAAATATTTCACTTTTATTATTATTTTCGCATCACTCTAGTACATTAATAGAGTCTTTGGAAACAAATGACATCATTCTATTTATAGCATTCTGTTTTTAATAGTGGAATATAAAGTAACTATTGATTGCTGATAATGTCAAATCCTAGAAAACCTAACACTCCTATGCGTAATGTTAAATTAAGGCTGGCAGTGAGCTGCACTTTTTTCTTTCTAAGTGCAAAAAGGGTTAAAATGTCTCCATGAACATTTCAGAAAGTATTTTTTTAATATAAATCTCATTTTGCTTTAGAATAAAATAAGACATGTTATACATAAATGTTTAAGTTTAGTTTTGTTTATGAAATACAAAAGATAAAAATACAATACTTAAAGTATTTCACAAAATCTTTCTGAAAATACAATACTTACAGTATTTCACAAAATCTTTCTGAAAATCCTTTCTAGTGTTGACAAAAGCCCGTCCTCTCTCAGTTCCAACAACAAACACATCTGTTTCATACACTGCAATGCAGGCCACTTCTGCCTTGGACTTGGCCAGTTCTTTACACTAAAATAAAACAGCAAACCTTATTAAACACAGATGTAATTTAAAAGCACTGTTTCTGCTGGAAGGAGAGAAAACCTTATCACTTACACTGTCTTAATACATAAACTGGAAATGGATAAAGTTTCTAGTGTCTGGCCTTATCATATATTTAAAAAAAAAAAGAGTCCTAATTACCTCTCTTTCTACATAGATTTTAACCCTGATTTTAAACAGAAAACACAGAATCTGTAAGGAAAAAAGGAGAGATCCCTGTAATTTGTTATTGTTCAAGTAACAGACTCAGATTTGTACACAGGCTTATGGGATAGTACTCTCAATGAAAACACCTGTGAGGTGTGAGAGGAACAGGATTCGGCAGAGGGAGAATTAAATGGTACAGTTTGAGAGAGCTGAAAGTTGATGCACCTGCATCAGAACTCCGGCACTTGAATGGCCCTCCCCAAGGAAGGGGAGAGACCTTGTAGGAGTGCCTCTAACACACACAGCGGGTGGGGAAATTAGTGCCATCAGTCTTAAAGAGGAGTCTGAAAGACATAGTACAACATTCACTACAATATCACCTCCAGAATTATCTCCATATGTATACATAATAAGAATCACATTTACATGAGTATACTCTTATTAAGTATGACTTTTACTTAGTATATCCCTATGAGATTAAATATTCTTTAAAATCTTCAAAGTATATAACATTCCACCTCATGGATATACAATAATTCCTTTCATTACTGAAAATGTTAGAAGTGATTCCAATTTTCACTCCTAAAATTAACACTGAAATAATGATCTGGGAACAAAATATTTATGTGTATCTTGAATGACTTTCTCAGAATAGAGTCAGAGATATGAAACAATAGAGTCAAAGAGTTTTGACTAGGAATGTAAATACTTTTAAGGTTCTCAAAACCTACTGCAAATTGCTTTCTAATGAAGGCTCTATCACACCCCCATCTGCACTTATAGAAGAGCTAACTCATAATATACTAACAAATGTTACAGTGCTACTTTTCCAGAAACATTTTAAAAGGGTGCCTAGTACAGTCAATAATCCATTGATGTATTAAAATGAAAGAGTATTGTACCTTAGATGTTTTTCTATAAATTAGCATATCCTTTGGTTATTTTTCTATTATGTTAGTAATATATAAAAATACCTCACTGATTTTTGGCATAGAAAAGATGCTTATGCAATTAAATACACAATTACAATTTTCCTCTGACTTTTTAGTTTGTCTTAATATAACTACTGTTTTAGAACTTCTTAGAATTTAACTTGGCACAAGATAAAGATTTGAATTTTTTTGGCCAAATAGCCTATGTTCTCACAGTATCATTTGTCGAAAACTACAGCTCTCCTCCATTTGTTTTTGATTTGTACAATAACCATCCTCTAATTTCTTAAATAAAAATGACTTGCATAATATTGCTTTAAAACGTTATCTTGAATAAATAATGTTATACCTACTGCAATGATCAGAAATCTTCAATAAAAGATTCATATCAACAGAGTAGGATTTAATCTCTAAATTATTCTAACAGGATAGCCACAAATTTTAGCTGGTTTTATGATCACAAAGCAGAAATAAGTGACATTCAGAAAATAATAAATAGCCACTAACCATTTTAAATCTCTTTCCTTCCAAAGATAATTTTTTTTAAATTCTTAAATAGTAAAAAAAAAAGAAAGAAAAAAGAAAAAGAATTGCCTTAATGAGAAAACAAAAGAATCTACAAATTATGTCATACTGAGACCTATGAGGTAAACAGTATCTAATACCAGTCAAAACTTAGAAAATACATAGCTTCTTCCTACTTAGAATTTCAATGTGTCAAAAAATACCTAAGTCTGATGCTTTTTAAATTTATGAAATCAAATACTAGAATTCCAGATACAGATCCATAAAAACCTCAGCAAACTGTATTACTACCACCAAAGAATTACAAAAAAAAAAAAAAACAGTAAAATACTTAATATTTTACTATAATTTGCTATGTATGATACAGATATTTTAAAAATAAAGAGCTAACACACTACATATTTAGTAAAAGGTGGCAGAGTAAGGACAACTGTGAATGCATAGCACAATAAAATAAAGAATAGATATGAAATTGTGAATATGCTCTCATGGCTCATAATTCTAGTAATGTTCTTTATACAGATACAATGAAACACTAGCACTACACCATGTAAGATACTAAACTTATTCTGAGAAACTTCAACTATTCAAAGTTAATGCTTACAAAACATTAACAAGGGATTGCCTAAGATATTGGTTGGTAAAGGTTGAAATTAAATATAAAATATTAAGCATTAAAATAAGAATATTCTGAAACATGGTAATAAAATTTGATTTAAAGGCTTAAACCCATAACTATTATTCAAGCAAAAAAAAATATTAATAAACAAAAAAAACATGTTTTAATAAAAAAATTCAAGCTCATCCACAAGCCCAATCTCATCCAAACATGGAAAGTTTTATACAACTGTAAAGCCATCTCACCATGGACTCAAGAGCAGACATGAGGAATGTCACCACCATCCTGCTCTCTGAAGACTCCTCATCTTCTACTGGCAGGGTAGACATTGCTACTTGGGCCATGATCCCTGTACAAAAACATTAAGAAGAAAATGAGTGGCAGAGATCCACAGTGTCCTACTAAATAAAATGTAATAGAGGTGAGGGTCCTCCAAAGACTGCCTAATTTAGTTTTCCTGCATAAGAAAAAAATAAAGCTCAGAAACCAAGTATTATTTGCCCAAAACTCCTATCTTATAAGATAGACAGACCATCTAGTTCCTAACTTTCCATCTAATTTGGTCAGCATCACCCCCAGAGTAAATTCCAATGTCACCCAGAACCAGTTAAAATTCCTCCCAAGTGAGGGGAGGAGGTAATACACCTCACAATCCAGCAAGAGTTTATCATAATTCAAAACAGATGCAAAGTTCCCTTTCTCTCATACACACAGTGATTATAGAAAAGAGAATGAAACGCAGACTGAGGCTGGGTGAAGAGAATTTCTTCTTTCTTACTGAAAAGGAAGTTTGCAGGACAAGTGCCATCTAAGATTCCTTTATAATACAGTATATTGTTCTTTTTAAAAAACAATTTCTAATACTTTGGTATCAATAAAAAACCTCAGCTGAATTTCACACACCTAAAAATACAACAGATAAACAGTAAATAACTAAGTGTTGGCAAAGATGTGGAAAAACTGGAACCCTGTGCATTGCTGTTAGAAATGTAAAATGGTGCATCCACTGCAGAAACAATTTGGCAGTTCCTAAAAAAATTAAACAGAATTACCATGATACAGCAATCCCACTTCTGAGTGTATACCCAAGAACTGAAAGCAGGGACTTCAACAGATATTTGTACACCCATGTTAATAGCAGCATTATTCACAATAGCCAAAAGGTGGAAACCACCCAAATGTCCATTGTCAGATGAATGAACAAACCAAATGTGATATATACACACTATATAATTGAGCCTTACCAAGGAATAAGGAATGAGTTCTGATCATGCTATAACACAGATGAACTTTGAAAATATTATTCTAAGTGAAATAAGTCAGACACAAAAGAACAAATATTGTGTAATTCCACTAACATGAATTAAGTATATGAGTCAAATACTCTGAGAGAGAAAGTAGAATGGTAGTGCCAGGGACTGAGGATGGGAGTAAAGGGGAGTTATTTTTTAGTATGTACAGAGATTTAGTTTGGGATAAAAAAGTTCTGAAAATAACAGTGATGGTCACGCAATGATGAGAATGCACTTAATGCCAAGAAATTGTACATTGAAAAATGGTTAAAACAGTGAATTTTGTTATGCGTATTTTATCAAAAAGTTAAAAAGCAAAAATACACCACAGAAAGACACTCTACGGAAAAATCTAAAGCAAAATTTTAAAAATTCTAATGTAAAAACATTGTTTAATTCTAGTTTTAGCAAGAGATCAAATAATCAAATGAACTTAATATGAAAGAATGTCTAAAATATTATAGACAAAAATGGGAATTCTAAAAACATATCTATGTATATAATTTACTGAATACCTGCGTATCCCTTAACTGAAACCCCAATAATCCAGAGAACACAAGAGCTGACAGCGTGAAAATAATTTTGGTTAAAAAGGTACCTAATCTTTTCCCTAGTACTAAAAACTGATCTATTTCCCATCTATTATCATGTGAATTAACTGCTACGCTAGATTTAGGCATCCACAAAGTAATAAAGTATATGTACAAAGGAAATTAAAACTTGTTAATAAAAACAATTGACACTTATCTCCATATATCTATGAACAAATAGAAGCAATTTTTTATCTGAATGGAGATAGAATCAGGAAAAGCATCAAGAGAATGATCAAAATCACAAAAATTATTTTCCCTAATTCTTTTCTTTTAGATGAGTCAATTTAAATAAATTTATATTAAACTGTGGTTCAGTCAAAATGGACAACAAAAGCATATCACTTTTCCATAATCAGAACATTCACATAGAATATACTGTTGTTACTTGTGAAAGTTCTTACTTCTTAATGTCACTTTTCCTTTAATTCTCCAGCAAAATAAAAAGATGTGTTCTCATTTTACAAATCCAAGGATTTGTCAAGGTCATACAGCCACTATCAAAACCAGAACATAACACTAGGACAATTTTCTGCCTACTGCTATTTCCACTTTTCACCTTAAAACTGTCATAAATTGGATATGATATCATTCATACTCAATGTTAAGAAATATAAGATGTCACACCAACAACCCCAAAGGTATGCTATAGGCAATAAGAGGTCGTATTTTATTACCAGAACTTTTCAGGAAGCATCACAGAATTTTTCAAAGGTAAGAACCTTGGAGGTGACAGAGTCCAATCAGGCTTAACACAAAAAAATGCATTTTTGTTTGGGGCTTTCTGCTCTCTAGAAAAGGGTTAATTTGGATTACAACAGAAATTCGCTGAACTGTTCTTTGCCAGTCTAAAGAGGTTATTTCCCTGGGTAGTCTTTAGTCAAGACTATTCATAGAACATTCTGTGAACCCCTCATTCGGTGACTGCTTCCTCTTCTCCCTTTCCCAGGAAGTAACTGCCTCACACAGTGGTGTTAATGACGAACACTAGAGAACACACTAGGCAAAGCTAGTAATGCAAGCTTACTGAATATTAGGCATGAACAACTGGTCCTCACAGAAACAGCAGCCAAAAAATATAGGTTGTGGGTTGCCCAAACCACCAACAAAATCTATGACCACAGTGGGCTGTGCCCAGGCTTCTCTTCTATGAACAAAGAGACCCTAAACCAACCATGTACCTTAACGGTTCCTTTCACCTCTGACCTTTTATGAGCCCCTTCATTTTAAAATAAGAGTTAGATAGACCAAAAAAAAAAAAGAAAGAAAGAAAAGAAAGAAACGTCTATTAAATATACCTATCGTGTTTTATTGGTCATCTCTTCACAATGACCCGTGAGGAAGAGGAATAGCAAAAAAGCAAAATGGAAGTATCCTAGAAAAAAGACCTTTAAAGGAGACAATGTTTCATAAGCTACTAGAGCAGGGCCGATGCAGTTTTCTAAAGATTAAACAGGGTCTCTGTGTTTGTATGTGTGTATATCACCAGAAATGAACAATTAAAAAAATCAACATGGCATAATCTACCCTGTCATGTCAAAACTGGTAAGTCTCCCAGTAAAAGAAGCCATAAAACAAAAAACTTAAAGCAACTATAATGAGACAGGTAGCTCTGCACTCATAAGGAATGCAAATAGGCATGATTTCTACTTCTGAAATTCATTAGTTAATAGTTCTTTGGAACAACAACAAAATGACCAAAATGATCATGTAAAGCCAAAATTTTTACATTACCAGAAATGTTTATATACACTAAATTAATCAGTCTCACCAACATTTTGGAGAGCTATGATTTATCACTATGAATATCTCATTACTACTAAAACAGTTGAATTTCTTTGCTGACTAAAGAAACACTTTTCATAGTTTTTGTATTTCTTCTTGGGTGACTCATCTACTTAGGTCTTATGCCTATTTACTAAACTTGAAGTCTGATTGATAATCATTCTACTTATCTGTATAAATGATCAATAATTTTCAATCCTAGTCATTCTTTTTATCCTTAATGTTATATTATTTTTGCTTCAATTTTACATTTTGATTTAACCACAAATTTGTCACTTTGCTCATTCTTTCTTGGATCTCACTTTCCTTTTGCTTGACGTTAATCCCATAGAATGTCTTTCTCATGACAAACTTAAAATTTCCTTTCTTTTTGAAAGATATTTTCACTGAAATCAAAATCTAGGTTGACAATTATTTTCTTTAAGCAAACTAAGGTTGTTTTCATTATCTTTTGGCTTCATTATCGTGTTACTATTCAGAAGTCATACGCAGTCTCTTGATGGTAATTTCCATCCCGACCCCTGCTGTTTTTGTTTCGTCTTTTGTTTTCTACATCTTCACTACTTATCTAGATGTAGATTTTGTTTCATCCACTATGTTTGTCCTTGAAGCCCATCCTTCGGTTGTGGAAAATTCTCAGCTATAATCTTTTCAGGTAGTCTTGCCCTATTCTCTATCTCCTATTCTACTAAAACTCAGATTAAATGTATGTCAGTCCTTAAATCTCTTACATAATTGTATATTTTTCTCATGTTTTTCTCTCTGAACTATTTCTTCTAACTTACCTTCCATTTCACTCATTCTGTCTTCATCTGTGCTTATCCTATTATTAAAACCACCTACTGGGTTTTTTATTTTGTTAATAATTTTCATTCTAGAATTTCTATTTGTCGCTATATAATATTTTATAGTTTCCTACTCCTTAAAGATTTTCAAGCTTGACATATTTCTTTAAACATAATAAGGATAACTTTTATAGTCTCTGATTACTCAAAAATCTCGTTTTTGCAGGTATCTTTCTGTTGTTTCTGGTGGTTCCTACTCATATTTAAGGTACCTGATTTCATTCATGTATGCCTTATTATCTTTTACTATGTCCTGGTAACTTTACATTAAAAAAATTATTTTAAATTTGAGGCCTACAATGAAGGTAGCTCCTCCAGGTGTCTTAGAATACTACCTATCTGCAATCATCACAATCTCAGTACAAGGCTTCCGTTTCCTTGGACTGCCCAGGAGATGTTAACCCAGCCCACAAATAGGGATGTAAGCTGGTTTACTTCTCAATCACCTTTATCTAATTTAGTCTTGGCTTACTGAGAGGGGTCTCCTATTTGATCCCTAATTTTTGTTGCAGGTTCTGGACAGATTTCTGAGCCTCTCATCCCACAAGGCTTTCAAAGTCAAGTTCATGTGGTAAAACTGGCAAATGCTTTCAAGGCAAAGGTAATTCTAACCTCTATTATCTGAGTTCCTGTTTTCCTTTTAATATTAGCCTTTTCATATTAGCCCTTCGAAATTCATATCTTCTGTACTTTTTAGTATTTTTATAAACATATGCTTTAAAATTTTAGAATATTCTTATTAGTTCTATCAACTCTAGGAACCACACCTTATAATATTCTTTATTCTCAAGAACATGTTATGAATTAGCCAGAACTATTATATTACAAAGTTACAAATTCCCAGTTCAAGCCACCTCAAGTAAAGATGGGAACTTTTATTATTTTTTAATTATTCAGTCTAAAGGTTGCACTGACTCCACACACAGCTAGATCCGGAAACACAAGACATGTCATTAAAGTTCCCTCTATTCTCTCCTTGTGAGCTTGCCTTGCTTATTCAACAGATGGGTTTCTTCCCTAAACAGAGGACAGTCACATGCATCTTTAAGTTTACCACACACCTACCAGTACTGTAATCCCAGAGGCAATAAATACTGTCATATCTTCCTGCTATTGTTTACACAAAAGTGCGAGAGGTTTGTGCCACAAGCTTATCGTATCCCAAGCCCAAATACCAGGACTAGTTAAAAAAAGATTACCCGGGATACACTTTGATTAGCAGTGTAGCTAGAACCACATGGAATGGGAAGGTATGCAGCTTCTGAAAAGGTTATCAAAAGAAAAGGGATGAGAAAGGATGCCACCAACACAAAGCATACTAGTTGCCTGAGTATGCTATGTCTTTACCATTTTTTCAATTTAACTTAAGTCTTACATTCTGAATGTTAATCTTTTGTATCCTGATTTGATTTTAATTCTCCATTCTGAGTTTCAAATATGAACTAACTGGCCTGTTACTGTTTCATTTCTTTATCATTTATCCTGGTCAGTCAGCTATTGTTTAATAGATGTGATGGTCTTCTTTCATGTCTCTGAAAACAGACTCCAGCCATTCTTTAAAATCTTCTTATGTTTCTTTTTGGGAGATCCATTTCAGGGATTAGGTTTATCTGTGTCTTACTGTTCTGATCTGTTCTACTTCAAAATATGCCAATAATTAATTCCACATAAGCTTTTTTCATTTGATCATTCTTCTGCTTTAAATTTACTGATCCTTACTGTTAATAATGAACAGTTAAATAATGAAAATTGTTATAGTGAGTCAAAGAGCTCTTGAAGATTGTCACACATGCCATCATCACTCTTAGCAAAAAAAAAACCAAACTGATGTTAATATTTTTTATTATGCTGTTCTCCAAATATTACTAAATAGTTAACATATTTCTACTTCAAATTAAGCTTCAGCTCAGACTGGTAAGTAGGGGAGATACCATAACATTGACCTTGTTTTTATTACATTCACACCCTATTTCTTCTTTGTATTATTTTCAAGAAATTTCCTTTTTAATCTTAAAACATACAATCTTAGATCGAGAAGGAAATTCAAGATACTTTAGTGCAACCACTTTATTCAATTATTTTGTAAATGAGAAGCCCATCCCATAAAGATTAGCCATCTTGCTAAAGTCTTATAGGTAATTTTATAACAAAGGACTAGAATCCCTAACTCCAAGTAATAATCAAAGAAAGGCAGGTTAAAAAAAAAAAGTAAATAATTACATGGTGATTACAACTGTAATACTAGGCAATCTTTATAAACCAGCAAATTAACTGCCACTCATCATAAACAAACTGAAGCAAACGTTTATTTTTTTATCCATGAAGTGAAGATTATGGTTGATATTAATAAGTACTTTACATATGAACATCAACTACATTCTATGAAGAAAATAAAGAATCTAATTCAAAGAAAAACACATGAATGAGTTATAGAATTGTCCATTTGAACACATAACTTATGTCATAAAACACTGCTGACAAGTACTATCAGGTAAACATATCTCCTTTAACTGTGGTTGTAAACAGACATAAGAGTTGAGTTTAAACAACAGTTTCATTTAGTAAAACTTATTGTCCAAGACACAAGACCCACCCTCAACTAGAAGGAAATAGATTTAAAATAATCAAGCCACCAGGATCATTTTCTTCCAAAGATTGCTAAAGCAGCCTCAGTTATTTTTACTTCTAATAAGTAATTAAGATCTACCCTGTACATTTACTTAAGTATGGTGAAATAAACTTCAATATTGCAAAAATCAGTAACTTTCCTAAATCAATGTTTGGTACTAGAGGCCTAAGCACTAAACCCCAGATACGTGGACCGATTAAAACTGAGAAATTCTTCAAAATAAGCTAAAATACCTACCACTAGGATATTGCCCAAGGAAAGCTTTCGACGATATTAAGGACTGGTAATGGTACTCAATTAAGTTATTATTCAACAGGCTTAAAGGTCAAAGTTGGGGAAACTTTTACCGGGAATATCTTTCATCCAAACTTAAGTTTTTAACCTCTATTCCAAAAACTGCACTGTGACTTGCCTGAGCTGTGGATGTTCCTTTTCTGGGCTAGATTTTAAGACGAACTATCTCTTCTCTGATTTTTTAGTCTTCCAATTATCTCCATTCTTTGAAATTTAGTCTCAAGTTATTTTTTGTATATGAATTAAAACTCAAATTAACCAATTGATTTTATTAAGAGGCAATAAAATCAAGTTTCAACAAAATTAATGACTATAGGTACCATCATAGTATTAAATATATACACTAAGAGGAAGAGTTTCAGGGAGAAATGTAAAATAATTTCAAGTATCAATTCTAAGGAAAATAGAATCTCAAACTTTTAAAAAATATAAATTCTTATTTATAAAAGTAATTTTTTTCAAAATAATGAGTACCAAGTTAAAAGTCATCATCTAAGATGTTACACATTTTGTCATAAGATGGTGCCTAAAATGAATGTAAAGGCTCTAATAACTGAATCAGCTGACTTCATCCTAAACGAGACTCAGTCACATTAAAATTATTTAGATTATCATGTAATACTACCTTCTGGCAATCTTTTAAGGTTTCCTAAGTATTTCTACCTCTGAAATCAATAGTATTTAAATACTTCCATGTTCAACCTATAATTACTAAGTACTAAAAGCTAATGAATCTTTTTCAGGAGAGGAAACATTCATCCCTAAAATGTCAGCACACATTTAGTACAATCAGTTCAGATTTTGGACACAATTTATAAATGTGTTAAAATTTTTTCAATGTACTACCATCTGTTCTAGTTATGTCTACTTAGTAGCCTCTATAGAAAACGTGTTTAAGGTAATTCATTGACCCTATCAGCTTGTCTTCTGAATTATACCAAAGAAATTAACTTGTATCTTGGTGACATCTGCCTGACGCATTTTACAAAGCAGGCCTTTTTTTAAAAAAAACATAAAAACAGCTGATAACTTGGAAAAACAATATAAATTGCTCAAGATCGCAGTATTAAATAGAATCTAATTTAGACCTGACTGCTCTTAATTCTCCATGTTCTTTCAAACCACTACACTATAAAATTTAATCCAATTTTTAATATTTTCCATAATGTATAAATCTAAAAAAAAATTACTGTTTTAAGGACTTGGACAAAACTAGAACAGAATTTTTAAGTCCATGCACTAACCTTCATCCCTAAAAAGCAAAAAAAAAATTCCCAGCCTCAAGAGAAAAAAAAAGGATTCCACAATTTTAAAATGCAGATATTCTCATTACCCCAAAGTACTGCCACACACAATACTTATTAACAAAGGAAAACAAAGCACACAACCTTCTTAACCAAGTGATCCAATCCAACAGAATGCAATGAAAACCCTGCCCAATATGCACTGGACAAACCCAAGTTGAGAGATGTTCTATACAATGACTGCTCTGTAACCTTCAAAAAGGTCAAAGGCAAGAAACTCAAAGACTGAGGAACTATTCTAAAGTGAAATATATTAGAGATAACCGGTGAAAACATTATCCTGTATTAGACCCTTCTGCTGTTAAGTGACATTTGGCAAAACTGAATAGGGTTTCAATGTGGAAAATTTTGTTTGTTTACTGTTCTTTAACCTACAGTTGAACCTTAACAACACAGGTTTGAACTGCATAGGTGCACTTATATGCAGCCTTTTTTTTTTTTTTTTGCATTTTTCAATAAATACGTACAGTACTGTAAATTTATTTTTTCCTTATGATTTCCTTAATAACATTTCCTTTTCTCTAGCTCAGGGATCCCCAATCTTCGGGCTGTGGACTAGTACTGGTCTATGGCTTGTCAGGAACTGGACCACACAGCAGGAAGTGAGCGGCAGGTCAGCAAGCAGAAGCTTCATCTCTATCTGCAGCTGCTCCCTAGCTAGCATCACCACAGATCATCATCAGGCTTTAGATTCTCATAGGAACTCTGGTCTCTGGTGCCAAAAAGGTTGGGGACCTCTAATGAAGCGTACTTCAAGGTAAGAATACAATATATAACACATATACAAAATATGTACTAATCAACTGTTTTATGTTATCAGTAAGGCTGCTGCTCAACAGTAAGCTATTAGTAGTTAAGCTTTGGTAAGGAGTCAAAAGTTGTAAGGGATCTTCAACTGCCAGGGTTGGCCACACCCCCTAACACCATGCTGTTCAAAGGTTAACTGTATTTTATGAGTTTAAAAGTGTCCAAGGTAATTTTTTTAAAGCATATTAAAATTTATCCTACTTTTTCATTATTTCATGGGTTTTTAAGTCTTATAGTTTCTGTCACAGGTGTTTAAAACATCTTAACTGGGAGAAGAGCTAAGGACATTAAATAGTAAACTACTGATTACAATCTGTCTCTATCAGCTAAATGAAAATGGAAATAGGTTGTTTTTCTTCTTGCATTTTAAGGAGGCAATGATTAGACATTCATAAAGGTAAATATGTCCAAAAATATAAACATATAATAAAAATATAAAAATAAAGCTCTATAGACTGCACACCAACCAGTAAATCTCAGTATTTTCCAAAAGAAAAGGAATAAGGTTAGTGTTTCATTCACATGTTCCATTTTATAAATATTTAATAACAATATAAATTATCACAATTTATATTAACATGTTAATGTTAATATTAATTACATATAACATATATATTTAACAGATTCTTCAGCAAACAGGAAAAACAGCCAGATAGCCGATTTTAGTTCTTTCAACTTTTATTAATTTTTAGAAATAACATACAGTGGCAAGTACTTAAAAATAAAACCAGAAATCTCTAAGACAAACCTCTGATCCAGATTTTAAGTCAAGGCTTTTAAGTTTTTATTAGCAGACTGTTAATATTTTGATATACTAAATTCTTAATTTCTATGTGCTGAAATAAAGCTGGTAATTATATCGATAAAAACCAAGTGATCCCTCAAGATGACATAAAATACATTTGAAGGGTTAAGATTTGAAATGATGTGCAACTGTGTTACATTTAACACCATTTCCAAAAAAATGTTGAGATCTAACAAAAATAGCTAACTTATTTCTAAGCTAGGCAAAGGGAAGAATGACAAAAAGAAGCCAGGAAAGAGGATGTGCCCAATTGGTGGGTCACAAGTTAAATTCTGAGTTTCACAGTAGCCAAAACAATGTCCTTAAAAAACAAACAAACAAACAAACAAAACTTATCAGCTATTCAGGAACATCTACTTTTCTGGGCCTTACAGTTTAAGAGAAAAATTTCACAAATGCATAAATTATACTTTTAAATTGATAGTCCAGGTTTATAAGCAGCAGCTTCCTCTGTCAATACATAAAGAATGTATACCTTTGACCCTACCCCAAATTTAAAAACCATTTCGTACTGGAAAAGTTGGATCACTTGTTCCTTTTCTAACTTTCTATACATTGGAAGGGGAAATGAAAATGAAGTAATTATGGTCTAAAAGTCCATCTTTATTTTTTAAAAAGTACTGTCCCCAGAAGGCAGGCAACAAAGCAAAAAGCTGTTATGAACACCAACTTTGTAATAAAGCCAAAGTTCTGAATTCAGGTTGACCTTGGGTTTCTTTTAATCCTAAATATATAAATCTGGAAAAAGACAAAAATATTAATATTTACCTCACAAGATTGTCAACAGAATGTATTAAGTACTTGATAGAATGCTTCACACAGCATTCAGTAAATTGAGTAATCATTTAAAATGTAAATGTTAAAAGTTTTTTATCTACACATAAACTCTCTGAATTCAAATTTGATAAAATAAAAATTTCCCAACTAACTGCTTTGATTAACACTGCTAAATAAAATAACTATGTTCTGACAGAGCAGGAAGATTCATCAGAAAAGTGTCAAAATAAATCGCTGGATTTTTTCATATTTATTTTTACTTATTTTTCCCAACTTTATTGAGATATAATTGACATATAACATTGTGTAAGTTTAAGGTATACAATAAATCACTGCTTTGAAATAAAGTATGTGCACCTTTTAAAACATGCATGTACAAGCATGAAATTTTGTTTACATCTAATATACTCAGATTGTTTTAAAATTTAAATTTTAAAAAATCACCTTACTCCAAATATCTAAAGAAATAAACGAGACTGGAAATACAAACTAAAGAGTCTTTATACAAACTAAAGAGTCTTTATTCTTAAGCTCTCAAAAAACAATATAAATTTGCCCATACTGTTATTTTCAAGAAACATTGTATCCTGGAGCCTCAGAATACCTACCCCCACAATACTGAAGGCCTCAATGTGTTGGGTAACTGGATAACTGAGTAAGTACTGTTCCAAATGTAAGAAAGGATCCCTTCTTTTCCTAAGCTTAAAATCTAGAAGCTGAATAATGAACAATAGCTCAAATACTCATTTTGCTATTTTTTCTACAGATATGGTGGCAGATATAGGAAGAAGTTATGAAATAACTTGAAAAGTAGTTGGGTAAAGCGACTACTCCACTGTTTTACAACATACCCTGAAAACTTACTCTAAAAATTTTACAGAAGCAATGAATATGATAAAAATACACAATCAGAAAATAATTTTTAACTTACTGTAAAAAATACTATAATCTCTAAGAACCATGTAAGTAAATACAATTAAAAACAAACAAACATTCTCAAAAAGGAGACCTATACAATGAGAACTCTTCATAGGTTCTGTCTAACCAGAGCTTGTTTTAACCAATTCATCACTACTCTCTGCTTCTACAATTACAATATAATCTTATACACTAGCTTTTTAAAAATTATTTCCTTTGCCATACTACAAAAACTTCAAAAATCACTGAGGATTAAAAAGGAAATTCTGACACATCTACAACATAGATGAACCTTGAGGACATATGCTAAGTGAAATAAACATCACAAAAGGACAAATACTGTATAATCCCATTTACATAAAGTACCTAAAATAGTCAAGTTCATAGAGACAGTAGAATGGTGGGTGCAAGGAACTGGTGGAAGGGATTACTGTTTAATGAGCAATTTCAGTTTAAGAATATGAAAACATTTTGGACATGAGACAGTGTGATGGTTGTACAACAATGTGATCGTACTTAATGCCACTGAACTGTGCAATTAAAGATCATGAAAATGTTTTGTTATGTATATTTTACAAAAAAAAAAGTTTTTAATCACTATAAGGAACCTCTTGAAACAAAATATTCATGGTAAAAATGGCTAGCCCATTTAATCTTCACAAAAAGAAAAACTCATTTTACAAGGATTTTCTATCCCGTTAGAGATTTGTTCAGTTCCATACAAACACTTCTGCCCCAAGGAAAGCATTAAAAAGAAAAAAACAATGACCCAGCAATTCCACTCCTAAATATATATGCTAAAGATCTGAAAAGAGGGATTCGAAATATACTGTACACCAATGTTATAGCTGCAATATTCATAAAAGCCAAAAGGTAGAGACAATCTAAATGTGCATCAATAGATGAATGGAGAAATGTGGTATACCAAAGGAATCTTATGAGGTTCAAATGAGGTTCAAAATAACGCTACAACATATATGAACCTTGGAAACAGTACACTAAGTACAATAAGCCAGACACAAAATGACAAATACTGTATGATTCCATTTGTATGAAATATCTAAAATAGGCAAATTCATAGAGAAGGAAAGTAGATTAGAGGTTACCAGGGACTAGGGGGAGGGAGGAATGGAGTTATTGCTTAGCGGTACAGTTTCTATTTGGGCTGATGAGATTTCAGAAGTAGTAGTAATGGTTTTAACAACACTGAATGTAATTAATGCCACTTAATTAAAAATGCTTAAAAATACTTAAAATGGCAAATAAAAAATAATAAGAATAAAAAGAAGTTGAGCTAATGGATCTCCTTTCACCCCTTTAGCCAATTTTAAATTAATTCTAGTACTAGGGTCAGTTTCTCTGTTCTTTCCTCACGTATAAAGTGGAGTATAATATATGCTGTCAACCTTTCTCAAATTATCATTTTACAACTAAAATAATGCAAACTAAGTGTTTTTAAAGTCTGAAGCTAAGACTACTTACTAATTTAAGTTCAGTTCCAACACTTCATTTTCTTTAAACCAATTTTGGTGTAAAAAACCAATCTAGACAAAAGTCTATTCACATTTATGTTGCAGTCATCAGTAAGAGTTTTATTAACAAATTCTTTATAACAATGCAGGAGCAAAGTTTTCTCAGCTTTCATCAAACTGTCAATTTCTCGTAAAAACATCTGAATGGGACCTAGCCAAAATAAGATAGCTAAGCCTCTATCTCCTTTAATTATCCTTTAAAAGCAAAGAAATTGCAACTACCCTTTAACTCCTTTACTAGTTTCTGCCTCAAATATATCAACATCTTCAACAAGGAAAGAAGGCACTACCTCTAAGACTTAGAATATAGAAAATAGGTGAATTTATCTGTTGAGTAACCAGTTCCAGAGACTATTTCAATTATAAATTCACTATCGGCAAGGTAGACAGACTCCATATTATACATATACATCAGAAAAATATAGGTTCTGCCCATTAACCGTGGCTCATTTTAACCAGATACCCTAAATAAGACCTTACTCTTCACTACTCTCTGCCTCTACAATTATAGTATATTATAGTCACGTACAGTACTTTTTAAAGGGGAGGGGGACACATTTCCCTTACCATACCACAAAAGCAAAAACAATTTGTCACAAGGGGAAAATCTCAGGAAGGACAAGTCCTTGCCTCCACAGACTTTATATTTTCCAATTTCTGGAGATTAACCTTGCTATCAGTATTAGTAGTAAAAATTTTATTTCTTTAGAAAATTCAATTTCTCGGGGGTGGCTCCATAGTGTAGTGGTTAGCACATCTGTTTTACACACATAAGGTTCTGGGTTCATACCCCAGGTAGAGCCATGGACCACACCCTGGGTGCACCAGGCCCCAGGTGCACTCTGCGAGAGTGTGGGAGGAGACGTCCCGCCTTCAGAGATCCAGTTCTTAAGGGGAAATGGCAACATCCATAGGTCACAGGTAAAGGGGGGGAGTAATTAAAAAGGAGGAAAAAATAAGTGTTAAATATAGTATTTTTATGGCACCTGATACCACATTAACCATTTTTAACTCATTCTATCTTCACAACAACCCTGTAAGAGAAACAGGTTCTATTATCATCATCCACTTTTTTTAAAATAGAAAAACTGAGACACAAAGATGTGAAGTAAATTGCCCAAGGTAACACAATCAGGAAGTGGCAAGGACCAAGATTTGAATCTAGGCAGTCTGATTTCAGATTCTGTGTCTATAGCCACAAAATGATATTCCCTCTCTCAATTATAAATTCATTTTGCTTCTCAAGTTACATTTTTTTTAAATAATCCAATTCTTTAAAATCCTATATAACACTTAACCAAAGCACAACCAACTCCTCCATCAACTGACAATCCATGACTATTTCGAACTTTGTCTTACTTTTCCACTAGGCCAAAGTGGGAAGCAGCAAAGTAGTAATGTCAGAAACATGCATGGAATACTAAAAGGATTGTAGAAACGAAGAGAAAAAAGTAAAAACAAAAACATGAAAACTGCAGTAATGAAAATTCCAGTAAAGGACAAGGGAGAAGAAAAACGGTAAAAGCAGAAAGAGGAAAAAAATGGAGAAAAATATCAAGATAATACCCTCAGCACTTCTGATTTATCCACATAATTTTTCCAGTATACATACATCCTCTAAAATACTAATTTTTAATTTTATTCCACCAGACACGTAGCCTCAGCTATACTTTGGTTAATCGAGTATTATTCTTCATATTGCTATGCTGGTATTTTAAGCCCATTGATTACAATGAATGTCACGACACTCTACAAACACAATGAAATGATTTAACTGCATTTCCTACTTTCTTTCAGTTAGTAATGAATAACCGTAACCCAAATAAATGTATTTTTGAAGAAAAGTATTATAAATGAACTTTAGTAGACTGCCATTAATTTTTAGTAATAATCTTTCAGGTAAATTGCCTCTCATGCATTTCTAAAAAATAAAATAGCATTTTCAGAGTATTCTCAAACAGCTTCAAAAAAATGCTTTCCCCTAGACATACATAAAAATCACTAGATCAGCATCTGTTTAACCCAAAAGTTAAGACAATTTCATGTTAATTATAACCACAACCGTTAAGAAGATTGAAATACTTAAAAACTCATTTTCAATAAAGAATGAAATAATGGTAGAACTGAATGAGGCAGAATGAAATGAAAATAGGCTAGTCACCAGTAATAAAAGGTTAAATGTTTAGTAATTTTTCGGTGTTTTATTTACTGCTCCTATAGATAATAACAACTGGTATTAGGGACCTTGTCTTTTATATTTTGTTTTGGAACATACCATCAATCTATGGAGAATCAAAAATTTTAAACTAATCCCATTCCTTCTACCTAATGTGAGACCACTTTATCAACACGACTTGTGCCCTAAGAACCTTAAAGCCTACACTTTAGTGACAAAGTCTTAAAAGTAAGCCAAATACTTGGAGATGCGTGGGCGAAGGTCTGGCTGTTCAGCCCTGGCTGCTCAGGCAACCCCCGCCCCACCCAACCTATTTCAGTGCCGAGCTCAGGCCTATCACTCTACCCTATCCAGCTTCTTAGATTTTATATTCAGAGGAGGTGATGGGATGCTTTAAGCATCTCAGGAGGGAGATAAATTCCTGTGCCATAAATAAATTAAAAAATAAATAATGGTAGGGAAAAGACCATTAGATTTGTGATTTTATCATTACTTAAATACCCATAGCTTTTTAAAACTGGATTTTTTAAACTTTTAATTTTGTAATCATGACTACTAAAACTTAACTCAGTTTTCCAACCAATCTACAGTAAACAGTTCAAGCTATTTTTGGTTATGATCTAGTTTTACAGTCATAAAAAACAAACATCTACAATAAATTCTCCTCACTATAAACTTAATTTGGACATGGTTCCATAGTGTAGTAGTTAGCACATTTGCCTTACAAGCAGAAGGTCCTGGGTTCGTGCCCCAGTGGAACCATGGTCCATAGTCTACAGCCATGCCACCCTGAACAAGCCCGATGTCTGATCCTGGATCCTGAAAGCTAACTAAGCAGGGTCAGGCCTGATTAGTACTTGGTTGGCAGACCACCTAGGAAGACCAGGTGCTGTAGGCATAAATAATAATAATAATAAATTTAAAAAAGAAAAAACTTAATTTGCACCATAGTGAATGGTTCTCAAGCTTCAGCGCCACTAGGAAACTAGTGAGTAATACAAACATTCCCCATACCTGCGGAATCAAAAGTCTTGGCTGAGACTTAGTGATTCTGTTTTAACAAGCCCTCCAGAAGATGCTGATGCTCACTGCTGGAGTTTGAAAACCATTGGCTTAGGGGTTGAGTCACATTGCCTATATTCAAATCTTGACGTCAAGGTTTACTTGCTTGGTAATCAAGAGTACATTACCCAGCTTCTCTAGGATTGGTCCTCATCTTTAAAAAGGAATTACCGAATTATTTTGAAGATTACATTTTAAAAAAATGTTAAAGGTTTAAGAGCGATGCCAGGTACATAGGAAATATTTCAATGTTAACTGTTATTACTTACTATGTGCAAAGCACTTTGGGGAATGAGACTAAGAGGGAGAGAGACTAAGGCAGAAAAGGCTTAATCCCTACCTAACTAGGAGTTTAATACCTAGTGACTAGCCCAGACACATGTACACAAGGCAGAACCAAACACACTCCTAGAGGAAATAAACATGCCCTCCCAAAAGGAACAAACAAGTTAGGATAACATAAGAAGAAACAGCAAATTCTGACCAAACAACATGAAAGAAGGCTTTAAAAAAGAAGTGACTGTGTACAAGAAAAAGTTCCACAGCCTGAAAAGTTACTCCAGCCTACAGGCATGAGCCAAGATGCCAAGAAGCAAGCCAAAGGAAAGCACAAGGCAGTAGATCACAGTAGCTTAAGAATGGACAAAGCAAAAATATGTACAGTAGTACTCCTTACCAACGGGGCTATGTTCCAAGACCCCCACTAAATGCCTGAAATCTCGGAGAATACCGACCCCTAAATATACTGCTTTTGCCTATACATACATACCTTCCTCCTTAATCAACTTCTTCAACTCTGCCGGAAATGTGGCAGTAACTTCTTCATCAGCAGACGCAGCCTCTGCAGTAATTTTTATGTTTCTCAGTCCAAACCTATTCCTGAATCTGTGTAACCATCCCTTACTTGCAGTAAATGGCTTGGTGTCATTCCTTTCAGAGGATCCCTTGAAGTCTTCATATAGACTCAGTGCTTTCTGGCGCAACATGCTGCCGTCAACTGGAACACATTTTCTGTTCATATCTTCCACCCACACACTTAATGCCTTTTCCATCTTAACTAAGCACTTATCACGCACTGTGGCTGTAACTTTTGCAGTTTGAGGTGCCACAGCAAAACTAGCACGAATTTCTTTTTCCTTCTTCACAATTTCACGTATAGAAGATTCGTTCTTACTGTAGATCTTGGCAACTTCAGCATAGGATTTTTTTTCTTTCCTTATTAAGTCGAGAATTTTCACCTTTTCACTTAAAGGAAGCACTTTACGGCTTCTCTTTGGCATATTCGAATTGCCAGCATCACTACTCTTGCTCTTTGGGGCCATTATCAAGGAAAATAAGTGTTACTTGAACACAGGCACTGCAATACGAAACCGAGATGGCTACTTTGTGACGAGCAGCTGGTAGCGTATACAGCGTGGATACGCTGGACAAAGAGATGATTCACATCCCAGGCGGGACAGAGCAGGACCTCATCGCGCTACTCAGAACAGCGTGAGAAATTTAAAACTTATGAACTGTTTACTTCTAGAATTTTCAGTTTAAAATTTTCTGACCTCAACTGTAACTGCAGGAAGTGAAACCGCGGATAAGGGGGGGAGAGGGGAGTCTACTGTCTCTGGATATAAAATCAGTCATCCCAAAATGTAGGCCTTAGCGCAGGGGAAAACACCCTGCCACCTTAGTACACTCTGATGTACATTACCACTTGCAAACTAACTTCCCTTTTTGTTTCGTCAACACCCAGAGACTACTCTCAGGCACTGTGGCCTATCAGGCCATTGTCTGCAGCAAAGTTGAATGCAGAGAGGGTGAGAAGTCTGCACGGGGGGGGGGGGGACCGCATTCGCAGGAGTGAGCACTACTTGAACAGGACCCGACATCATCTGAACACTCCCAGCCGCAAATTAGTGCAAAACCATAACACTAAAAAACAAACAAAACAAACAAACAAAAAAACCTCGCTTTAATAAAGGCAAAACTTGGATAAGCAAAAGCGGAGAGGGACGAGGAAGGGGAAAGAAAGTTTTTTGTCTCCTTCCTCCCCTGAAATCCCGTCTCGGTGCTGGCCCAATCTAGACGGCTTATTTTCGTAGCCTAAAGGCTCAGATTTTCCTTCCGGTTATTGTGTTTACTTCCCCCCAAGAACAGACCCAGCGGGGAAGGCGCGCCCGCAGGGCCCGGACAAAGCCCTCTCCCGGCTCCACCTGGGTGCAGGCAGAAAAGGGTAGGGGTGGGGACTGGGAGGGGCCGCGCTCCCCCGCCTGCCGGCCGCAGTTACCAGGCAGCGCAGCACCGCCCCTGCCGCCCGCCGGCCAATCCTGAGCGTCAGCTGCCCGGGCGCACGAGCCCCAGAGACACCAGGCTTGAAGCGCGACCCCACTGCTCGAGCCTGGCACCGCGCGCGCACCCGCACCACCGGAGCCGGCCAATCAGCGGCCGGGCATGCGCAACCGCAGGCTCGCTCGCGCGCGGGCCTCGCGCGTGAGACACCCCCCAACGAGGCGCCGGCGCGCGCACCCCTCCCCCATGCGTACCCAGGCGCGCGCGTGCAACTGTCGTCCCCCGCGACCGCCACTGCTCCTGCCCCACCCCCAACGCCGGCAGCCCGGGGTGGGGGGGGCTGGGTACCCCAACACGGCTGCCGACGGTCCCCAGACTCCTGCCCCTGCAGGCCCCACAGGGGGAGTCTCAAATAAAGGCCCTGCTCGCGATGGCAACTGGGGCGGGGGACAGGGGATGAGGCGACAGGGACTCACCCGAGTGCAGCCGCCTCCAGGCAGCGCTGGGGTCGGGGTGCCGAAGGGAAGCGAGTGTGGGCCGTGCAAGAGCTGCGGCCGCGGTGGAGCAGCCTCGGGGTGAGGCGAGCTGGCTAGCGGACAGGAGGTGAGAGGGCGAGGGGCCCGTGCGTCTCAACCCAGCTCCTGTCACCGCCGCATGGCCGCCCTAAGCAGGGCCTCGCTCAGCGTCTAGATCCAATCAGAAGGGACCGTGAGAGAGGCCCAGGTAACCGCGGCAAGCGGGCGGCCACGGCTAAAGAGCGCGTGCGGAGAAGCGGGGGGGCGACCGGTGGCCCCTTTTCTCTGCTCACCGAGCTTCTCTCTCACCCTTTTTTTTTTTTTTTTTTGTTCCTCGAAGGCGCGCTGCGCGTGCGCACTGGCAGCACCGCCCAGCGGGAGTTGTAGTTTCTGATTTATCCCCATCAACGCAATGGCGGGGACGATGGACTACGACTCCCAGGAAGCGTCGCGCCGGCGAACCCTGAGCTCGGGGACGCGGAGAGTGCGGCGCCCGGCCCTCTCCAGCAGGGACTGTCAATGGAGGCGCGGGTGGTGGGATCGAGAACATGGCTGCACCTGGGGCCTGCGCGGCCGCTCGGGTGGGGGAGGGGAACTAGGGCTCAGGGGCGAAAATCTAGGCTGGTGGTAGTTCCAGCCTGCTCCCTGCGGCGCTCCAGCTGCCTCAGCCGCCGTCCAAGACCCGCATTTACTCCTGGCACCCGAGATTCTCTGCAAATTGGGAAGCCGGAACACAGAAAAATCCGGGGAGCCTCAGGCCGGCCTGCCGACCTCCATGCTCCGCCAGGAGAATTCCTCTGCCCTGCACCACCCTCCGGGACACAAAGAACTATTCGTTTTGAAAGCTTACCTCAAAAGAGAAGGTTGCTCCAACTTTGGACAGGCAAGGGGAAGAGACGCTTTTGTTTTTATTTACCTCCCCGAAGGCTTTGCTCAAGCTTTCTCACTGGACGTTTAAAAAGAAAGTTGAGGAAAAGCCATGGAATGAGAGCAGAAAACCTGATTTGTAACCCGTTTTATTCTATCAACCGCTGAGCAGTTTTACTCAAACCCATCCCTCAGGTTATTTTTTGCTTCTCAACTTTCATTAGCTCATAAATCTTGAAAATGCTGAGACATTACTGTTGACTTAAGTTAAACTCAAAAGTTTAAAAAACTCGAGCCCAGAGATTTTTAGATGTGTATGTAAAGCACAAAATGGAGTAATTCTGTAATTTTTTCCCCACCGGAGATTCCAGCCACGGAAGCTATTCCACACCCCCATCCTTCTTCCCTTTCCCTCCCCTTTTTCCTCCTCCTCTGTAGGTGGCGACCACATCGCCTTTTCCAGCCTTTGTTGCTGGCAAGAAAACTTTCCAACAGCCTGTCTTTTGATGTACAGTAATCCCCCCTTAACCGCGGGAAATAAATTTCAAGATCCCCCCTCCCCAGTGGATGCCAAAACTGCTGATAGGATTGAACTCTAAATACACTGTTTTTTCCTATACATACATACCATCTTCCTCCTTAATCAACTTCGACTCTGCAGGAAATGTGGCAGTAACTTCTTCAGCAGACGCAGCCTCTACAGTAATCTTTATGTTTCTCAGTCCAAACCTATTCCTGAATCTGTGTAACCATCCCTTACTTGCAGTAAATGGCTTGGTGTCATTCCTTTCAGAGGATCCCTTGAAGTCTTCCTATAGACTCAGTGCTTTCTGGCGCAACGTGCTTCCATAACCGAGACACAGTTCCTGTTCATATCTTCCACCCACAAACTTAATGCCTTTTCCATCTTAACTAAGCACTTATCACGCACTGTGGCTGTAACTTTTGCAGTTTGAGGTGCCACAGCAAAACTAGCACGAATTTCTTTTTCCTTCTTCACAATTTCACGTATAGAAGATTCGTTCTTACTATAGATCTTGGCAACTTCAGCATAGGATTTTTTTTCTTTCCTTATTAAGTCGAGAATTTTCACCTTTTCACTTAAAGGAAGCACTTTTGGCTTCTCTTTGGCATATTCGAATTGCCAGCATCACTACTCTTGCTCTTTGGGGCCATAATTAAGTAAAACAAGGGTTACTTGAACACAAGCACTGCAATACCCAGTCTATCTGATAACGAGACTGAGACGGCTATTAAGTGACTAATGGACAAGAGTGTCTACAGTGTGGCGACGCTGGGGAAAGCATTGAGAGAGGGTTAGAAAAGTGAGTTCTTAAGACAAAAGTTCATTTAATCAAGATTACCCTTGTCATTAAAACGTTGGGTGATAGTCCTGCTTCTTTGAATTTGTTTAACACTTGGAGTGAAATTTTGCTGCTGCTGCACAAACAACTTAAACGTTTTTGATGTTGAAGCAGTTCCTAAAATTTTAGCTGGCTTTGAATTGCTTCTAGACAAAAAGCTTGCCCTTTTGGGACAATGAACAGTATATGGATCTGTGTGTAGTTTGAAATGCATGTGGAGGCCAAGGCTTTTTCTCAATGTTCTGCTGTTGATATGTCCGTAGTCATAAATGTCATTCTTTTTCAGTCTTCCCTAAGGCCTGGCCCACTACCTTTGCCCTTATTGGTACATTTGTCATTATTAGTTAGCCAAATTTCTACCTTATCTCATTGGTATAGATGCCTTGTTAACTGTGATCATAGTTATAAGCCACTTGGGATACCATCTCTCAGGTCAGCAATTATGTTTTCCCAAACAGGATCATATTGATGTCTTTCAGGTTGAGCAACAGATGAAAAAAAATACTGTTTTATGTTTAGGAATAATGTAGTATGAAATCTACTTTTTTTTTCAGAATAACATTAACCATAACGAGATATCGTACCAAGACCGAGATTGCAGAAAGAGCAGATTTGCAGCTCTTTACTCATTCTCACTTAAGACATAACTGCACAGAGCCCAACAGCTGGCAGAATCTTGCACATTATTCATTTCAAATTATTTAAAATATTTCTCCTGTTGAACCTAGTATATGAAATCCTGTATGAGTGTTCATATAATGTGACACCTCCATTCTATTGTATACTTGGTAGACAAAAACAAAGTCGAAAGGGCCTAGGCCAGGCTAGAAGTGTTTCTATACCAAGTGTGAGCTCTTCCACCAACTCAAATGCATCTTTACATAGACTGAACTTACAGCCTTATTGACTGCTTTTAAATAGCAAGTGATCTGATGGTATTTGAATATCTTCATCAGTCCTAAAGAATAATCACCCTATGTTTGGGTTCTTAATACTTGGTATCAGGAGTGGACCTTCTCCATTATCATGTGACCCACACATGCTGACAGAACCACACTTCACACACTTGGTCAAAGTTATAGTTGTTGAGATTATTTAGTGCTCTTTTTAAAGATGCTCATTTGAATTCAAACTGAATAATTGAATCTTTTTGTCACTCTCGTATATTTTAAATTGCCCAAAACCATATTTCTAGCAAAAGTTGAGATACTCTTGACACAATTATTTTTCTCAATGCATCTAGTCTTTTGATGAATAGTAAACAGAGATCTTTTTTTTCTCATAACTGCTCATGAAAACCCAAATTTTTCTAAGTCCAATCTCTTGGGCTTCTTGACAGTATACATTAATGGTCCCCAAACTCTTTGGCACCAGGTCCTGGTGCTCCTATGAGAATTTAATGCTTGATGATCTGCAAGAGAGTTGAGGCTGTCATGCTAGCACCGGGGAGCTGCTGCAAATAGAGATACAACTTTGCTCAGTGGCCCACCACTCACCTCCTGCTGTGCGGCCTGGTTCCTAACAGATTGAGGACCCCCTGGTATTCATAGTACAGTATACAGAAAGAATGGAATGTCAAATATATACCATTTGTAAGATAGCAGTTTGATCTTTTAGATCAGTGTTCCCAATTAGGATTTGCATGCCCAGTCCCTATCATATGGATAGGGCCACAGTGACATGACATCTTTAGCCATTGGATAATGTCTGCATTCTAGGAGGTAATACCTTTTTTATTACAAGGACGCTTTTCTAACTGATTATAAAACACTGTTTTTGAACAGCTTTTTTGTTGGGATAATTTAATATTTGGATATTTAGAAACTTGGATAAATGACCTTTTACAGTACTTTTCCAAAGGTGGGGAAAAAAACTAAATCCAAGTTATAATTTATTTATAATAATTAATAATGTAGATGTGACCTAAATAGACATTCCAGCTTTTGCTATGCCTTTTGTACAAACATCTGCCCTATGCAGTAAACCTAATATTCATGTAACACCAGTCAAACAATTTTATCAGTTTTAGATTTAGATTATCATCTATTTGGTATTATGTTAATATTGTTGTAATTGTGTAAATGAATTTTTTTAAAGTAAAATATCTATTATTTCCTCTGCCTCCTTTCAGACACTTTGAGGGATCAGATGATATGTAAATAAAAATACTTTAAAAACTCTTAATTAAATGTTATATAAATATCAGATGGTAATAAGTTAGCATTTGAAATATTATTTACAAATAGCTTTTGAACAAAATGTCCATGTTTCTAACTAAAGAAATATCTTGCTCATTTTACAATTTTTCTTTAAAAATTTTTTTTTAATTTCCAATATTAACAACGTTACGTTTCTTGATTCTTTATCTTCGCATATTTACAAATTTTCCGGTAAGTCTTAACAACTCTTTTAACTTCCTTCAAGACCTTGTGTTTATTAAGGTAGATATACTTGGGAAAGTTGTCATCTAAGAATAAAGGAAATGTTTGAACAATAGATTAAAGGGAGAAAAAGAAGCAATAATAATGATGCTGTTCAAATGTAAAATTAACCCACCATCAGAGTGTCAAATACTTTTAATTTTTTTCAGCAGTGGGAAAATGTTCAATCATCCTCTCTCTTCTCCCTGAACCTAGGGAAAGAGGCTGGCCCCGCTCTGAATTGTACCTGGGGCCTTTGATTATATTAATTCCAGCAAACTATGCTCTCTGCTCCCAAATGAACTCAGATTGGCCCCTGAATAATGGGGGGGGGGGGGTTAGGAGCAACTGGAAAGAATCTGAGCACCTATAAAATTCTGAAAAGTCTGAGAAACTCTCTCTGTCCTATAGAAATGTATAACAATGGCTAACATTTATTGAGCATTTCCTTTGGTGCTAAACACTGTGCTCAACACTTAATAGATTAACTCATTGCATGCTGACAAACACCCCCTCTGGTAGGTGCTTAGAGCCTCCCCATAGTTAAAAAGGTTCAGAAAGGTTAAGTTACCTTACCAAAGATACACAGAGGGAAAAATCCAGATTCTAATCTAAGTCAGCCTGTGTCCTAGCCTGAATTCTTAACTATTGCTGTCTATTTTTAGGCTACAGCCATCTCATCCAGACAGATATAATAAATGAATCAAATACAAGGTATGCTCAAGTAAATGTCATGACATACTATGAGAAAGTTGAAGATGAAGCAGAAACTTTTTTCATGGAGGAAGTAGAATTACAATTAGTATTAAAAAATGGATGAAATTTTAAAAAATAAAATAACATGGAAGGAATTCTTTTAGCCTAATACTTCAAAGGCATCTTTCAAAAAAAAAAATGTCTATAGTAGGCATATGCCCATCCTTTAAAAATGTATAGAAATAATATACTATGTATATTATTCTTATCAGTCCCCTATGATGGACATTTAGGTTGTTTCTTCTATTTTTGCTACATTGTTATTTGACATGTTTTTATAAGTATATTTTTAAAGCAAATTTGTACACAATTATCACAAAGGATCTGTGCACCTAAAATAATTGATACGCATTGCCAATTTACCATCCAAAAAGGTTGCACCACTGTTAATTCTGGTGACAAGTAGCATTTTTTTAGTTGTTCTGATATGCATATTAATTATAAGCAGAGTTGAACATCTTTTCATATTTTTAATATCCATTTGCATTTATGTTTCTGCAAACAAGATGTCGTTTATAGTTTCACAATTAGATCCTATGTGGTTTTTTGTTTGTTTGTTTGTCCTTCTTCTTTTGTATGGGTGCTTTATAAATGAAAGAAAATCGCCTTTTTTTTTGTTATGCTACAAAGTTTTCCTAGTTTCCCTTTTGACTGTGATAGATTTTTATGTTGTTGTTACATTGAAGTTTTCACTTTTATTTGGTCAAAGTTATCATTTTTTCCCTTCGTCTTCGGTGTTATAAAATCAGTAGTAGTAGGAAAAGCCTCCCAAGCTAGAAAAAGATATAAAGACAGAGATAGGGAGATATATATTCTTCCCATAGCAAGATTTCTACATTTCTATCTCTAGCATCTTCCTCATTTAAGTGGCTGTCCCATGCTTTTCATTTCAGTGGCCCTTTAAGGCTCTGCCTCAAGGTAGACTGCGCGTTCCTGCGCGAGGGTATCCTTTGCGTTGCCGATCGGCATGAGGCCGCCTCCGGGTACTCGCTCGCCTCCCAGCGCAGAACCGCAGCCTCATCACTTCCCTTGCAGCCCAGGGCCAGTTTTCCAGAAGCAGAGGAAGTCCTCATCTACCCTGCACCTACAGCCCTGCCCTTCTCTCAGGCTCTCAGCACCGCCTTCTCGCCTTCATCGGTGGCTGGAAGCGTGCTGGTTCTGGGCGCCTCTCATAAATCCCAGAAGCACGTGGCTAAAGGAGTGTTTCAAGAGTACTTAGGTGCAAGGTGAGGAGGTGGGAGAAAGAGACCGTGATACTTCTGAATGCGATCTCGGGCACCTGGCCAACTATTGGGAAAATCCCTACCTAGGGATTTACCATTTCCTACGGCTTTGAACGAAAGCCCAGTTGGACCTTCTGATAATTCTGTTTCTTCTTATAAATTGTGAATAGGTATTCTGGTTTTACAGTTCAGTTTGTGTGAGCTTGCTTAGGAGTTAGCCTCCCCAATCCCGCTCCCAGCCCTGCTGAGCCAGTTAACACCGTTGACCTAAATAGTGAACACGTGCTCTTTCAATCTTTCTAACGAGTTGCAGAGAAAGTCTCAGTTTGGAATGGATTTTACTTTTGTTTTATTGTGGTATAATATGTACAACATAAAGTTTACCATTTAAACCATTTTTAACTGTGTAATTCAGTGGTATTAAGTCCATTAACAATGTTGTGTAATCCTCACTATAATGAACTTTGTCATTGCCTAACAATAACTACTCATTAAACTGTAACTCCCCATTCTTCTTTCTTCCCCTGCCCCTGGTAGCCTTTATTCTACTGTGTTTCTACGAATTCCCCTATTCTAGATATCTCATAAAAGTGAAAACACAGTATTTGTCCTTTTGTGACTGGCTTCTTTCATATAGCATGTTTTCAGTGTTACATGTTGTAGCATGTATAAGAAATTCATTATTTTTATGGCTAATTAATATTCCTTTGTATGTATATACCATATTTTGTTTCTCCCTGCATCTGTTGGGTTATTTCCACCTTTCGACTATTATGTTGAGGAATGTTCCCTCTATTCCCACTTTGCTGAGAGTTTCTTTTATCATAAATGGATGCTGGATTTTGTCGAACACTTTTTCTGCATCTATTCATATGATCATATGGTTTTTATCTTTTGATTTGTTAATGGTGGTGTTTCACATTAATTGATTTGTGGATAGTGAACCAACCTTACAGCCCAGGAAAAATCCAATTTGATCATGATGTATATTTTTAAAGTTTTGCTAAATTCGGTTTGCTAATATTTTGTTGAGGATTTTTGCATCATTGTTCATAAGCGATATTGGCCTATAGTTTTATTTTTTTGTAATGTCTTTGCCTGGTTTTGGAATCGAGGTAATGGTGGCCTCATAAAAGAAGTTAGAGAGCCTTCCCTCTTCTTGAATTTTTTGGAATGGTTTGAGAAAATTAGGTGATAATTCTTCTTCGAATGTTTGGTAAAATTCACCTATGAAGCCATCTGGTCCAGGACTTTTGTTTTTTGGGAGGCTTTTGGTTACTGATTCTATTTCATTGGTGGTAATTGGTCAGTTCAGATTTTCTGTTTCTTGACTCAGTCTTGAGAGATTGTATGTTTCTAGGAATGTGTTCATTTCTTCCAGATTGTCCAATTTGTTGGCTTACAGTTGCTCATAGTATTTTATGATTCATTGTATCTCTGTGGAGTCTGCGTTTATTTCTCCTCTTTTATTTCTGATTTTATTTATTTGAGTCCTCTCTCTTTTTTGCTTGATGGGTCTGGCTAAGGGTCTGTAAATTTTGTTTATCGTTTCAAAGAACCAGCTCTTGGTTTCATTAATCCTTTGTATTGTTTTTCTAGACTCTATTTCATTTATTTCCACTCTGACCTTTATTATTTCCTTCCTTCTATTCACTTTGGGCTTTGTTTTCTGTTCTTTTTCTAGTTAATTGTAAAATTAGATTGTTTATTTGAGCTTTTTCTTGTTTCTTGAAGTAGGCCTGTATTGCTATGAATTTCTCTCTTAGGACTGTTGAGCTGTGTCCCATACATTTTGAGTCATTGTGTTTTCATTTTCATTTGTCTCTAGCTTTGTTTTGATTTCTTCCTTGATCTCATTAATAATCCATTCATTGTTTAAAAGCATGTTATTTAGCCTCCATGTGTTTGTGTATTTTCCAGTTTTTTCTTTGTGCATCCTGAACATGTAAGTCTAATTTCTTTGCCAGGTTAGGAAAGTTTTCTGTCATTATTTCTTCAAATAGAGTCTCAATCCCTTGCTTTCTCTCTTTCTTTTCAAGTACTCCTATGATTCGGATATTTTTACGCTTCATGTAAAGTCTCTTAAACTATCTTCATTTTTTAAAATTCTTTTTGTTGTTGTTGTTCTGAGTGGGTGTATTAAGCTACCTTGTCTTTTAATTCACTGAGTCGATCTTCTGCTTCGTCCAATCTACTGTTGAATCCTTCTAGTGTATTCTTCAGTTATTGTACTCCTCATTTCTTTTTTATGGTTTCTATGTCCTTTTTAATGCTTACTCTCTCTCTTTTGAGGTTCTCATTGTGTTCATGAATTCTCCTCATAAGTTTGTTGAGCATCCTTATAACCATTATTTTGAACTCTGTCTCTAGTAGGTTGCTTGCCTCCATTTCATTTAGCTTGTTTTCTGGAGTTTTCTCATGTTGTTTCATTTGTGGCATGTTTCTTTGTTTTCTCATTTTATTAGCCTCTCTGTTTTCGTTTCTATGTGTCAGGAATATTTGTTTCATTTCTCAGTCTTGGCCAGATGGCCTAATGTGGAAGGTGTCCTCTGCAACCCAGTGGCATACTGTCCCTGATCCTTTGTGCCGGGAGCTCTGGACGTGACCTTTGTGTGGGTTGTATGTGTTCTTCTGTTGTTACCAAACCTTTATTGTTGTTAGTAGATCAGTGGGTGGGATTAACGTTCAGGCTGACTAATTGAGAATTGGCTGCGCCCTCAGGATAAGAGTTGTGTATGGGCTAACCCCACTGAGTGAGTTTTGCCTTAGCGGGCTTGTGTACTTGTTGCAACCACCCTTTGTGTGTATCACTAATGGAACTAGTCAGGATTTGCTCCGTTGTGGTCTGGTGCCAGCCTACAGATGCATTGGTTTTGTGGCCCCTTGGGATGGGGCCCCCCCATAGGCCAAGGTCAGCTACTGCTTTTGATTGCTCAGAGGTACCCAGTGAGAACTACCAAGAGATCCGCTAATGGCTGTTGCCTATGCTGAATCCCCTTCGATGTGGCTCCTTTGTATTACCAGATGTAGATGTTATGATCAGCAGAACTTCAGGTGATATTCCATATTGATTATTTTATAACTTAGTTGTAATTTCAATGCGGACCTGGGAAGAGATGAATACTGCTTTTACCTATTCTGCCATCTTCCCTGCAACCTCCTCCTCTTTGTTTTTGGGTTTGACAATTTCACTATAATTTGTCTTTGTATGGATCTCTTGGAGTTTTCCCTTCTTGGAATTTATTGAGTTTATTGAACATGTTTATTTTTGTCTTTCATCAAATATTGGTACTCTTGACGGTATCCTACAAGTCCCTCAGGTTCTGCTCATTTTTTTTTTTATTCTTTTTTCTTGTTGCTCTCACACTGATTTTTTTCAATTGCCTTATCTTCAAATGTGCTGATCATTTCTTCCTGTTCAAATCTACTGTTAAATCCCTCTAGTGAATTTTTTGTTATTGTATTTTTATATTATATTTTTCAGTTATTATTGTCTTTTTCCATTTCAGAATTTCTCTTTAGTTCCTTTTGATAATTTCTATTTCTTTATTGATATTCTCATGTTGTTCATGATTGTTTTCCTGATTTCTTTTAGGTTTTTTTTGGTCCATGTTTTCCTTGAGCTCATTGTACATATGTAAAGCAGTTGATTTAATATCTATAACTAGCAATTCCAATGTCTTGGCTTCCTCAGGGATGATATTCTTTTTTTTTCCTATGAATAAGCCATACTTTCCCATTCCTTTGCATGCTTTAAGACTACATTTCCACTGCCAACCTTGGCACCAATCCAGCTACTCCCAGAACACAGGCTACTATCCCCACAGTCACTGTGGAGGCTGAGAAACCGGCAATAGCAGCTGGTTTGTGCACATTGTGAAGAATCAGCAGCCTCTCCCTTATCAAGCACTCTCCTGGTTGTTTTAAGTGTTTGGTTAGTTTCTATAGTTCTGAAATAGTTCATTATAATTCTTTCCAGCTCAGTGTTTGCCTCAGTGGAGGAGGAACTGACTCCTAGAGCTTCCTACTCCATTTTGCATGACACCAGAATGGATTTTTTGGTCACAGTAATTTATTTTTTAATTTTTACCAATTTTATTGAGATATAATTGATATATAACATTGTGTAAGTTTAAAATGTACAATGTGATGATTTTGTATATATATATGTTGCAAAATGATTACCACAAGAAAGTTAGTTAACATATCTATCATCTTACATAGTATTCTTTCTGTGTGTGGGGTGAAAACAATGGATTTTTAAAAATCAACTTAAGTGCACCCATTTTAAGAGTACAGCTCATTATTCCATATACATGGAATAATTCAATATATAGTCTCTGTATCTGTCTTTTTTCCCTCAGCACAGTGTTTTTGAGATTCATTTACATTGTTGTCCACATTTGGGTTTTTTTGTTTTTCTTTTTTGCTGAGTAGTATTTTATTGTATAAACATGTCATAACTTCCTTAGTTCTTCACCTCTTATTGCTAAATGTTCAGATTGTTTCTGTTTTGGGGATATAAAGCTGCTATGAATAATGTGTTTGTATATTTTCATTTTGGGAAGTAAATAAATAACTAGAAGTGAAATTGCTATGTCTTAGGGTAACTAATTTTATAAGAAACTGGCAGACAGTTTTCCACAGTGGGTGCACCTTTTTATATTCCACCTTTACTATTGAATTACCCCACCACCTTTGTCAAAAATCAGTTGTCATACATGTGTGGTGTATTTCTGGACTCTCTGTTCTAGTCCAATGATCTGTTTGCCTATACTGATTTTTTTTCATTTGAGGTAGTAATATAAGTTTCTTTATTAAATATACAAATGTACTTAAACTTTAAAAAGGTAAATATATATAAATTATATATTATAAAAATATAAGTATATTATAAAATACATAAAATATGGGTATAATTATATAAAATATATTCTAAATATTTACATTTTATATACACCATTGCATGAATGGTAAAGATTGAACACAAATACCTGAAAAGTTTTAGATCAAAAGAATACCCTAAATAGTGGTAGTTAATTCTCAAGGTATCTTCCTTTGGTGAACTGTCTTAGCAGTCATTTGGCTTTTCTCAAGTAATACTCTGTCTCACTGCACACTTACAAACTTTTGCAAAGTCCAAATGATACTTGCTTCAAGAAATTTTCTGGGGCGTGGTTCCATAGTGTAGTGGTTAGCATGTCTGCTCTACATGCAGAAGGTCTTGGCTTCATGCCCCAGGGGAGCCATGGTCCATAGTCTACAGCCATGCCACCCTGAACATGCCCAATGTCTGATCTCGGAAGCTAAGCAGGGTTGGGCCTGATTAGTATATGGATGGGAGACCACCTAGGAAAACCAGGTGCTGTAGGCATTAAAAAAAAAATGGGGACAAATATTTATGAATAAGTAGATTTAGCTTACATTATTCATAATAGGAGAAAAGTACAAATAATCTAAATGCTCAACAATAGGACAATAAATAAAATAATGCTGGTACGTCTATATAAGTCAGTACTCTGAAACAATAATGACATAGAAAGTGCTCACACCATATCTTGGGCAGCTAAAAGCAACCTATAAGTATGGCATAAGTATGATTTTATTATGATATACATATAAAAAAGATTGAAAGGAATACACCAAAATGTGGAGATATTATGGTTGAATGTTTCAAAATAGTCTTTTATATGTTTTACTCTTCTCATTTTTCTCTGATGAGAATGTTTTATTTTGTAGTTGTAAAAAACTGGTAAAAGCCTCAATGAGCTCTCCATTGAGATGCAATTTTTCCCTTCTGTGGAATTTTATGGCCCTTTTATAAATTTGTTAGGATACTTATCACATTCTAGCTTGTGTTACAAATATCTGTAGGTTTCTCTTATTTTACTTTTTTTATTTTAATTTCTTGAGAACAGAGATCTCATTCATTTTTCGATCCTGAGTCCTGGGACAGTGCAAGTTCCTGCCACATGACAGATGCCTGATAAAGTAAATATTAGCCATCTATTTGTTGTCAGTCAGGAACATAAGTCCCTGTCACCAGATTTTTTGATTAAGAGAAACCACAAATTTGGATTTTGGTAGAACTCTCCTGATTTTTAAACATGTAAATATTCATATTTAAAAGAGAAAAAAATAAAATAAATATGAAAGGAAGGAGTTTACAAGTGAATATTATTGATACTAGAATAATGCTAACTCCTTAGCGTGCAGAATTGACTGGTTTGGGGTTTCTGGAATCTGAAGACATCTCTGGACCTCCTTTACCAAAGTGACATTCTTGTATGTGTTCACCTAGTCACATTTAGCACCCAAACATTATTTACTAAACAAACAACAAATCAAAGATGCCAACTAGGAAATTAACCATGGGGAAAATTTTGTTTCTGTATGTCACATAGTTGTTCATTTTTAAAAGAGATTTTGCTTTTTTAATTGAAATATGTTTGACATATATCATTGTGTAAGCTTAAAGTATACATGTTGATTTCATACATTTAAATATCATAATATGATTGACAGTGTAGCCTTAGTACATCTATCACATCACATTATTATCCATTTGGTTTTTGTGGTGTGAATAATTAGGATCCAGTTCATTAGGTAGTTTGATGTATTTGTTTCTTTATTAAACAAAAATGTAAGAACAAAATGAAACAGTCATATTGTAAAATTCTAAGAAATTAATCAATTAAAATAGATACAAGTAGCCTTAGGACAGCAAGTCCAATATGTTGACTAAGTAAAATGAAACAATTTATTTATAACAAAGTAGAATTAAGACCTAAAAACAGATTTTATCTTATTGTCACCGCTTGCTGGCTTACAGAAGATAAAGCACAAATGGATAAAAGTCCCTCATTTTATATAAAAAGGGTGCTGAAATTTGGTTTCATCACACTTTTTATTTTTGTTGATATACTATTTTGTTTCATGTGTTTTTAATTTTGTTACTGTATATAGGCAAGTGCACAAATAGTTTCACAAACTTTTTAAGTGAGCACATCATGTAATCAGAACTCAGATGAAGAAATAGAACAATGACAATATCCCAGAAACTCCTCTGGGCTCCTCGCAGTCCCTGCCTCCACCCAAGATAACTACTTCCCTGACTTCCTTTCCCACAGATCCATTTGCCCCTTTTTGAACTTTATATAAGTGAAATCATGACATGTATATACTCTTTTGTATTCTTTTTTCTCAGTATTATGTTTATGGGATTCATCCATGTGGTTATAAGTAGCAATAATTTGGTTTCATCATATTTTCATGATAGGTTTAATTCTTATAAAAACAAAGTAAAATATAGGTGCTAATTTCTAAATTGTGTTATTCTAGGTGGTAGCATGAAGTAAAATATATAGCACAATTTTATCTATTCTACCAGTAATTTGGAAAGGAGAAAACAAGTAAAACTTGGCCCCAAATAAAGGTTTACTTTGTTTTCAAGTGAAGTGAAATGATCTCTGAGCTATTTCATGACATATTGCAGACAGACATAGGAAATTAAAGATTTTTTAAAAATCTTACTAGGAAAGTTCACTCTCTCTAAATCGAGTTTCACAAAACAAAATAGACAAAACTTATTCATAACAAATATCTGGATATTTACTACATTCCAGCTCTGTTCTAGGCAGAGCAGAGAACCTTATGTATGGCTCCATATGTATATGGTAGCTACATACTCCCAACTCAAATCCTAGCAAAAATGCAATAGTGCTAGCATAAACCTAGTTAATAAAACCAACCAATTTTTGTAATAAAATACAAAACACAGCTGTGACTGGAAGCCCACGAAAGAACTGTAAATCCATTGGCCAAACTATTCCCTTCAACCCATAGCTGGCTGCCTCCTTTGAGATGGAGTGTGCTAAGGTCCCATGGATTAGGTCCATCTGCAGTGATGGGGGACAGGGAGTGATGGTGGGCATCTGTTGCACATACTGGTACATGCTGGTGCAGACAGCAGAGGGAAGGAAAGGCAGCTTGTATTCATTCATTCATGAATTCATTGTTGTTTCCATTCAGTATATGTTTCTATTTGTGAGCTATTCCCTATATTTCCTAAGCTCCCTGAAGACAGCAACTGAGCTGTCTAAGCCTAGGACAGTGCCTAGAACATGGTACACATTTGGTATTTGTTGACTGAGTGAATGAAGGTAAAGAACACAGGCTTTGAAACCTTAGATTTAACTGTCACATTCTACCTTTAGGATCTTCATCATCATTGCCAAAACTCTGAGTCATTGTTTTTCTCATTAGCAAGTTAGGGAGAAGAACATCTATTAGGGAGGCTGTGAGAATTTATTTAGCAAATTTATTTTGGCCTACCATATTGCTTAATAGGCATTCAAGGAACATTTTGTTGCTGCGTTTTAGGGATGTACTAGGGACTTTGGGGGATGCAGAGAGAACTATGCCACTGTCTTCGACCTCAAGAAGTTGTAGACTTGCAGGACAGAGTAGTAAACAGGTTATAATACAGTATAATACAGCAACTGTAATGAGAGCCCAGGGAGGGACACTTGAGTCAGGCTTTGAAGGATGTGTCACACTTTACTAACAAAAAAGGTGTAAGAGGGGTTATTGAAGGTAAAAAGAAGAGTATGTCAAAGATATGGAAGTGTCAAAGTGCACAGCTCCCAGAGAGAATGGCAAGCAGTCTGTGCTGGCTGGGGCTCAGGGCCAAAAGCAGATCAAGGCTCAGGGCTGGAGAGAGACTCTGGTCTGATCACAATGGGCCTTCTGTGCCACCTAAGTAGTTTGCGCTGGACACGTTCATCAGGATGCCTGTCATTCTAGCCTCTATTTTTAGGCAAACTTGTGCCACCCACTCAGGGAAGCTGAAATAAGCTGCTTTAAAAAAAAAAACAATTATCCAGGTATGTTATTTACACAGCATAAATGATTCATTTTTATGTGTTTAGTTAAATGAGTTTTGACAAATGTATTTACCCCTACCACAATCAAGATATAGAACATTTCTATCATTCTAGAAAGTTCTCTCGTGCTCCCTTGCATTTGGTTAACCTCCTCCCTTTCACTCTAGGCTCTGGCAATCAGAGCCTAGATCTGCTTTCTGTCACTAGTTTATCCACTCCAGAATTTCATATAAACGGATTCACCCAGTATGTAGATTTTTGTGTCAGGCTTATTTCACTCTCTCAGCCTGATGTTTTATTGTAATTGTATGTGTTAGTAATCTATTCCTTTTACCGCTGAGTGGTACTCCTTTGCATGGATGTGCCACAATTTGTTCATCCACAGTGAACACCTGGATTGTGCCCAGTTATGGTTATTATGAATAAAGCTGCTATGGATGTTCTTATGTGAGTCTTTGTGTGTATACCTTCTCTTGGGTAAATAGATGGAAATGAGATTGTTGGGTCTTAGGGTAAATGTATACTTAACTTTTAAAAAACTGCCAAACTGTTTGAGAGGGAGAGAAAATAAAAGGGGTGGGGGGTGGGGCGGAGAGAGGAGAGAGAATGGAGAAAGGAAAGAGGAGAGAGGAGAGAGATGGAGGAAGAAGAGCAGGAGGATGGAGCTCCCTGCCAGCTGACATTCAGTTTCCTTCAGGCCAGTAGGGGAATTAATGGTGGGAGAAAGCAGCCGGATTATCTGGGAGAGAGGAGGAGGCACGTGGGGCATCCTGACATCACTCATCTGCCCACCCACATCTCTGTTCCAGCCCATACTACCATTGCCATCACTAACACCCTAAGGAAGTCATCTGGTTAAATACCTGAGCCTCGCAAAATAGTACATTGGGCTCTAAGAACCCCCATGAAAACTCCAGGGCAGGTGGGGCTTTGAGTCCTCTCAGACCTGAGGCAGGAAGTCTGGGACCTCCCAGGAAGAAGGTCTGGGGAAAGCAGGAGGGCAAGACAGAAGGTGCCCAGCAGGCATTCGGAGGCCTCACAAAGACATGGGCTTATTATGGAGGAGCCTCCTCAGTGAGTCCACCTGCCAGGCCTTAAAAGCAGCCTTTTGTAGAGTACCCAGCGTGCTCCCTCCTGGCCCTATACAGTTGGCTAGTTCCTTGCAAACCTTCCAGGTGTAAAAGAGAGTATGGAACTATCTGGATAAATTACACAGCAGCAAAGGCAAAGGGGTAGGGAAGGATAATAGCTCTGAGGTCTTGGTAAGGGCCCCTCCCCACCAGCATCCATGACGCCCTATCTTCAGAACAGGAAAGAAACCACAAGTGGGCGTGGCTGCTGGTGTCCCCTGACGGTGCAGTACTTCCAGGCTGCAGGCCCATGCTTGGTTCCACTCTGGCCCTGCCACCAGTGGGATTGCTAGTAGTACTTTACACAGGAGCAAAGTTTCCAGAACATTTTGTAAAATAAGAACACAATGGTTTTCAGCTTGGAGACAGTGAGAAGCTGTTCCTAAGAGGCTTCCTGTCACAGTCCTTGGGCACCTGCTCACCAGTTCCTCTTGGATCCTGCCTACCTTGATTCTGGGCTAAGTTGGCACCACAGGTGCAGATAACTTTGGGAGGCACAGGAACAAATCCTCAAAGGCAAACCTGCAGAACCAGATGAGTCTTTTGTGAAATTCCCAGGCCAGTGTTCTGAGCCCCCAGGCCTCTCTGCACACCTGGCCCTGGTTTGATCTCTGAGGTGCCTGCTCTTCCCTTTTGCAACTGGTTTCATGTCAGGTTTCAGCTCCAGGTTGTGTCCTGAGAACCTTCTCTGCAGGTCTATTCTTGTATAACTTGAAAGAACTTGACCCTTCCCAGTTGGCACATGTACACCTTTCTTCTGCTTATCCAGATGAAACAACTAGAGTAGCAGTTTCACAAAATAGGCGTCAGTGACCCCCACGGATGAATTTCGTCCCAAGCTCAGTTCTGTAAAAAGTGTGTTTCTGCAACTATGTGTTTATGAGTAAGAAGGTATATAAGTATCTTTTACATACTTACACATAAAGCTTAAGTTTTCAGATCTTCTGCTTTCTGACTGTGAACTTGATGTGACACAATTTTGGTTAAAAACGCTTGCACAAAAAAGACAAACGCTGTATGATTCCACTTACATGTGGTACTTAGTCAATTCATAGAGACAGAAAATAGAATGGTGGTTGCCAGGGGTGAGGGGATGGGGTATTGTTTAATGCATATAAAGTTTCAGGTTTGCAAGATGAAAAGAGTTCTGGAGATTGGTTGTACAACAATGTGAATGTATTTAATACTATTGACCTATACACTTAAAAATGGATAAAACAGCACATTTTATGTTATGTGCATTTTGCCACAGTTAAAAAACAATTTATTTGGTCTACATCAGTGGTGAATATTTTGTGGCTTTGTAAGAGCTAACAGTGAATGGCTTTCTGTATAAGGATAGTTGTCAAATACAAGTCCTTTGCAGTCATAGAGTATGATCAGTTAGGATGGACCATCGATGTGGTTAGGGTAATATAACAAAGGTGTTACAGATAGGCAGTGTGGCATATGCCAGTGGATGTGTGGCCCCTAACAGAAATATACTTGGACTCTAGCAGTCTGAGTTTTACTTTTGGCCAACAGTTATTACTATGGGCTGCCCTTCCTTTTGGTTTCCAAGGCTGCAGGACAGAGAGTGTCTCTGTTTTGAAGAGGGGAAGTTCAGTGCACATTTATTTTCTACCAAGACATGTCAGGACCACATTTTATCATAAGGCCTTGTTTCATTTGCCTGGAAAGGAAGGGTATATGAAAATTGTTTTGGTTTTAATATAGAATAGTTTTTTTTTTTTTTTAATGCAGGGCTTATTTCGAAAAATTATGAGAGCATTTCAAATGTATGCAGATACCTTCCAGAGAAAGGTAATATTACAGCAAATTATTCTTGATCGTATAGCATGGAGAAAAATTCTGGAATATTCATATTTGAAGATTTCTTATTAATGAATGCCTTTGACTAAAAACTAACCAAAGGTTGCTAATATTTTCATTAGAGGTTTAAAAATTCTGTTGCAACAAATAAAGTACTTAAATTGCTAAAGTAAACCTCTGAATTTAAGCATCATTTTGAGGAAGAGCTGGGGTCGCCCGAGGAGAGGAAAGGATGGAGGTGTTGAAATCATGTATTGGAGTAGGTTTTTAGTGCCGTCAGTTATTTGGACATTAATTTCAGAAGTTCCTCGTAATTATATTAAATATTTCTCAAATTATAGGCCACAGATACCCACTTTCCATGTTGAATAATTCTACAAAGATACTAAAAATGCTGCTCAAATCTCAGAATGAGAGTATGACCATTTAACTCAGTGAGGTCAGGCCAGCCTTATACCCACCCCAAGGATCTGTTAGGTTGAATTTGAAGCAGCTGTTTAACAGATTCATTTAAGCAACAGCTTTGGTTTCTTGGCTGGCAGTGTCCTCGGCAAGGAAACCATGTGACCACTCTGGGTAAAGCAGAGTCCCTTCAAGGACATTCAGAGGGTTTATGAAGTGGCTGCTTCAAGATCCAGCCCCACCCCAGAGGGACAGTGGCAATTGCCCCTGGGTGGGACAAGGGCTCCCTGGTGATTCTGATGTGCGGCCAGGTGTAAGAACCAACCAAGAACTGATTGACAACAGAATGGTAACTTTGATTTTACTTCCACTGTCTTTCTTGTATGGGAGACAGAGAGAGGGGAAAAAAAAGCCAGTGGGTAAAAATATTTTGGTAACCTGATAAATATTTGCTATAACTCCAACCTAACTTAAGAGTTCTAGAAGTGTTTTCAAGGACATTCTCCCCTTTGCCCTCTACAATGCTGTGAATAGATATTGTCGTCATTACATTCATGGCTGAAAAAACTAGTAGAGAGATCAGGTGAGGGGCCCATCTGGTAAGAGGCGGAGCCAGGGCTCAGACTGCCTAATCCATCTGCCCCTTTGTTCTGAGTCTGAAACAATTCTCTTCTGTAAGGGCTCATCCATTCTACTTTTTGTTCTCTGCTGCCATTCAGTTAGCCTGATTCTTTTCTTATTCTTTTTACTCACAGTGTAAACTGAGATCAGTGTAATTTCTGAGAAATAGACATTAACAGGGCAGCCAGTTTTGTAGTGGAAAGTCAGGGACACACTCAATCGGCCTTGAAGCATGAAACACATCCAGATGCCAAAATCACTCACTGCTTGCTTCACTTTTTTTGGCAGGGCTAAAATTAAACACTGCTTTTTCAGTAGCTGTGGTGGGAATTGAATTTTGTATCTTCGTTAGACCATTTGGAGATGACCTTAAAAGATAGGAGAACCTTAATTTGTGTTATTTGGTAGAAAATATCAAGAAAACAGCAGCATGTGAAAACAGTTTCAATTTTTAAATCACGGTATTTTTAAATCATAAATTTTCTTTTAAAACGGGCAAAGTTCAAGTGTATGAACGTGATCAGTGATCTCTTTAGTGGCAAAAAGAAAGAAAGAGGGAGGGAGGGAGAGAGGGAGAGAAAATTTTAAGCAAGATCACATTTTCCACAACTACTTGAAGAACTGCTGCCACCTCATGGAAAATTTTTAGAAACTTCCAGTTTAGGCAAGAATCCATGTTTGCTGTCTTCCACAGTCTTCCTCTAGTTGCTGCTATGGTGTAATGTTCCCTCAGACCAAAAAGCCTTGGAGTCTTTGGCATGCACGGGGCAGTTTTTATGTCATTGTAGGTCAGCTCAAAAGTGGTTAGATTATCAGAGGAGCAATGTGATTAGAAATCAGATATTTCTTTTAAAAATATTTTAAATGTAAACATTTTAGTTTAAATATTTATTTTTAAAGAAATAAACATTATTTCATTTATAATTGAAATGAGCAGAGGACATAATGATTAAGAAAACTGTTCCAACTCTCTTTATCCCTCTTATTTTAAGGAGAAAACTTCTGTAACAAACAGGCCGATGCCAGCTGAACACAGTGAGCCTCTTCATTCCTGTCTTCTTTCACACATACCTGAAATGACCTTCCCACTGTTGGGTTCGAGTGAATTTTTTTTTCAAGGCTCAGCTAAGGAATGGTTTCTCCATGGAAACGTCCTTCAACTCATCCTGGTAGAGTGGGTTGTGCTCCCCTCTTTGTTTCTGCAAGACTTTCTCCCCATGGCCAGAGTCGTATTTATTGTTACCATATTTACTGCTGGAGCATTTTATTTGTTTTGCTGTGATAGTTTTGTAGAGAGAATGAATAACGTGAGAACTAAGAGCTCGCTCTCTAGGTTCAACTCCCGACTCTCCTAGTACTAGCTTTGTAACCTTGAGTAAGTTTTCTCTGCTGCAAAAGGAAGATAATAATGTCACCTCAAAGGGTTGTAGTGAGCCTTAAATGAGTCAGTATTCATTCATCAGGTGCTTAGAGCAGGGCCCGGCACAGAGGGAGCACCATGGAGGTATGAACCCTCACTGCTACTGTCTATACAATAATTGCCCACATGCAGGTCACTCTCTTTCACAAGACTGGTTTCTGCAGAGAGGGATGGGCCTTGTTCATCTTTGATACCCTTATGCTGAACAGACTGTGTTGAGCAGTGCTCAGGTATGTTTGATGGATGCAGATGTATACAAATGAGACATTAAAAAACTAATTTTTCACAGAAATAGCCTCAAAATAATGATCTTGCAGTGAGTGTGTGTGCTGGAGCCACAGCTCTCTCACCATTGCCCTAGCATATTCTAGCTCCACATGCCAAGTCTAGCCCTAACATGTGCAAGTGAGTGGGGGGCTGGCCAGGCTCCAGGCAGCCCCAGGCATGCAAAGTTGACAACAACTAAACTGTAACACAGAGAAGAACTGGTAATGTGCACATGATGGTAACACATATGTGTCAGAAGTCCAATATGGAAAGTAAGGTTTCCTTTACAGACCCTAAACCACAGATACTGCCTGTTGCCTCCCAATATCTCCATTTTCCCTTTCTTAGTTATTGTGTTAATTTCCTATTATTGTCTTATAGTTCCAGAGGCTAGAAGTCCAAAATCAACATCTTAGCAGTGTTGGTTCCTTCTGAGGGTGGTGAGTGAGAATCTGTTCCAGGCCTCTCCCTTAGCTTCTGATGGTTTACCAGCTGTCTTTGGCATTTCTTTGCTTTCACATGGTGTTCTGCTCTGTCTCTTCTCAACATCTTCCCCCTCTGTGTGTCTATCTCGGTCACCCTTGTGAAAAGCACAGCAGTCATATTGTATTAGGGCCAACCCTAATGATGTCATTGTAACTTAATTACCTCTGTGAAGACCCTATTTCCAAATGAGGTCACATTCAGAGGTACTGGGGGTTAGGACTTCCAAAATATCTTTTTGGGAAGATACAATTCAACCCATAACAGTTATGGAGATTTGAAGATAGTACTGCTGAAGGATTGGCAGAATTTTTACATTCTTAAGCTTCATGAGTAAAGTTGAAGCTGACATGACACAGTATTTCAGATTTGGGGACTACTATTTTTTTTCCAGTTTTATTGAGATATAATTGACATCTGAGTACTGTGTAAGTTTCAGTTGTATAGCGTAATGACTTGACTTACGTATATATTGTAAAATCCTATTTGGTTTAAAAAGGCACAAGGTTCAGCACAGATGTTCATTGCTAGGTTATTTATAATGGTAAAATAGAGGAAATATCTAAATGTCCCACAGTAGGAAGATGGTTAAGTAGATGATGATGATATGATAATTACTGTTCTTCATGGCTTACTCTGTGCCAATACTGTGCTAGAGACTTTGTATGAAAATTACTGTTTAAGCATTAAGTTATGGTTTCTAAGTCTGATAAAGGTCACCCCCGCAACAGCTAACATCATACTTAATTGTGAGAGACTGAAAACTTTTCCCCTAATATCAGGAACATGATAAGGATATCCATTCCCACCATTGCTATTCAACCTTGTACTGGACATTATATCCAGAACAATTAGGAAGAAGAAATGAAAGGCATACAGGTTGGATAGAAAGAATTAAGTTACTTTTACTGCAGATGACATGATCATGTATATATAAATCCCAAGGCAACCATAAACACACACATACACACACACACACACACATACACACACTACTAAGGCTAATAAATGAGTTTAGCAAGTTTGCAAGATACAAGACTAATATACAAAGAAATCAATTGTGCTCAATCCAAAATGAAATTCAGAAAATAATTTTACTTACAATAGCATCAAAAAGAATAAAATACTTAGGAATAACTTTTAAAAAAAGAAATGTAAGATCTTCACACTGAAGACAATAACACATCTATTACAGAAATGAAAGAAAACCTCAATTACTGTAAGGGTAGCACATGTTCATGAATCAGAGACTTGATATTGTTAAGATGGCAGTACTCCCTGATTGAGTCATAGATTCAAAGTGATCACTATCAAAATCCTAATTAGTTTTTTTTTTTGTAGAAATTGATAAGCTGATTCTAAGATTTATACGGAAATGTAAGGGACCCAGAATAGCCAAAACAAAGAAAAGAGTTGGAGGACTCACTACTTCATGATTTCAAAACTACTACAAAGTTATAGTAATCAATAGAGTGCAGTTCTGGCATGAGGATAGACATATATATCAATTAAATAGAATTGAGAGCCCAGAAATAAGCTAACTTAGATGGTCAATTGATCCTTGACAAGGATGCCAAGACCACTCAGTTGGGGAAGGGGGACCCAGTCTTTTCAATAAATGAGGCTGATAATTGTGTGTGTATACATAAACATTTACATATGTGCAAAAAGACCCCTATTTCACATCATATACAAAAATTAACTAAAAATGGGACGTAGATCTAAATGTAAGAGAGAAAATCATAACAGCCTCAGAGGAAAGCAGTAAATCTTTGTGACCTTGGATTAGGCAGTGGTTTCTTAGAAATTACAACTAAAACATAAGCAACAATAGGTAAAATAAATTGGACATCATTAAATTTTTTTTAAATTATACTTTAAAAGACACCTTCAAGGAAGTGAAAAGACAACCCACAGAGTGGAATAAATTTTTAGAAATCATATATCTGATAAGAAACTTGTATCTAGAATATATAAAGAACTCTTATAACTGTAATAAAAAAAACAACCCAATCAAAAAATGGGCAAAGAGCTTAAATAGCCATTTCTCCAAAGAAGGTACAAATGGCCAATAAGCATATGAAAAGTGGATCAGTATCATTAGCTATCAGGGAAGTGCCAATCAAAATGACAATGAAATAAAATTTGACATTCAGTAGGATAGCTAAAATAAAGACAGACGATAACAAGTATTGACAATGATGTGGAGAGACTGGAACTCTCTTACACTGAAGGTGGAAATATAAACTGGTGCAGCCACTTTGAAAAGTAGTCTAGTAATTCCTCAAATGGTTAAACATAGAGTTACCATATGATGCAGCAATTCTACTCCCAAGATAAATGAAAACATACTTCCACACACTATCTTGTATATGAATGTTCATAGTGACATACTTACAATGAACTGAATGCTTATCTTCCTCCAAAATTCATATGTTGAAACATAGTCACATGACATAATGACATTTGGAGCTGGATGGGGCTTTTTAAAGGTTTTTTTCTTTATGAAATTACAACCCTCATGGATGGAATTAGTTCCCTTTTAAAAGAGACCCAGAGAACTCCCTTCTTGCTTATGTTATCTGAGGTTTCAGTAAGAAGATGGCCTTCAATGAGGAGGCTGGTTTTCATCAGACATGGAATCTGCTGGTGCCTTAATCTTGGACTTCCCAGCTTCCAGAAGTATGAGAAATAAATTTCTGTTTATATGCTATCTAGTATTTTGTTATAGCTGTCCAAATGAACTAAGAAAATATTAATAATAGCCCCCAAATGGAAACAACACAAATGTCCACTGGTGAATAGATTTTTTAAAGTGTAGTATATCCATACAATAGAATATTATTCAGTCATGAAAAGAAATAAAATATTGATATGTGCTATAATAGGGATGAACCTTGAAAACATTATGCCAGGTGATAGAAGCCAGTCACAAAGGACCACATATTATATGATACCAGTTATATAAAATGTCCAGAATAGGAAAATCCGTAGAAACAAAAAGTAGGTTCATGGTTGCCTATGGCTGTGGGGGTTGGGAGAAATGGAGTGTGACTGCTAATGGGTATGGTGTTTCTTTCTGAAAATGTTCTGAAATTGTGATATTTGCACAACTGTGAATATACTAAAACCCATTGAAATGTACAGTTTAAGCAAATGAATTACATCTCAATATAACTGTTATAAGAAGTAAATTGTGCTATATCTGCTTGTTGGACTATTATATGGCTATTCATTTGTAAAAAAAAGTTTGAAAGAATATGTTCATAATATGATATTCAGTTAAAACAATAAGTATACAAAATTGTATCATATCCACTATCTAAATATATCTATCTGTGTTGGAGACACTATTGGCAGACAACTCAGCCTCCTTTTCTTCTTTGTCCAACCTAACAGACCATGTAACTCAGGGAAGCTGACCCAGTTCTGGGGATGATTGCTCTAAGTCAATGGCAATAATTACACCTTATCTGGTTCACACTGGTCAGTTAGCATATGGCATACTCAATGACAGTGACTGGCTCAGGAGTGAACCAGGTTGGCCTAGTCAGACTGAATGAGAAAACTTTTATCCCCTTCAATCTCTCTCTGCTCTAAGAGGTGAAAAAGATGCTACATTTGTAGGTGCTATTGCAGAATAACCCTTGGGATGAAGTCAAAGTTTGAATGTCCCAGGAGAAGTCACCTGGGTCCTTTAGAATGTCATTGATCTCCATCACCCTAACACCTGGATGCCTCTAGGTTTCCTCCATTTTGAGATCATGATCAGTTCTATTTTGGCTTATTTGAGCCAAGGTAGTTTTTGTTATCTGATACACTATGCATAGAAAAAAGAGTGGAAGGAAATGTGTATAAGAATGTAAGTAGCAATTATCTTTTGATGGTGGGATTATGGCTTTAAAAATTTTTCCTTCCCTATATTTTTGTTTTCAAATTTTTCTAAAATTACCATGTGTTACACTTTTAGTTTTTGTAAAATAAAGAGGAAATATAAAAGAATACGTGCTCGCCTGTGGTAGCCAGCCACTGGGGAAACATGGCTCCAATGTTCCCCGCCTCCTGGTGTTCACACACTTGTGTAGTCTTCTCTTATATTGTACTGGGGGTTGTCTATGTGATCAGCAGTATAAGGCAAAAGTGATGATGTTACATTATAAAAAAGGCTGTGACTTCTGTCTTGGGTGCACACTTTCTCTCTTGAATCACTCTTTCTTGGGGAAGCATGCTGCAATATTGTGGGCAGTCCTATTGAGAGGCTCATGTGCTGGGAAACTGAAGCCTCTTGCCAACAGCCATGTGAATGAGCTTGGAAGCAGATTCTTCTGCCCCAACTGAACCTTCAGGTGACTACAGCCCAACCAACTGCTTGAGTGCAACATCCTGGAGACTCTGACCCAGAACCACCCATCTAAGCTACTCCTGAATTTCTGAACCTCAGATTCTATATTAGTAAGTAAATATTTGTTATTTTAAACTATTAAGTTTCAGGGTAAATTTTCCATAGCAATAGATAACAAATAGATACCACACTCTTTCATTCAGTAAGCCACTTTAGGGAAATCTAAACTTCAGAAGCAGAAGCACCAGCACCAAAGGATGTATCTACAAGGATTTTTATTGCCACTATCTTTGTTTTAGAAAAATATTGTGTGTAATTATAAATTATGGTGATATCACTTTGTGGGAGTATTGTGCAGCTTTTGATAGAAATGAGGTAACCAATAGGCATTAATCTGGAAAGATTCATGGCATGTCACGTGAAGAGAAAACTAAGGTGCAGAATAACACGTATGGTATGTGAGTAGTAGGCATTGCCAAATGTGTCTCCCCACTATCTATACTCCCTTTTTTCCTCATTTATAGGCTGTGTACCTAGCTTCAAAAATAAATCTTGATCTTTCAGCTTCCCTTGCAGCTAGGTACCACCACATGACATATTTCTGGCTAATAAGATATAAGTGGAAATGTATAGGGAAGAACTGGAAAAACTACCGTTTTTTTAGTAGCATGTGTTACATATGCTTTAAATCAGGGTCAGCTGGTTTGTGCCTGTCTTTTGCCTTCCCTCTTCTTCCTGCCTGGAATATGGACTCAAAGCCTGGTGGAAAGAGCCATCTCGTGACCATAGGGACCAAAGTCACACTCTTGGGTTAGGGAAGCATAAGGAGATGGAGCATGTGTCTTAGCATCTACAGCAATCTGCACAATCTAATGAAACATGTTTCTTATTTAAGCCACTGTTTAGGTGCTGAATATAGTTCTGATTACCTTATGACCCATTTTCATTTTTTAAAAAAAGGGAGAAAAATCATGTGTATGATTAGTTATATGAGCCTAAAGATGAAGAATATATATCTCACCATTAACACTGACCATTAACAGATAGGGCTAGAGTGGAGACAAAGGAGCAATTATGAAGTTTTTTTTTCACTCTATGTAGTTTACATTGTTACATCAAACATTTGTTAATTTCATGATAAAATATATTAATGTCCAAAAGCCTTATAAACAGAGAGGAAGAAAGAAAAAGGGTATAACAACATTCTGGAATTACTTGTTATCACTCGTCCAGATCAGGCTCAAGGTAAGCTGGGCCCCACTGACTGGGCAGGTGCTGGACAGAGTGCGTGGGAAGCCAGACAGGGATGAAAGATTCATCAAAGCTTGCAGTTTGAGCCAACCCCACCAGCTTCATAGTTGTCCTGCAACTCTGTGGAAAAGATGTAGAGGGTTAGGCCCCAGCCCATCAGCCTCACACTGTAGGCATCCAGGAGACTATCAGAGCCCCATCTGCGGCAGGAGGCCCCGAGGGGCAGGTGCAGCCTGGAAAAGGAGGGAAGTGGCCAGGAGAAGCTGGTGTCAAGAGTAAGGGGCTACAATGCAGGACTTGTGGCCCCAAGCTCCCCAGAGGCTAGTTCTTGCTTTTAGGAGCAAGGTTCAGTTACCCTTCCTACTCTGGAGACCTGGGCTTGCAACTGAATCCTACCTTTCATGAAGCCGAGCAGGTCCGAGGCACACAGGAGCCAGATACGTAGCCCAAATCACAAGCAAAATCGTGTAGCTGATGTGCTCATGATTTGTCTTCTCAGTCAGCGGCTCTGCATCCTGGGGCCTTCATGGCACCCACTCTGTATAGCCAAGGGGTTGGGGGAGGGGACAACCATGCTACAGTCCTGAATCACCTGCCCCATCACTGTCTACCAGTTCTAATTTCCTCTCTTGCAGAAACCAGAGGCTTCCTGTCCTCTCTGGCTGTCTTAGCAGCTTCCTTATTTCTCTCTCAACATCTTAGTGCAAGTGTCTGGACTGCTTCTGCTCTTGAAAACTCAGGCTGAGACCAAGCAGAGATCCTCTGGGATTGTTCAAAGGGGCACTATGGAAGGAATGGCAGCTTAGCTCAGCAGGGCCCAGCTAGGTTTTGGGGGAGCCAATGTAGGGATTTTCCTGCCGCCATTTTCCTGAACCAGGCCTGACTGCTCTGCTTCTTCCTCCGCCTTCCCCCTCTCAAAGGCCTTCTGTTTGTAGATAACAGAGTCTGTCTCCTAAAGTAGGGCTGCCAGAAAAATACAGGAAGCCCAGTTCAATGTGAACTTCAGATAAACAACAAATAACTTTAAAAAAAATATTTTATGTCTCAAATATTGCATGGAACATACTTATACTAAAGAATTATTTGTTATTTATCTGAAATTCACATTTAACTGAACATCCTGTATTTTTATTTACTAAATCTGGCAATCTGATTCTAAGATGGCTCAGCTTTCAAAGTTTTAATCAGATTTCCCAGAAAGGAAAGAGGGGGAGGAGGAAATAGCACTAAAGAAAAACAAATCTCCACAAAGAGAGCATGTGTATGACTCACAGCTGCCCCTCAGATCAAAGGGCAGAGGGACCTCCTGTGGGCCCAAAGGTAGATGCTCCCAGGAGAGAGGACCAGGCTGGCAGGAGGCAACAGGTGATAATCTTGGCTCAGCCACCAACTTCCTATGGGTCACCCTGGGCAGGTCTGGGCCTCTCTGACTCTTTCGCTAGAACCTATAGCCTCCAGCAGTCATTTCATTCATCACACTTGTCCCCAGACACCCCCTCCAAGTGCCAGACTCAGGCCTGGGAGAGGAGCAGGACTCCTGGGGCCCTTGAGCAGCTGGACGGCAGTTGGCATGTGGAAAGTATAGTCAAGAAAGCGGATCCCCATGATCCAGGGAGATAGAATTTCTGCTTCTCTCCTTCAGACGGAGAGTTACTTGGCCCCCACTGGGCACTGCACCTGCCCTCTGCCTGGTGCCAGTGTCTGCTCAGGAGTCTGCACAGGTTGCCTATGGGTAGCATCAGCTGCCGAGGCACTTCTCACAATACCCAGTGGTGGCACTGCCATTGTCAACAAAAAGCCGTCTATGCAGCCATTCTTTCTCCTGCAGCCTGTAGGATGGCGGTAGTGAGCTTCATGAGCAGAAAGGTGTTCTGGAGGGACTGCTTTCCCTAGACCAGCTGGGTTGGGTTGGGTTGAGGCAAGCTTGGGTCTCCCAGATGCCCACCTACAAGTGTCCTGGGGCTTCAGATCACATGGTGGAGCAAGGACAAGACCGAGGTGGGAGACTTTGAATGGCAGGCTGAGGCTGGTATGGTCAACACTACTTGCTTTATCCAGCATGGATGGATAGCAGGAAAAAAGGAAGGAGAGAATCTGATTTTGATAACCAAGGGGGTAATCTGGAAGCCACCATTCTCTACACAGAAGCCAAAGTGCTTAAAAAAATTTTTTTATTGTGGTAAGATATATGTATAACATAACATTTATGGTTTAGGTGGACAACTCAGTGGCATTAAGTACATTCACAATATTGTGTAACAATCACCACTATTTCCAGAATTTTTTCATTACTTCAAACAGAAATTCTCTTCCTATTAAACAATAACTCCCCATTCCTCCCCCTTCTTTATCCATCGGGTTTTAGAGCTAGTCACCCCAAGGTGTACCTGTGTGGTATGTAGATTATTTTGAGCTAAAGGCAACTTTAGCACAAGCTCAAGAGAAATTTCTGCCCCTCTCTTAACTACCTAGAACTTGAATTAGGTGCTGTGACTGTAATAAGCAATGATCAGAGATAACTTGACCAATCTACAGGACAAGACAAACGTCTATTTAAGCATCTGCTCTTCTTATTCTGCGATGACCCTTTGAAGCTCTCAAGATATCTTACCTCATCCCTAGCTCAGAATGTCTTATATATCCAAGTTTCCTTTCTATCTCTGAACCTCTCTGCATGTGGGGTCTCTGATTTCCTCATGTGTGTATTAAATTTGTTTATTTTCCCTTGCCAATCTGTCTCCCGTCTATTTAATTATTAGACCAACAAGAAGAACCTTGAGGGTAGAGGAAAGTTTGTTCCCCCCCATGCCTCCCAATCCCTGATAACCTCTAATCTACTTCTGTCTCTATGAATTTGTCTGTTCTAAATACCTTATATAAGTGGAACCATAAAATATGTCATTTTGTGTCTGACTTCTTTCACTCAGTATAATGTTTTTAAGATTCATCCATGCTGTAGCATGTGTGAGAACTTCATTCTTTTTTATGGTTGCATAATATTCCATGGTACAGATATACTACATTTTATCACTTCATTGTTGGTGGATACTGCATTGTTTTCATCTTTTGGCTTTTGTGAATGATGCTGCAATGAACACTGGCACACAAGTGTCTGTTTGAGTCTCTGTTTTCAATTAGTTACGGTATATGCCTAGAGAAGGATTGCTGGGTGAAAAGGAAAAACTCGTGTTTTTCTCCTCTACTATAGCACTCTATACTTCTGGTCCTACCCCAAACAATCCTCAGACACTAGCTTGGTGTCCTATGATTTAACTCAATTCTGACACTCTCTACTTGTAGATAGCCTTAGATCCTACAGATTAAGAGCTCAGTCCCACAAGACTGCCCCCATTTCAGATGCCAATTATAAGCCCAGGTTGTCACCTGTGCTGGCAGATTGGCTATAAACTGAAAGTTCCCACAACCCCCTCCTTGAGTTCAGTCATTTGCTAGAGTGGCTCACAGAACTCAAGAAAACAGTTTATTTCTAAGTTTCTGGTTTATTACAAAGCATATTAAAAGGTACAAATGAAGGTTCTCATTTCCCAGAAGGGTCCAGAGCCCAGGGACTTCCATCCCTATGAAGTTTGAGGTGTGCCACCGTCCTGGCATGTGGATAGATTCTTGTTCACCAACCTGGAAGCTCTCTGAACTTGAATTGTAGAAATTTTTTATGGAGGCTTCATTACATAGGCATGACTGATTAAATCATTGCCCATTGGTGATGAATTCAACCCACTTCCCTGCCCCACACTGCCTCTGGCCCCTGAGGTTATAGAGTGGGGCTGAAAGTTCCAACTTTCTACTCACATGGTTGGTTCACCTGGCAACCAACATCCACCTTAGGTGCAGTCCAGAACTCACCTCATTAGCATAAACTCAGGGGTGATTGAAAGGGCTTGTTATGAATAATAAATGACACCTTTGTTGAGCTCATCACCTAGGAATTCCAAGGGTTTTAGGAGCTGGTGCCAGGAACAAACGTAAAGATCAAAATATATATTTCTTGTTATATCACAGTATCACCCTAGATCATATGATAATTCTATGTTTAGCTTTTTAAAAAATTACCAGTTGTTTCCCACAGCAGCTGCACCATTTTACATTCCACCAGCAAGGCATAAATGTTCCATTTCCCCACGTCTTCATTAATACTTTATTTTCTGTTTTATTTTTTATAATAGTCATCCTAATGAGTGTGAAATGGCATCTCACTGTGGTTTTGATTTGCATTTCCCTAATGATTAATGATGCTGAGCATCTTTTCATGTACTGATTGGTCATCTGTATATTTTCTTTGGAGAAATGTCCACTCAAGTCTTTGCACATTTCTCAGCTGGGCTGCATGTTTTTGTTGTTGTTGAGTCGTAGGAATTCTTTATATTATCTACACAACAACCAGAATGATTTTTTTTTTTAAACATAAATCGGATTATGTTACTGCCTGACTAGAACTCTTTGGCAGTGTCCCAGGGCACTCTGAGAGAAGTCTGCCTCTCTTTGACTTTCCAGCTTCACAACTCTTTCCCCTTAACCCGCAACTCAGCACCTTCTCAGAATGGAGCAGGTCTCCTCCCTCCTCCCTACCTCAGGGCCATGGGTGCTGTTCCCTCTCCTTTTGCTCTTTGCCTGGCTGACTCCTACTGACTCTTTGGGGCTTGACTTCACCCTGTCTTTGCAGAGAGGACTTCCCTGGCAGACCTCAGCCTCAGTTCCTATACCTTGTTCATTTTCTTCACTGCTCTGGTCTTCATTTGTAGTTACAAGTTCACTGTTCACTTGCTGCTTCTTGCCTATCAGAAAAAGGGGACACAGAGTCTTGGTAGGGCATGTGGGAGATGCTTCAAGAATGCTTGTTTAATGACTAAATAAGCTGATGAATTATCTCTCTGATGGGTCTTTCGGAAAGACACTGTGCTCACTTCCACTTCTTAGCCCTGACAACCAACCTAAAGGGCCAAGTCTCATAAATTGACTGAAGCCACAGCAGGTGACTCTTTAAGTCTCTGCGGTCCCTCCCCCTTTTCCAGATACACGTCAGATCATTCTCTTCCTTTGGGCCCAGGGAACCAGATGCTGAGGCCGTGAGGGTGCCCGAGGTCCTTAGGTCATGGGCAGGGCAAATCTGTGAGCCTACTCAGAGCTTAGGAACATTTCCTCTGACAGGAGGTAGGGGCAGCAACAAGAGAGAGAGAAGGGAGGAGGTAGAAACCAAGGGAGCAGAGCCAGGCCTGTCAAGCTGATCGACCTGCAGGACCTCACTGGATGGCAAAGCAGGGAGAGCTTGTGGGGAAGGACAAAGTGCCAGAGACCAAAAAACATGAGGCTTTAACAACCTACTGAATGAGAGAAAATATTTGCAAATCATATATTTGATAAAGGGTATTTAATATCCAAAATGTATAAAGAACTCAAATAACTCAATAGAAAGAAAACAATCTAATTTAAAAATAGGCCAAGGGACTGAGTTGACATTTTCCCAAGAAGACATACAAGTGGCCAACAGCTACATGTATAGGTGCTCAATGTCACTAATCATCAGGTAAATGCAAATCAAAGCCACAATGAGACATCACCTCACACCTATCAGAATGGCTATTATGAAAAAGGCAACAAATACCAAGTGTTGGCGACTATGTGGAGGAAAAGGGAATCCTTGTGCACTGTTGGTAGGAATGTAAATTAGTGCAGCCACTATGGAAAACAGTATGGAAGTTCCTCAAAATAGTTAAAATAGAACTACCATATGATCTAGTAATTCTACTTCTGGTATTTATCTAAAGAAAACAAAAACAGTAACTTAAAAAGATATCTGCACCCCCATGTTCATTGCAGCATTATTTACAATAGCCAAGACATGGAAACAACCTAAGTGTCCTTTGATGGATGAATGGTAAAGAAAAAGTGGTACATATACACAATAGAATTTTATTTAGCCATGAAAAAAGAAAGGAGAGCCTGCCATTTGTGAGAACATAGATGGATCTTGAGGGTATTATGTTACGTGAAATAAGTTAGACAGAGAAAGATATACGTGGAATCTAAAAATAAAACAAAACCCAGAAAAAACAAATTCATAGATACAGAGAACAGGTCTGTGGTTGCCAGAGGTGAGGGTGGGGGGTAGGGTGGGGTGGGGTGAGGTGTGGGGTGAGAAGTGAGGTTGGCAAAATGGGTGAAGGGGGTTGGAAGGTACAAACTTCTAGTTAAAAAATAAACAAGTCCTAGGGATGTATGTACAGCAGTGTATTAACAGTGCACACTCAGCTTGTATAACATGACGTCTGGAAGGCTACAGAGAAGGCTTCTTTTTTCTGGGGCATACTGAGGAGATATTAGGAGCTTGTATTTCAGGCCATGTGTTCAATAAGCTATTTTTTAGAGGACAATACACATTGTGTTATGTACTCTGAAAGTCTCAGCTGGGCGAGGACTTCCTGGGTCTGCACAGAGAGGACCCTACTGCTGGATCGTAAAGCAGGGCAGACCCTTGTCAAGCAAAAAAAAAAAGGGAGGGGGGAAGTGTCAGCCAGGTGAAGTCCAGGGTAGTGGCAGGGAGGTCTGAGAGGCTCCAGAATGTTCTGAGAACAGGGAGGACATGGTTTGGCTGAGTCCAGGTTACACGGGGAGATACATCAGTGAATTGTTGGGGGCTGGGCCTTGGATGCCAGAGTGAGGTCTCTGGATTTCCTTGTGAAACAGTGGAGGCCGGCAGAGCAGGCGTAAGCCTGGGTGGGGCATGCTCAGAGCTGTGTTCTCTTCTTCAGGTGCCATTTTTTAAATATCTGTGAGCCAAGCACTGTGCTATAATTGGGGATTGTGGCAATACCTCTAATTGACAGTTTTTATTTGTGTGTGTGTATGAGTGTGTGTGTGTGTGCAAGTGTGTGTCATTGTGTGCATGTGAGTGTATATATGTACGTGTATGTGTATGTGTGTATATGACTGTAAATGTATATGTATGATGTGTGACTATATGTGAGTGAATATATACATGTGTGTGTGTGTGTGAGTGTGTATATGTGTGTATGAGTGTATGTGTGTATTTCTAGCTGTAGCTTCCCACTGATGTACCTGACCTGTGGCGTGAGAGTAGTGTCTGGCCTGAGCAAACCTGATCTAGCTGGCAGCCATTTTTCTTTTTCCCAAATGTACCTTTCTTCTTCAAGCAAGGGGGAAATAAGAGGAAACTCTGCTTTTTTGCCACTGCTTTTCCTCTCCTGCAGGGAAGCATGAGAGCAGGCGAGATCTACCCTGGGGTAGAATCAGCGGCCTGAGTCTTTGAGTCAGGGGCCCTGGCTTTGAATCCTGGCTTGGTGCTTATATTTTCCTGGTTGCATAACCCCCCGTATCCTTCATATAAACCTCAGATTCTTCATCTGATAAAGAAATATTTGCTTTGCAGGGTTATGAGGATTAACAGTGCACACAAAATGTCTTGCCTAATGGCTGTGACATTGTAGACGACAAGTACATAGTAGATGTTTTTACTATTATCTGCAAAAATGTAAGCAAGACACTGTGTTTTTGGTGCCCCTAGTAGTGGCCTTCTCTGCCTCTTCCACACTCAGTGTTTTTCCTGGGTCCCATTTCCCACATCTTAGGTGGGCTGTTTCAAGGACATTGACGTTGAAATCTAGCGCTCCTGGATCCAAACACTTGACCAAAAATAAAGAAAATAAGCTTTAACGGTAGAAGAACAAGTAGAGGCACCAGTTTGTTTCCCCATATATGGATCTTGGGGGTGGGGTGGGAGCAAGTTTTCTGGAATCATTGTGGAAGGAAAATTTAGAGTTAAGGCAACACTCATTTTCTGCTCCCTGTGGCTCACATTAAGTGAGTAGCCCCTTGTCCCATGTCTGTGGTAGGTGCTAGGCTATAATAGTGAGCAGTTGGACGCCATGCCTGGTATAATAAAGCTAAAGCAGGGCATACAGCCAGAAAAATAACTGCACAGAAAAGAAAGTATTACACATGGTAGCAATAACATGATTTTTTAAAAAATGACAAGAAATTTAGAAATTATGAGGGGAGGGGTATCTTCTTTAGACTGAGTGTTCTGGAAAGGCCTCTGAGGAGAGGACATTCAGTGACATTTCGGTGGAAGGTAAAACAGGAAGGAGCTGCCATAGGAATTGGGAGGAGGAGGCCGTTTTGAGGAAATGAAAGAAAGATCCCCAACCCCATGTGACAGAGAAGCATGGGGCAGAGGCCTAATCATGCAAAGAGTCTCAAGGTTGTTGGGATCCTGTTTAATCCACATTTCAACTTTTATGCAATTCCCACTTCTGAATCCTCAAATCTCGGTCACCCAGTGCATTGCCAACAAGAATGGTGCTTGTGTCCTAAGAGCTGCCTGCCAGAGACCATTGACCTCTAGCACTGTTCCTTCACTGTCTTTGTGCTTGTTTCCCCACTGAAAAATTGTTAATATTGTTCCCTAAAACATTCACCTTTCACTGAACCACTACATGAGGCTTAAAAGAGGGGCTATCATTTCTCTCCATCTTTTTCTTTTTTCTCCAGAGAGGGGACCCTGCATACTGGGGGCAGCAGATCACCATTAATAAAACTTTGACTTCTTAAAAAAAAAGGAAATCTTGCAGGATTGTTGTGAAGCCCCTGCCACTGGAGCTCAGGATCACTCACCTTCTTTTGGCAGAGAGGAGGCAGGCACCTGGCTGGTGAGGGAGGCTGCAGTGTGGAAGCAGGTGCAGTGAGAGCTGCCGGCTGTCCCTGTCTTCCTACACCCCCACTCCACCCACTAGCTTTGATCCTGCACCATTATTGCTTTATTACTGTTTTCAGTCATATATAATTCCAGCATTTTCTATAATCTCAATCTTTTCATTGATACCAGATTTTTATACAAAGATTTGTATATAAAATGATTATGAACCCACCAGAATACATTCCCCAGCAATTAGAATGTTTAAAATGCAGCTCCTCACACTCCTTCCACACATTCCTCATTTATTACTTTTGAAAGTGTTTTGTAATTTTTTTTGTGTGTGTGGATGTGTTTACAAAACCAATAACAATTCTCATTTAGAGTTGCACAACACGGAGCCATTTTGAACCCAGACAGATGGCAGCTAAATGAAGTTTAATTAAAGAATGAGTGCTTTGAATCAAATCACTTTAGAAAGTACAGTACACTGAGATTCTGGAGAGGTTGCATAAACAGCATCTGGGCTGTTCTGCAGAAAGTAGGGCCTGTTTGAGAGGAAATACTTGGAAAGGCATCCCCATTGGATCAGGGGCTGAGCAAAGAGAGAAGGCAGGTGGCCAGCGGCCCCCAAGCTTGTCCTCTATCCTCTGTCCTCTGCCTGGACACATCTCCCAAAGCCCTGAGCAACCAGGACAGGAGAGGAAACTGACACAGGCCATTTCTCAGTTCAAAGGATTTGAGTGGGCAGAGGCGGGAGGGGTTATCCCCTTCTGATTTTATGGAATGAGGTCAAGCACCAAGGCGCGAGGGTTTGCTGCACCAACCCACTTAATTGCACGCATGTCCGTAGTGACAGTGAGAAGAGACAGATGGGGGAGGCTCTGCAGGCAGCAGCACCGCTGGACTGGGGTCCACGGACCATCCCCTGGGCTCCAGGCCTCTCCTGGCAGCCGCCTGGGGCACAGGCTCTCTGCCAGTCTCGCTTACGGGGAGCCCAGCTAAACGCCTCCTACTGCCAGCCCTGCACGGCGGGAGCTGCTTTTGGCTCTGGCCTGTGATCAGAGCGTTGGGGCGAGGGCGGCCCAAGCGGGTCTAGACGTAGGAGAGGCGCCAGCCAGCTGCGGGGGTGGGGCGCGGGGGTAGGTTAGCGGGGAGGAGGAGGGATGAGAGATGCTGCGGGGGTGCCAGGTGGGCCCAAGCCCCAGGCTGTCGTAGGGGAGCCTGGTGCCCAGGCTGCAGCAACCTACTGCTCCGTGTGGTTGCCTTGGCAAAGAAAGGCGACAGAGGCATGGAATGCTGGGTTTAGACGTTTGCACTGGTGCTGTGGTTAGGTAAAGAACGGAGGTTTTTAATTCAGGGAGAGGCTGGGTTAGATGGGAGGAGGATGGGTTTCAGGGAAGCAGGGCTGAAGGCAAGGTGTCAGCTGCTAGGCTGGCCTTAAATTCCTGGGCAGTTTCTGCCTTGAGGGTGGTAGTCAATGTAGGTCTTCGACCTTTCCCTGCTCCCGGAGAGAAAAGGAAGCCTTCCTGGCCCAGGGCAGAGGCCCGAGGATTGGAGGGCCCTGGAGACACTGGGATGAGGGAGGAAGTGGTGGCACCAGCAGAGAGGAGCAGTTTGGGTTGGGTGTGCCAAACTTGTGGTTTCTGGCTTCTTGCATCTTTCCAGGAGGAAGCAGAGTCCGGAAGGCTGGGATGGGGCCTTCCCTCCCATTTCTAGGCTTGAGGTTGACCCAGAGGGCTGGCAGCTCCTGGACTGTTTGGATCATGTACTTAGCTGACTAATTACTCAGTTCCTCCCAGACTTAGGCTTCTTGCTGGAACCTGGCTGGATCCTGTGGTTATCCTGACTCCTCTACACCCCAGCACTCCTGACCAAATGACCTTTAAGTTCTGGTGGCTGATCTTTCTATTCTCCACCTGGCCCAAACCACTGCCAGCTCTCACTGGAGCTGTAAGAGCCTCCCACATGGTCTTCCAGTTTCTCCTCGCCTCTGACATTTTGTCTCTGAAAGGCTGACACTTCCCAAATGAGGCTCTGGTCATGGCTTCCCCTGATACTTTTTGCTGTGGCTCTCACCTCCACCCACAGCAAGCGGGCGCGCACACACACACACACGCACGCACGCACGTTAGCCTGTGAAACAAAGGATGCAGTCTGGCCCCAGAGTGCATGGCTGGGCCAGCAGAACCAAGGCTACATTTCTGCCCCCACTCACCCCTTCAGTGCAGCATTGTATTCACAGCTTGCTGACTGCCCTTACCTACTCCTCCATCTTACTACTAGCCACTCTCCTCGAGCCTTCTGCTCTGGAAACTCCTCTTGTTCCTGAAATGCCCAAGTTCTCAAAGGGAACTTCATTCCCTTTGGACATGTGGCTCTCTCCTCCTAGAACACCACCCCTCCCCACTTGGTCCCACCAACTCTTAAATGCTCTTCAAGTCTCAGCTTCAAAGACTCTTTACTGATTCTACACTAGATAAGGTTACCCTGCCTTGTGCTCCCAGGGCACTCTGTTCTTCCCCATCAGGACACTAGCACCGCATGCCTATCTTCCCCAATGGGAGTGAATGAACAGCCATGTAGTATGCCAGGTCCCAGACAACTGCCAGGCCCTTTTGACTTATGTTTCTGCATCTAGTCCTACGCCTTCCTCCACCTTTCCACTTGCCACCAAAAGTAGTCTTTCTGAAACACAACTGTGACCCATCATTGTGCTGCTCCAATGCCCTAAGCTTTATCAAAATCCACCCCACCCTCCAAGCCCAACTCAAAGCCTGTCCTTCAAGATGTCTTCCCCTCTAGCCAGAAAAACCCCACCCTTGATCATACTTGACACGTTTGACTTTACCTGAGTAATTGGGACCAAGAAAGCCTCCTACCACACCATGTACTCCGTGAGGCCAAGGGGCCAGTCTGGCACTTGGCTTTCCATGGCACCTCATCTTGAGTTCACATGGACCCAGCAGCAGAGAAACAACTGGAGTCTGTACCCAGATACCAGGGACCAAAGGTCAGAAATACCACCTCTGTGTTTGCAGGCTACCTGAGCCGGGTTTTCTAATCCCTTTCTATGGCTGTAGCTGCGATTCCAAAAGAGAACACGCAACAGTTAAGAGCAAAGGCAATGTTTTTCTCTCTCTCTTTTTTTTACTTATTTAAAAAGGCCTTGGTGGCAGGAATATAGTGTAAAAATCATTGGAAAAACTAAAAGGCATTGATACATATCCGAATATACACTTTGTACATAAATTACATTTCCTTTAGTCTTTCTGAGTGAGGTCCTGATTCAGCACTGAGGTCTAGTAATTCAGAGGTCCTGGCAGCTGCACGTTCAGGCCGGCATAGTCCACCATGTACATTGGCCATTGCTAGAGAGAGGGGGACAAACGGTCTGGGTTAGGACTCTAGGTGATATGGGAAAAATACCAGAACACTTAGCTCTGCTTTCTGAAAGGCTTCCTCAGATACTACGTATTTTGAGGCTGCTGAAGGCTCAGAGGGGTCATGAAAGTCACCAGTGGCCATGGAACCTGGGTTGGAGCCTTCTGGCCTATTTCCACCTGAGTCTCAGAGGCTAATCATGCAGACCAGACATGAAGGCCAGAGGGAATTGGGGATTGGCTCAGAACGGGTGGTTATGTATCAACTTAGCCCCTCCTAGGCCTCGTGTGTCCAAGAAGCTGTCATGTCTCTCTCGGGGGAGTGGGGAGGGGTGGGAGGAGCTAGTGACCCCCTGTGGGCACTCAAACACCCAGAAAGGGAGATAGGCAAAGCCTGAACTTTGGAGTTTTCCAGAAAGGGGTTGAAGGGAAACATGGCCAAAGGATAAATAAACCCTAAAATCCACAAGTAAAAAAAATTCTATAACTGTGTATGGTGATGGATGTTAACTAGACTTATAGTGGGAATCACTTCACAATATATGTAGATATTGAATCATGATGTTGTACACATGAAACTAATATAACGCTGTATGTCAATTATATCTCAAAAAAAAAAAAAAACAACCCCTAAAATCTTTTGCAAATGTGTTCCAATATTGTCCCCATTTGGACTCAAGATTTCAAAGCTAAGAACTCTCAAGTGTATGCTCTTAGTGAGGTTTTCATCTTGGGTGGGAGAAACCAAACCCAGCCACATGGAAGAACAGGCAGTTTGCAGGTGGGTTCTCTGTCCACCACTGACTGCACAGTGAGGCTGCAGAATCAGTTGGACTCAGATGCTCCTTCCTCGTGTACTCTTCAGGTAATACACACACCTCCAAGGGCTGTGGCAGGGTGTGAGCACATGCTGTGAGCAGAGATTAACCAAGGACCTGACTGCCCCAGTGATCTGGGCCTCTGCTCAGAGTCCTTCTGCTTTATCACTGCTCAGGGCAGTGGGCAGGTCCCTTCCCTCTTAGCCTCCATTTGCCCACCTGCCTGGTGGGGATGTGACTTCCTGCCTGGGTAATTGTGAGCCCCCAATGAGAGGTGTGGACTATCTTGTGGAGAGGTCAGGCAGATGTGTCTGTGACCATGAGGTTGTGGAGCTCATTAAGAGCCCAATGCCTCCCTGCACCCCAAACCCACGTCCCACAGTTGAGGGTCTTGCCCGAGTGTGGGGTGAAGGCCAGAAAGGAGAGTAGTCAGGTCCAGATCTGTGCAACTTTACCACAAGTGAGATCTGGTTGGTGGATGCCACGGACTCCGGGTTAGAGGATGAGGATGAGGAAGACGAGGAGGAAGAGGAGACTGAGTTCCCTTCGGAGACCCGCTTCCTCTTGCGCTTGGGGATGCTGTCTTTGGCTGATGGGAGAAAAGGCTGCTGATGCCAGATGCCAAGGCCATTGTCTCAGCCTCCTAGAACCCACCTGGAGAAGGTCTTTGTTTCCAAGGCTCCCAACCCACCATCTGAGGCCTCTCTCCAGCCTCCTTCCCTTACCAGGCCCCACAGCCCATTCGCCCACCTTCTGTTCCAGCTTACTTGCCTGCCTTTGCTAACATTATATCCTCATCCTCGAGGTAGGCCTCTCCACTAGGCTCAGTTCAGGCCCAGGTCCTCCTTATGTCCTCCCCAGACCATCTGGCCTATGGGTCCTGGCCTCTCCAGGACTCCCAGAGTCCCTGCTGGGGCCCTGCATCCAAAGAGCATGGCCTCCCAAGAAGCACAGATTTGGACCTTGGGGAGAATCATTTAATAGCCCTGCACCTTCATTTCCTTGTGAGTAAAATGTATATAAGATCCTGTTGGGTTGCTGAGAGGATTCCATGGGATAATGTGGCTGGCCTCTAGTAAATACCCAGAAACAGAACTGCTATCGATATTGTTGCTGTTACGGTGGACGTGTGATGACCCTGGCTTGACAATGCTGTGACAGATGACAGTTTACAGGTATGAGTGGACAAGCCGTGTCCCAGTATTGGGGGAGAAACCCCTCCAGTTTAGAGCCAGAAGTCCTAAGTTAAAATTCCACTGCTGCTACTTACTAGCTGTGTGACCCTGAGAAATTGATTAACCTTTCTGAGCCAAAAGGGAAAAACAGTGTGACGTGAGACTCGAATGAGATTGTGTGTGTGAAAGAGCCCAGTACTAAGCCCAGAACAGAGTCAGGACTCAGGAAGTGTTTTGTTGCTGCTTAATTAAATTGATGTGAATATGGAAGACTTATAAAAAAGATTTACAACTATGTGCTACATAATTGGGGTTTGGGGCTTGACTGAGTAAACAGATGACTAATAGAAACCTAATAAAGCACACTAGAAGGGTCTTAAAGACAGTGTGAGAGTAGGCTGGGCCCAGGGGACAATTGTTTATCTAGCTGGTGAGGAAAAACCAGAGCCTGGGGGTCTGCGATATGGTATAAATAAAGACCCTGGGAAATAAAAGGCTCTGGAGGCTACAGGAGCCAGGCTATGAGTTGGGGATGAGTGAATTTTGTGAGATGCAGGCGGGCGCTGCTGAAAGTAGCTGAACCCCCTGGATTCTGCCTGTATTTGTAAGGCACATGCCTATATCAGACCTTGGGCTTTTAGATTCAATTCACAGGACCTAGGAGACCTTTTTTACCTCCACATGAAAAGAAGTCAGAAGTGCTGGCCCAGGGTTGCGGCCAGCCCTGGATCACCAGAAGATCTTAATGATGGCTGTGGTAGGGGAGTGGTAGATCTAAGTGATGGTGTCCACCCTCTGATAATCTGTCCCAAATTTTCCTCCTCCCTAAGGGCTCCTCTGTCTCTGCCTTTGACCTGGGAGCAGCTCCCAAACCTCTCTACCCCAAGTGTCTGGTACCCTGCCTGGCCCTTGAGATGAGCGCATGATAGAAGGAGGTGGTGGAACTTCAGATGAACCTGGACCCATCTGGAATTGGGACCTCAGGTTTCAGGCTGGGGTGGGGCAGCCTTGCTGAGGCCTGCAGTCCTCAGTGGCCTTTGGTTCATATGGGTGATCTGGACTCAAGGCTCTGGGTGGACACCAGCTCATTATGTGGCCTTGGCAAGTCCTTTTCCCATTTGGGCCTCAGTTGCACAGCTGTAGAATGAAGCACACCACACCTCCCAATCACACAGAGGTACATCTTCCCGAGTCCTATCTCCACCTTCTCAATCAGAACCATTGTACCAGTTTTCCAGATTCCTGTGAATTGAAAGTTTCTAAAAGTCCAGGGGCTGGTGCAGGAGTGTACCCTGCAAATGCAGGCAGAATTAAGGGAGTCCAGCCAGTCTGGCAGTACTCACCTGCCTTATCCCTGCCAGTCTCATGTCACCATTTCTCTTCCCATGTGACCTCCATGATCCTACCTGATATCCCCTCCTTCTGACTCCAACCTGCCCTTCATCCTCTCTCTCTAGCTGATCTGACACTATCAGACATGCTGTGGCAAGGTCCTGCTCCGAGGACAACTACAGGCTTCCTGGGGCCTTCTGGGAATACTGGCCCTACAGATGGAGATCTCCAGCTCTCTGGAGAGGTACTGGATGAGGGGGCATACACTTTTCTTGAGGTGGTCAGCCACCTATTGTGTGCCACCTGTTGTGTGTCCACAGATTGGTCCTTGAGAGGTAGAAAGGTGGCTTCTTCAGCTACCTATTTACCTGTCACCTTGGCATCATTGCAAATTTCTGCAAAAGGTCTGAAAAAGAAAGAAATGAGGCAGCAGTTAGGAAATAGTTTTCTATTCTTCTTACTTGCTTCCTGAATATGGGCGATATCTCTTGAGATAAGACGCTGCTGCCGCTGGAGCATTAGGTAAGACTTGGATGAAAATGGTTAACATCCCTACCATAGAGCAAGCAGATGAACAATCGCCAGCCTGGAGCTGTCAGTGCTGTGCCAGGCAAACTGCCCCTTGTGATCTGGTTTCCTCATCTATAAAGCAAGTGTGTTGTCTGACAAAGTGTTTGAAAATGTGTGCCTAAATGGATATTTATCATAGTATTATTTTTACAAACCTTTTAATTTTTACTTTATTTGCAGCATTATTTCTATGAACCCCCCAAAATGAGCCACATCCCAAATGTCCATCAGTAGAGGACAATACGGTCCATCTGTACAGTCATTAAAGGGAATTATCATGGGCATGGGGTAATGCTTAAGTGCATTCAAGACATTTACTATCTACAGATAAATACTGTATGATCTCAGCTTCGTTTCCCCCAAATTCACACCTAATAGGCATTGCAAGAAAAGTGGAAACATGGAAGGAAAGCCCCAAAACGTCTTTGGTGGTTCCCTCTGGGAGGTCCAGGTGGTCATCTTCTCCTACAGTTTCCTGTATTTTCCAGTAGTTATTTCGTAGGTAGGAGGGGAAGGAAACCTCTACTTTTCATTTGATATCTGAGTAATTTGTTTTTTTGGGGGGAGAGGGGGTAGGGACACATGCAAATGTTATTTTAATTTAAAAATATCTAGTGTAAAATTGAAAAGAACATATATATGGGGAAAAATACAGGAGAAATGTATCATAGTGTTAACTCTGGAGAGGAGAGTTATGGGTTATCTTTTCTTCTACCTCTTTGAATTTCCCTAGTTTGCTATGTGTATTGTTTTAAAATCTAAAAATAATCAAATAAACTATTTTATTAAAAAAATGTCTAGGGATAGGGTTCCATAGTGTAGCAGTTAGTACATCTGCTTTATACGCAGAAGGTCCTGGGTTCGTGCCCCAGTGGGGCCATGCCACCCTCAGAAGCTAAGCAGGGTTGGGCCTGGTTAGTACTTGAATGGGAGACCACCTAGGAAGACCAGGTGCTGTAGGCATAAAAAAAAAAAGTCTAAAAGGGTATATAGTAAAATATGGACAGAGGTTATTGCTGGATAATGAGAGTACTAAATGACTGCATTTTCTAAATATTTGAAAATGGGTAAAAACTAATGATTTATTTAAAAGAAAGTAAAATTAAACTAAAAATTTAAAATTAAACACTCATGAATGTTTATGCTTGTGTATTTCAGTAAGAAAGGAGTTGTAATCAGGACACCTGGTGCTACAGACTGAATGTCTGTGTCCCCCTCAAATTCCTATGTTGAAACCAAACCCCCAATGTGATGGTATTAGAAGCTGGGGCCTTTGGAAGGTGATTAGGTCATGAGGGTAGAGCCCTCATGAATGAGATTAATGCCTTATAAAAGAGACACCAGAAAGCTCCATGTCCTTTCCAACTGAGAACACAGCAAGAAGTTGGCCACCTATAAATCTGGAAGTGGGCCCTCACCAGACACCGAATCTGCCAACACCTTCCCAGCCTCCAGAACTATGAGAAATAAACTTCTGTTGTTTAAGCCACCCTGTCTATAGCATTGTTATAGCAGCTTGGAGAGAGAAAGATACCTGGGTCTGGAGCCAAGCTGACCCACTGTGACTTACACCATCCCTTTCCTCACTCTGGGTATCAATTTCCTCATCTTTAAGATGACAGTGTTAAGCTAACCCATCTCTTGGATTCTGTGCAAATGAATGATAGGTGTGTTTGTCTGTCTGTCTGTTTCTCTTCTTCCCACAGCTCCTGGCTGGGCCTGCTTTGGAGATTCATTCCCCTCCAGAATCTATACAGCACCCTTGCCTACTTTGCCCACCCTGCTCCAGGTGCGGGGGGCACTCACTGGAGCTGGTTGATGATGACCATTCGAACATGCTCCCGGGCCTTCAGGATCTTCTCCAGCCGGTGAATGTCATAGGTGTTGGGGTTCCGGAAAGGGATGTCGTCAGGGAGGCCTGTGACCTCGACAGCATCTGGGCTGTCCCGGATCAGTTTGTAAGGGACCAGCACAGGCCGGTTCAGGCCCAGGGCCTCACCTACAAGGTACATGTGGTCAGGGCAAGAGGAAGATGTCCCCTGTTAAAGGCCAAGCCCTCTGGGAAAAGGCTGGAACCTGGCACAGTCCAGATAAGCAGTTACCATGCTCTAGAGACAGTTTAAAAGTCAACACATACACCATTTCAAAAAACCTAATTAGCAAAACTAAAACTCTAATACTCAATGCTTACAATGAAACAAGTACCATTACATGCGCCTAGTGCAAAGATTTGTTAAATGTGCACACCTAGAAGTGACAAATGAGCACTTGATGTCTGCTTAAAATCCACACTTAAGAGTTAGAAAAAATTAAATACTTAAGTATTTATGGATGAAATGATATATCTTAGATTTGTTTCAAAGTACTAAAAATATCAAGTGAGTAAGTGAAGTAGATAAAATAAGATGAGTGAAATACTGCTAATCACAGAAGCTGGCTTTGGGTTACACGTGGACCAGTATGTCATTCTTTCTGTTTTTGTGTATGTTTGAAAATTGGTTCCAAAATAAAAAGTGAAAAAGACAACAGCACAAACCACAAGCAGAGTCTCTTCCCGTTACTCTCAAAATGAAACTCTAACTCATGTCAGGCCTGCCCACCTCTCCCCGCAACCAGAAGCCTCCCTAACCTACTTGCTCACACTCCTGGCCCTCTGGTCTTCTTATTGGTCCCCAGTCACAGAGCTGCTCCCTCTGCCTGGAAAGCTTTCCCTTGAATGTTTGTCTCCTCTTGACATTCAAGTCTCAGCTAAAACACCCCCTCTTCAAGGGACTTTCCTGTTCACCGGTCCAGAGAGGTCCTGGCCTCCCACTTCCTACGCCCAACACTCCTGGTCACACTACTACATTTTCTTCTTTTTCTCATTCTCTGAACTTTTTTTTTAATTTACTGTTATGTCTCTTCTGCTACAATGTAAAATGGAGATAATAATACAAAATTGGCCACAAATAAAATGTAATGTATGCAGACCACCTGGTACAGACTGGCATTCATTAATCTAGAAAGCACTGTATCAATTGTAACTGTATTACTAGCTCTCCCATCCTACGTTCTGCCCTGGCACCCTGAATGCCTTCAGCACAGGGCCTAGCATTTCCTGACTTTCATCTATTCCATGTCCATCCCCCTCCACAGCCTCTGAGCCCCTTGACAGTGGGAGCAGACTCCTTTCTTTGGAGTCAAGGCTAAGCGCCAGTTGGGTAGACAGGCATCAGCATTAACTAGCTCTTGGATGTGGGCCATGGCCTCGGCCACACAGCCCAGCCCTAATGGAACAGAAATGCTGAATAGTGTCTTTGCTCTGAGCACCACAGACTGGGACTCTTTCCCTGTCCTCAGACAGGGGGAATGAGGGATCAGTTCCCATCAACCATAGGCTGAGAAACTTTGTCCCCAGGGAGCTGGTAGGCCAGCTAGGGGCAAGTGGAGGCCAGGCTGGCTGCAGAGGGAGGAGGGGCCAACCAGGAAGGCTGGCCCCAGAGGCCCTGCCCCATGGGCCCTGCCCCCCACACTGACCGTATTTCTCATTGAAGAGTTCCTTCACCTGCTCCCTCAGGATCACCTTTTCCCCGAGTCTGTTGGCATCATCTTCATCTACAAGAGGAAGACAAGGGGGAGTGAGGGTCAGCACAGGCTAGGCCACTGTCCCTGACTCTCACGTGCTAGAACAATATCTCTAGGCACTACCTACTCCCCTGCAGCCTGTTTCTGGCCTCAGCTGTCTGCATGTCCATCCATCCATCCATCCCGAATTCTCTGAACAGCTCCCCAAGCACAGGCCTCATGTTGCACATGAAGCATCCTTAGGAGAGGGAGGCAGGGCCCTTCCCTCAAGGAACTCACAGCCTAGAAGGGTAGCACAGTTACAGTGCTCACCCAAAAGTATAACAGGAGACACCTATAAGGAGACATGGGGCATGAATCAGGGTGCTCACCCCCATCTGTGTAAGTCTGGGGAGGCCCCCTAAGAGAACAGGATATCTTAAGTGGTCTCTTGGAAGGCAGGTTTGTGATGGATGGGCTGGGGCTGGGAAAAGACACCCAGGTAGGACTGGCCCATGCATAGCAGCAAAGGGTGAAAGGTCACAGCATGATGGATATGGCTCAAGCACAGAGGGGTGCCAGGGGAGGCCCAGTAGCAGGTGCTAGTATGACTGAGCTGGGCTAGCAGGCACTCACCCTGGCTGCCTAGCAGACTGAGAGCTCTAGGCCTGTGACAGGGAGACAGAGAGCTCTGGGTGTGGGGGTTGCACACTCTCCCTGCCCATTGTCCAGGGCGGCCCTCTCTGGGCACTAGCTGCTTGGACCTGTGCTCCCCTCCCGCCTCTCCTCAGCCTAGAAGAGTAGCTGGGGTCAGTGGAGTCCCAGAGACAGGGCCTGGGCTGGGGGATGTGGGGAGAGGGAGAGGCCAGGGGAGTGAATGGGATGGAACAGATCCTAGGACAGAGCCTGTGGGCTTGTGGCCTGGTGTGGGGAGGAAGGGCACTTTGCACTATCACAAGGAAACCACACTGGCTGGCATCTAGGGCGGGGGTGGAGCTGGACACAGGCAGGGAGCCAGGGCCTGGGAGATAAGGGGAAGAATAGACAGAATGCGACTGTGGAGAAAAACAATTCTAGTTTAATCTGGAAAACTGCACAGAACTCAGTTCCACTTAGGAGGCCAACTCGGGAACTGTGTCTCCCAGGCAGGGGCTCTGTGCCTCTCAGTGTCTATTGCCCCTTCTTGCATAATGCATCCCAGTCAGAAGGCCCAGGCTTCCCCATGTACCTACTGCGAGGGAGGAAATCCCATTCCCAGTCTGGGGGCTGCCCCTCAGAGCAGAGAGCTTCTGGCATTGCCCAATGCCCCCTCCTCCCAGTGCTCTTTCACCCACTGCCCTGGGCCTGCCGATTCCCACGGTCCCTGGTCTAGTCCCTCATGGCCACATTCCTGACTGTGGAATCTAGATCTGCCACGTCTCAAAGTTCCGGCATCTCCCTTTTCAAGCACAGCTAACCTGAGATACTGCAAACATCAGGCATCCCAGTTCCCCTCCTCCACCTATGTCCCCATTTCAGGGAGTGATGGCCCTAATTCAGCTGCACCAAGACCCCAAACTAAGTACTCCTCATGGCCCCTCCAGATGGTTTTCAGGGCCCTAGACATGGCAAGAATCGACCTGACCCTTCTCCAGGTCTCAGGTAGACTACTGTGACAGAGTTCTGGGCCCAAGGGCCATCTAGAGTCTACAGGGAAGTGGTGGACACTTTCCACCTATCTCCTTGCTACCAAAGATTCCTCTGGCAGCCAGAATTCTGCACAGGCACTGCATCACTATATAGGACAGGGAAAGGAGGGCCTGAATTCACACTGACGTATGCCAGATACTCTGCTGGCTGTTTTCCCAGACACAATCATGGCTACCTCTCACCACAGCTGAGGACAGAGGCTGAGGGTCAGAAAGGTTAAGTAACTTGCCGGAGGTCACACAGCTGCGAAAGTGCCAGAAATACTCTATCTGACCACAAAGCCCTGTTCTTCCACTCTACTATGAACCCTGGATTTCCTAAAGTCTCTGTTTCTCCATCTGTAAAAAGAAGAGTTGATTTTTTAAGGTGTTCCCTCTAAATCTCTTGTTTTATCAGCTCACAGTTCTAGGTCTGTCTCCACTTGAGCCCAGGGCAGGGCCAGACTTCATCAGTTCTTGATAAAGCCTGCTGGATTGAAAGGAAGTAGACAGCATTCAAAAGACAAGTCCAATAAGCTGTGGTTGCAGATGTTGCTGGACACAGCTATCTCTGTGCACACATGTATGCCTGAGTGGTTATTTCTTACATACCCATCCTGCCTCCCCCTTGAGGCTCTTGTTGCCTTGGGAGAGGCGATGCCAGGCCCTAGAAGGACACAGTACTTGGAGTCAGAAACCTGGGCTAGTGGGTCATGTGACATCACCGCTCAGCATTTTTGCTCACTGCTCATTTGCCCCCTGACCAAATATTTCATAAGCATAACCTCATGTGGATGTGGTGGTATTCCTGGGCACTTAGCAGAGAACAGAAAACAGCCCTAGCCTGCGTCAGCAGTGGTGAGGAAAGCTCAGTGACCCACCACCAGGCTTAAACACTGTTACTGAAGGGCCTGTTAGGAGCACATGGGGACCCAACCCAGCCAGGGATCTGGGAGCATTTCTCAGAGGAGGTGTCCACTGCATGGCCTCATCTGCACACTGGGGCTCCAGGCATCCTGTGGGTGCTCAACATGTTAAGACGTGAAAACTTCTCCTCTCCTTCCAAGTCCTGCCTGGTCTGAGGGGAGAACACCCCCAAATCAGGTTGCAGCTGACAGGTGCAGCCAACAGAAGGAATACTAGGGTTCCAGGCAGTAAACTAGAAATGGTGAGAACAGTTAAATGTCAGGAGAGTAAGACCTGGGCTGCCTCAGGGACGGTGGTGACACTGGGAGGTGTCTTGAACACCTCTGGAGTACGGTGGCGGGGCTAGATGTCTGTTGATAATACCAAGAATAATCACAGTTGCTGCTGTGTACCAAACACATACAACATAAGACTCTGCCTGGCCCACAACATGTCATCACTAGGTTCTCCTGGCTCAGCATCAGGCCTCAGAAAGGATGCCTCTTGGTTTCTCTCCACCTCTTTGTTTTTATTTAATTTGGAGGAAGTTCCAGTTCTCTTAAAGGATCAATCAAATGAATCAGGCTAGGTAGGTTCTGGTAAGGGCTGGAGAGGAGAGTGCCCCTTTCCCTCTGGGAACTCAGAGGAAACAGGAGGCAGCTCCTTGGGCTGTGTGGGCAAAGGAGTGATCCACTTTCTGGGAGGGCACCCAAACCAGAGGTGAAGAAGCCCTGCCGTGTCCCTGCTCTAGCCTCATCCTGGCCAGCTCTGTGCAGGGGAGAGGGCAACGTGCCAATCCTAACACACCTTGTTGCGGCTCAGAGGTGCCCAGAATAGAGTTGGTTTCCCCTCCCCTGATGCGAATTGTGGCCACTGTCCATGGCTGATACAGCTTGCCCCAGCATCCTGGTTACTCCTGGGGCGTAAGCTGTTGGGGGGTGCTAAGTTCCATAGTCTAAAGGCTAGTTGTTACTGTTCTGAACCCTGAGTCAGCAAACCTATTCTGAGGGGACCTTCCTGAGTTCCCCTGAACCCAGGTTGGCTGTAAAAGACATCAATTAAAAAAAAAAAAGTTTTTTTTTTCTTACACCTACACCAGGTCTTCCTAGGTGGTCTCCCATCCAAGTACTGACCAGGCCTGACCCTGCTTAGCTTCCGAGATCAGACATAAGCTTGTTCAGGGTGGCATGGCCATAGACTAAGATACCAATTTTTGCAAGCATTTCAGAATGTCCTCCATCCAGAAACGTCATAGTTAGGGTTCAATGCAGAGTGTGTGTGTGTCCTTAATGTGTACCTGCTTGAATGCTTGCATACTGTGGGGAGGAAGGGGGTCCCAAGACAGTGACAGGGAAGGTCCCTGGCCCAGCAGACTGCAAGGCAATCTTGATTGTAACACTAATGCTCTGTGGAATTTCAAAAATCACTCAACCGCCTGTTGGGAGGACTCCCAATAATATTGCATAAAAAAATCTGAAGTCTCACGCCATCAAAGTCAAGTTGTTGATGTCACTGAGGCATTATCCTGTAGCCTCAGGAAATTAAATTGTATATGAGACTCTTCCAGATCCTAGAAGTTGATTCTTTTAATACCCTGGGTTTGTTATACCCATTTTAGGTAGAGCATTTTCTAAAACGCATCAAGTACCCTTTTCTTATTAAGCACATCTTGGGGGAGATTACCCTCATGATCTGTCCCCCAGTGCCATCCAGAAAGTGCTGCTGAACCTACCCTGCAGTAATAAACTGTGCCCCACTGCCTCTGCCCCATCCATCCTGCTGGCACTTCTCCCTCCTCTTCCCGATCACCTCCCCTCTCTCACCACTGTCTGCTCCAGTAGTTCTCATCTTGTCCTTTCTAATCTGCTGTTAGCCTGAGGATTAAACAAATTTTGCCTGAGGAAAGAAAGCAACCAAGCTTATTAAATCACAGCCATGCTAGCTAGGTACACAATTTTAAGCCAATGAGCTCAGCCTGATGCCTGGGGTGGCCCCACAGCCCTCTCCAGGGGGCAAAGTACAAGAACCCTGAACAGCCTGGCCTTTTTCTGCTGAGCTGAGTTTGAGGTCTGTAGCTCAGATTGATGACTGTAGGCTGATAATAATGATCATAAACACAGAGGCACAGAGGCATCCAGCAGCCAGGGAAAGACTGTTTAAGAGGCGAGACACTGAAATCTGTCCAGAAGGGTGGAATGAATATTCCTCCTCTCCTCTCTATCTGCTAGGCCTGGGCTGGCATCAAGCAGCCCCAGGAAGACCTGGCCCTCCAGAGAACAGAGGGAAGATATCCGCAAGTGCTCCACCCAGCAGGGAGCTGGAGCCACTCAGGTGGGGGACAAGCCACATCCCTCCCTTAGGCCTGAAGCTTGTACAACAGATCTCCCTTTCCTGGCACCAGACCATCACAAGAATAAGAAGATGCACTTGGATTCACCTTTTAACCCTTTCTGGGCCTGCAGGTAGATGCAGCAGAAATTGTCATCTCTGTTTTACAGATAGAGAAACTAAGACTCAGAGAGGGGATGGCTATACTGCTGTGGGGTAGAGGCCCTTGCCCAGGCCTGTGATCTCACGTACCCAAGAGTAACTTTTGTACACATGCAAAATGAAACACGTTCAGGGGTGCTAACAGCAAGACCATGGAAGCAACACAAATCGGCCTAGGACAGGAGGAAGATGAGTTCATGGTGGTACAGGCACTTGATGGAATATTATGGACCAGTGAAAACAAACAAGCTACAGCTACACACTTCAACTTTGCTACGTAAGATTAAGTGACAGAAGTCCCAGACTTGATACAATAGGATACCCTGGTTCTAAAAGTAAAAAACATGGAAATGAAACAATTTTGGTTTAGGCAAATGTCATATGCAATAGAACCATTTAAAAATCAACCTGTGAAAAATGACTATGTCATGGGGGAAAACAGCCATAAAAGCCATTTTGAGGAATTTGAATATAGACTGTGTATTAGATGAGAGGGAGCTATTAAGTTTCCTAAGTGTTATAATAGTATCGTGGCTATGTAAAAGAATAGCATTGTTCTGAGGAGACATGTGTTAAAATATTTAGTCACGAAGATTCAAGGTGTCTACAGCTTACTTCAAATGGAGAAAGAGACAGAAAGAAAAAAATGAGCTGGGGGAGATGGAGGGAAGTGGAAGGGAAACATGACAAAATGTTAAGAATAAATGAATCCAGAGAAACGATATACAGGCAATCATTATACTATTCTTTCATTTTTTCCCCCTGCAGTTTAAAAATTCTGCAGGCAAAAACTAAGAGAATGACATACACAAAATTCAGGATATTTGTTCTGAGGAGAGAGAAGGACAGGATGAGAGAGCACGTGGGCAGGTGTATGTTACTGATACTGT